>WHYT01017769.1:237881-324963 GCA_009806455.1 Tetrax tetrax
TTTTTTTTTTTTTTTTTTTTTTTTTTTTTTTTTTTTTTTCCTTTATGATCTGTCTGTCCTCCTCCTCTAAAATCCTGTTGTCTTAGAGTCCTGATCTAAAGCCCTGATGGTGTAGAGCATTGATTCTCATCTTTTCCAAAATCTTGCTTTACCTAACTGCTATCAGCTAAAGAAACAAATGTACAATTTTTTTTTTCATTTAAGTGCATGGATTTTGGTTTGTTGTGCTCTGCTGTATGGCTTACATGTGCTTTGTTAACCACGCGACAGTGCTGCAGATTTACTAAGATCAATACGCTAACCTTTAAGAAATAATTTTGTAAACAAAAATTTTCAGCCAGTGTTACTAAATTATTAAAAATGGAAAGCTTATTCCCAGGGAAAAATAGTTTGCTGTTAACGATTGCCAGTTACTCGTGGAGATTGGTAAAGTGAGGTAGAGGTGAGTAGGAGTAGTAGCATTCTTATAAAATCTTAATATTTTCAACCTGGAAATGGTTTAATTTGAGAATATAGAAAGAATAATAATTTTAATCCTGCATCGTTTATCCATGTTTTAATGGATAAAGAATATTAATGGCATTAAAACTGAGAGCTTTAACAAGCCTATGTGACCTATTGAGGATTTGATTTTATGTAATATATATTTTTATTCAAATGCTACTATGTTATAGCTAAAGTAAAGTACTCTTGCCTCCTCAAGAACCCGTATTGGAACCAAAATAACATTGCTTTATGCCTGTTACACACCTGAACCACAAATGGCACAGTCATTGATTTTTTGGGGGGATTGGACTAGATGACCTCTGAGGGTCCCTTCCAGCCCTAACCATTCTATGATTCTGAGCAGATCACTGCATACAACATCTAAACCACCAAATGATTACATTGATGTAAAACACTAACAGCAGCTATATCCAACAACATTATCACTTTAACTGTAGAACCAAAAGCGGGTACCTTCTACTTGTGTGAAATTCCTTAGTTTGAGAAAGGTTGTGCAAAGTCTAAAGGGTTCAATTTGCAGAGTGTGGTTTGTCTGTGACACTTCAGCAGTAGAAAAGAGAATTTCAAGTCTTTCTCTTTTTCTCCTGAATCATAGAATCATAGAATGGTTATAAACTAGATGTTTCCCAATACTAGTCCAATCTTAATTAATTGTCTGCACCGTGTGTAGGCCTAAGTTGGTGAAAAGTTGAATGATCAAAAACATTCCAGCATTGCCATGTAGTAGTTGTGCAGGCAGCCTTTGGACAGATGTACGTCACTGCTGAACTTCCAGTTTTCATTCAGCACATCCGTGAAGGAACAGAACATAAAGCACTTGAGAAAACAGATAGAATGTAAAAAGTATATCTAAATGGGAGGGAAATTCTCACTGCTGAAAGAATATTTTTTTTCAAGGTTTCTGTGTCTTCATAGAGAAGTACAGGTAGGATAGAAACTTGTAATAGGACTTTGATTAAAAGCTTGTAAAGGACAATGAACTTCACATCAGAATTGCATTTGGACTGGCTTACACTTTTGTGTTTAGTATTTATTACCATCCTCAATGTGGAGAGAACTCTTAGGAAAGCCGGTTAAATTATTTCTGGAAATAGGTTTTATTCCAGAAATTACATTATTCTGTCTAATGACTGGATGAATAAATTATTTGAAAAGGAAGGAAACCCTGATTATTTTTTTTTTTTTTTTCTACCAGTAAAACATCGTGTGATTGAGAGAGTTGGGGTTTTTCAGGCTGGAGAAGAGAAGACTCTGGGGAGACCTTACAGCAGCCTTCGAGTGCCTCAAGGGGCCTACAGGAAAGATGGGGAGACATTCTTTAATAGAGCCTGTTGTGGTAGAACAAGTGGTAATGGCTTTAAAATAGAGGGAGGCGGATTCAGACTGGACATAAGGAAGAAATGTTTTACACTGAGGGTGGTGGAGCGCTGGCCCAGGTTGCCCAGAGAGGGGTGGGTGCCCCATCCCTGGAAACATTCCAGGCCAGGTTGGCCGGGGCTCTGAGCAACCTGATCTGGTTGGAGATGTCCCTGCTCCTTGCAGGGGGGTTGGACTGGATGGGCTTTGAAGGTCCCTTCCCACCCAAACCATTCCATGATTCTATGATTGCAGAGTGCAGAACTGAGCAATCACAGACAAATACTCATCTGTGCCATATAAAATACAAGATTGTCTTTCTGTAGTTAAGGAACGAGTTTATAAATCCAGTGCTCGTTTCTTCATTTATCTGTTGGAAATCTGGAGAATTCAGATGCTAAGGACAGTGCATTCAAATTAATTTTTTTATATGACTGATGGTTTGTGTCTGCCTTTCAGTAACCCAGTGATTGTACTCACTTTGACAGTCAAGGTGGGCAGTTTAAATGATTAAATTACACTCGAGTCATTTTAAAGTCAAGGAGTTATTAGTGTTGTGCCTCAAAGCATTTTAGTAAGCATTTTTTCACCTTGTCATCTGACAGTAATAAAAATTACAGAATCTATAAAAGACACAGTTTGAACTGCAAAAACATATCCAGAATAAATCTCATCCCAAAAAATTAAAAATCAGTTGAAGAGCCTAGAATATGGTGGAAAGATGGCTATGGTACTGTTTTCTTTCCCTCTAAAGTGCAGATAAAAGAAAAAAATGGGATTGCTACTTCTGACATATGGCAGAGAGGAAACTGAAATATGGAGACGTTGAGTATCAGGTTCAAGGCCATGCTCCAGCTAAGAGTCTGGATCCTGCTCTCTCTGTAGTGGATTGTGTGGCTTTGCAGGAGGCTCAAAGAAAGTTGTTGATCTGATTGAAAAGTAATAATTTGGGCTTGGCTTTATTTGGATGGTTAGCTTCCAGCTAAGCAGTGTGGTCCAGTTCAGCAAGCAGCATCAGTGTGTGCTTATCCTGGCACAAAGTTTGCAGCACAGATGTGCAGAGTGAGGAGAGGAGGTAGGACCAGCTCCATAGGTTGCTTGTGAAAACAAGCGCTTTAATACGCAAGGGGTACGTTGGGGATCTCAGTCCAAAACTGTGCTTAATACTGTGGCTCCTGCATTATTCTGGAAACATTTTAGTAGAAAAGGGCATCAGTCACTATGTTTTGGAAGGGCACTGATCCAGTAGCATGACAAGACTTTCCTGGGAACGCCTCCAGAAACATCCTGTTTGTATTGTCTGTGTATGTACATGGCTGAGCAGGTTGGGATAATGGTTGGATTTATTAGGCTTGAAACTGTATGATTTCTTCCAGCTTAAGTCTCCCAAGCACGTAATCTGATAGTTGTTCTCAGGGCAGGATTAGCACATGTTAACAGGATGAGGTTCCAAAGTAATTCATAAATCTCTATAAAAATATGGACAGATAAAGTAGAACCTGTAGAGCTTGGTACTGATTACCCAAATGCTCTTACTCAAGCCTTACTTTAAGTTGAGGAAATAAGGTAGTTTACTTGAGCATCTTGCTGAATCAGAGTTTAACAAGGGATATGAGAAACTTTCATTTGGGAGTTTTCCCACAGATTCATTCTAGTGGAAAAACTAGATGTTTCCAAATTTTTATGGCCAGAGTAGATGGAGTGAGTGAGGGATGAAGCTGCTTCTTCAAGCCTATAATTTAACTAATACAAGCATGTGCCCATTTAAAAGCATATTTCCTTTGATATACACCATGGTGCAAGCAATTTCTATTTTGTCTGTAAGTTTAAAAAATTACCATAAAAATTAAGGCAAAAGGAAATTGATAAAATTATGATTTTACTTGTGTCCTGTGCAAGTAATTTTATTTTTCAGTGGCTTGGATTAGAACAAAACAACAAAACCCAGAAAGTTTCTGACAAATTGTGCCATCTGGATAAATGGAGTTTGATGTATTCATGTTGATAACATTTGTGTATTAAGCAATGTAATGTAGTGTATTATCCAGAATGACAATTTATACAATAAATACATTTTGTCTTTCTGCTCAAATTCTAAACATGTAGGTATTAGGTTTGGTATTAATGTCACTTCAAAATAACCTCATTTTACAGTAACAAATTTTGGAGAATTGTCTTTAAAAATCAGTTACTGATAATGTGAATGCTTTCATATCATTACTACAGTACTTTTTAAAAAAAAAAAATAAATCCATAGGATACAATTCCACACATTCTTGGCTTAAAATTTTACATGGCTACAGATAGTTGAGATCTTTTTTTTCTCTTTGGACACTGAAGGAGGGTGGGAAGTCTTACTATTTTGGGTTTTTTTTAATGCAGTTGTAGTTTGCTCACCATATTCTTACTTGGCAAAGTATCAACTAGAACACAAAGGTTGTTTGTGCTTTTACTCTAGGAAGCATACTTTCTGCTAAATGCTAACATTCACCAGCTAAGTAAGGGCTCTGGGTAGCTCTTAACGGGTTTTTAAAAGCGTCTAACAGTTGTTTAAGCTGTAAGAAAATGCAGAGCTCTAAAGAATTGTGCTGTTTTATCAGATCTTCGCACCACTGTTTTTTCCATTTCTAGTGTGGAGGTTTTTTTCAGTTAATTCTAACAAATACTGTGTAGCTGGGGACCACTTTGTTAATGATTTACTTTTGGGGTGCAGGGGGCTAATCTGAACTATGAGTACCATTTTAAAGTCTTAGATGTATCACTGGACAAGAATACATGGAGTTACAACCATTGTGTGTCTGCCCAAAGCCAATGTTAAAGTGATATCCGTTTGAAGGTGAATACTCTGTATTTATTGGCACTCAAACCAGCACAATTGTGAATATCTACGGCGGTCTGCTGGGCAGGAGGTGACTTGTCCTACATTCATCCTCAGGATTTTGCAGCACATCATCCCCACGTACCATAGATCTCCATGCTGTCAAGGTGGGAAGTTGTAAAGCTTCCCAACTGGAGGAAGAGAATTTGTTTTAGTCTTAGCAGTTCTTGAAATTACTGAAGAAATGCCATTAAAATAATGAAAATTTTCAAGAAAGATAACTTGAAAATATTCTCTGTGGTTTTCTGTGCAATATATTTAATCTAGAGAACTCTTACTGGCTTACGACGGTCAGTACTATATAAATGTGTGTGATTTGACAGTGAAATTAGTAGCACCATTTGGGTAGTAAAAAATAATCTAAAGAGTGTGAATCAGAACCCTAGCCTGTATTAAATTAATCTTTACAGCTTTTTAATTAATCTCTCATCATGTTATTCATTATATATCATTTACAGGAGCTTCCTCAGGCGCCATCGACCTGTTACCATCTCCCAGTGCAACAACTAACTGGACAGCTGGGCTTCTCATGGATAACAATGACATGATTTTTAAATTTGATGGAAAGCAAGGTGCCAAAATCCCAGATGGAATAGTCCCGAAGAATTTAACTGATCAATTCACCATCACTCTGTGGATGAAACATGGACCTAGTCCAGGATTAAGAGCTGAGAAAGAGACTATTCTCTGCAATTCTGACAAGACAGGTGAGTCTGAGTATTGAAAAAATGTTTGGCAAAGGGCATAACAAAATTAGTAGTGAGTTACAATCTTTCCTCAATTAATTTGGTCTGGGAAAAAAAAAGTTACTAAGCTTGGGTAGTGCCACTCTGAGCATTGCTGACTTGAAAGCTTATTGAGGGGACTGATACTTACATTCAAGCACAGGTTATCTTCTTGGATAATCTCTGTGAACACATATGTAGATTTTACAGGAATTGGTTGATAATTAAATTAGAGGGTTTTTTAATAATTATATGGGGAAATAAAATTCTAATTCTTCATGTAAAGTAGTTAGATTAAATATTGATTTGGATTTTATTTATTATTTTGGAAATAACACTTCCATAAACTAAAGTAACATGGTGTAATTCAGGAAGATGCTTACCATATGTGGCTTCCCTGAGAACCCTAATGATCCATGATATTGAGAAAAGTCACTTCTTTTGGGGTTTTTTATTTGGTGGATTTTTGTCTTTTAGGTGTATATTGCTTTCAGGCACATTCACCTAAACAAAAGTGTTGATGGTAGTTCAGATCACAGATCTTACTGGTCTCTCCTTTCAGAGATGAACCGACACCACTATGCCCTGTACGTGCACAACTGCCGGTTAGTATTTCTGTTGCGCAAAGACTTTGATCAGGCTGACACCTTTCGTCCTGCAGAATTCCACTGGAAACTGGATCAGGTACCTGTGGTTTTCTCTTATCTGTAACCCTTCCTTCTCTTCTTCCCCTTTAGAAATCATACAGAAGAACCCAAATCCTAGCATAACTGCTTTGGAAAGTCAGAAGTCTATGGCAGTTATCTTGCAGCTTGTAACTTGTTACGGCTCTAATTGGGATCCACATAAAAAGAGATAAATTAGTTAACTTGGTTGAGTCATTTTATGCAGTAGATTTTTTAACTGAATCATTTTAAACAGTAAGTAGAGGATTATATCCCCTGGCAGTGGACAGAGACATGACATTGCATATAGTTCCCTGAAAGTTTTCCATTTTTAAAAATCTGCTTTATCAGCACAATGGAAGTGATGGAAACCTTTTCAATAAAGAGTATGCTGACACACAGAAAGGCATTTGTAATATATTGTAAATCTAATCTGCAGGCTTTCATCTGCTGTGCTGTATGTAATTTCTCCTTATTATGAAGAGTATATCTCAAGGAAGTTATTATTAAAGAGATACGGTTGCGTTTCATAGATTTATTAATTCCAAGCAGGATAAGGATCATTTGGATGAAAGAAGACAGACTTCAGCCAAGTAGTATTTTCTCAAAGCAAGTTTGTTCATGTCTGAGTCCAAACTGTGATACTGAACATGTAGATATAGGAATGGTTACTTTCCTAATTCACCTTCAAAATTCGTATAAAAATACCATCTTTGTAGTGAGTATCAGGTAAATGTGGTAGGAAACCACGTGATGATTGCAGCACTTGCTTTTCATTCCCATTAACCAGTTCGGAATCAATTTCTGCTGTACTTGCTGTGAACTCTTACAGTGTCTAGAAAGGGGTAAATCTACATTAACTCATACTGAAGATCACAAGTCATGAGTAGCTGATGTCACCTCAGATGATGCTGTTCTGAATGCTGAAGATAGATTTGTATTTCTAAACTGTACACTAAGCATCTAGTTTGATAATGCAGAGTTTACGTAAAGTATTTTCACTTTGAAAGTTGACTGCAGTCAACTTCTATATCCTTACAATGAGAAAGGACCAGTGTCCTCTCAATAAATGAAACTTGTGTGAAACAGCCATATTGCTGATAAGCAACATACTCTTTATATTTCTATTTTGACAGTATTGTTTCCTTGCAGAAAGTGCTGCTCACCTTGGAAATCTACTTCTGGATGATCTGTTGGTTTGGGAAATGTGTATGAATTTCAGGGTGCACTGTTTCAAAATAATATGCTAAGAGTGTGTGTATCTAAATACTTAAGTACAAGTGCTATTTTTTTCTAACAACAGAATATCCTAAATTTTCAAAAGTAGATTAAGTGCTCTTGACACTTCTGAAAATCCTACCGGTTGATTATTTGTGTATTTAGATACTGAAATACTTCTGGAAATCTCACCTTCAGAACTGTCCATTCTGTAGTGGCATATCCTCAGATTCCTTTGGTTTTTTTAAGAAAAACACAGGAATGAAGCTGCACCTAACTGCCCTACAGTTTCTCACCATCTGCACTGCACTGTGATACAGGATGCTGTAGGTGACATTGCATATGTGGCTCTAGAAGACAGTTCAAGGGTTGGTACCCAGCACAGCCATGGCAGAGTACTTTATTGCTGAGACAGCTTTATGATTGCAACGACAATCTGTAGGTTGTGTTTGCTGAGAGAAATCTGGTGACCTTGGAATAGGGTGAAGCATGAACTAGTGAAATCATTTATCATTTTTACTGCAGTGTATTAAAATTTATTACACCGTTGGGCTCTACCTAGTACACAAGACTACTTATTCTTTCAAGGCACTGAAAGAATGTGAGCTTATTGTTGTTCCAAATGTAATTGTTTTTCTAGATCTCGTTTCTGTGGTGGGTGGGCGTGGCATTCAGCCATTCTTGGCTGAATACAGGGAGTCACACAACACTTTATATGGCTGCACCTGAGCAGCACACCTGAAGCTTTGTGATACAGTGCAGCCAGCATAACTGTTACACAGAGCCAGTGTCTGAAACCTCCACGTAGTAGCAGCTGCCAAGTTAGCTCTTGGAAGATTGGTTCTTTTAGTTTGTAGACCTGAGGATTCATTTTCAGTATGACTTTAAGTGTATTTAGCCCTGTTTGTGACAGTAAACTTAATGGACTTTGCTAGGCTGATCGTTTGTTTATTGTGCTGAGGGTGCATGACCTGAGTGTGCCATAACCCTGGGCATATGTGCCTTTAGTATTGAACTGCTAACGCACATGATGAGTATGTCTGCAAAAAGTGCTAATGATCAGAGGTACCAGACTTTAAACTGAAGGTAGTCTTGTTACTTACAAGAAACATAGGGAAAAAAATAATTATATAGCTAGGGTTTTTTCCCCCCACTTTCATCTTTTTGGAAATTAACTGTCTTAGTTGTCAGAGAATCCATTATGAGTAATCTGGAAAAAAAAATATGGGAAGAATCATGTTAAAGATGATCACTGTCATGTCTCTAATGCATGCTGGGTAATAAACACTGTATGGTCTTCCCAAACAACTTCAACAGATGCCTGATTAGAGGTTGTTCCTTCCTTTTATGTCTTCTTATTTCCCTGGAAGTGCAGGTGTTTCCTTTGTTTCAGAATCATGGCTTTTTTTCTGAGTTTCCCATGCAAAAGTTTGAGTATCATGATGTGTTTGTCAACTTTTTTATCCTTTCTTTTAGCATACTTAACTCTAAGACACTCTTTAAACCTGAGAACCTATTACAAAAAGTTTTGGCACCAAAGTCAGTAAAAGGCACCAAAATCTTAATCTAATTGTCTGAAATGGGTAGGAACATGGATGTGATGTTAAGTGAATGATATAGGCAGTCAAATACAGATTTAGACTATCTAAGAATAACATGTGAAATACAAAAACTGTTTCTTTGTTTTTCTTATAAAGTTGTGATGATTTCTTTTCAAGTTCCCTTCTATTCGGGTGCTCATATGCCTATATGCTCATCTCATGGACGTGTGGCTGGTTTTAAGAAAATGATCAGATTGTACAGCCTCCTCTTGCACACAGGGAATAACTGCCTGTGGGATGGGGCTGGTAGGGGCCTGAGCTTTCTGAGCTCCATGCAACAGAAAAGTACCCTTGGAGACTTCAATTTCTGTTCATTTCCCCTTCCCTCAAGTTCTGTTGATTTTAATTGTTGTTTTCTATAGCCCACGCAGAACCAAATCATAATAATAGTTTGAATAATGAACCAAGGCATTCAGGCCTTTAGTGACAGTGGAAAACATAACATTAAATGGGACAATGCACAGCGTATTTCACACTTTGTTCATTGTGGGTATTACATTACTTAATACTGAGGACAGTCTACCCAAGAGGTATTTTTCCTCCCCTTAAATCAAGAGAATAGGAGCACTTTTTTGAGTGGGAGAAGGGATCTTAGCCAGGAGCGAACATTGTTTTCATGTACTTGTTTTTATTCACAATGGGAAATTATTTTCTATTTTATACCTGCGTTATCATCCTGAAAATAGAGGTCCAGCCCACAGGCAAAATTGGGATTGATCCCCTTAAAAAACAGGGAATGCACTGCATGATCTGGAGTCATTGTAAGTCAGCAAAAAATAGATAAACATGCAGAAAGTTATTGTTTCTTCTCTAAGATGCTTTGAATAATCCAAAATAAGCCTGCAGTGCTTTTCATTGTGGAAAAGCCCCAAACAATTACTTTCATAACAGGAACTAGAGAGAGAAGTTGAAATAAATCTGAATGTGATGTGTTCTGTCTCTGTGCGCATAGATGCTGACGGATCAAAGCAGGGCCTCTATTTGCATTTAACCACTTCACTGACCACACGCAGTAGGGTCTTCTACCTGGAGAAAGCAGTCCTGCCCAGTCAAACTCTTCATTCCCGTTTATTTTTTAAAATAAGCTACTGTGCAAGGACATGGTAGAGCAGGAACTGAATTTTGAAGAAATGTATGATGCGTGATAAGAGGGCAAACTGAAAGGGATTTGGTATCTGGACCTTTTCTTAGTTGAATTACCTGTTTCCACTAAATTACAGCATTTATAAGTGAAAGTTGTTCTTATATGCTGGATTTTTAGAAATTGGTTAGTTGTATGCATCTAGTTTTGAAGACCCTGAGTGGCTCAGAGAGAAACTAAAGGAGTGAATATTAATGGAAAGTGCACAGTATTCTCAGTCCTAGAGGGTTAAGAGTACATGAAGGAGATAGAACGGCACAAGTTTCCATCATCTCTGTGCACTGAATTTCATCTCTAGATAAAAGATGTCAGGTTGTCAGTCCCATACTTTCCAACATGATGCCCTATTGAAACTTAACTTTTTTTAAAATGATAGAGTTTAGTTGTTCATTTTTACTTGAATCTAGAAGAGTTTCTTATGCTCTTAATCACTTATTTTACAAACTGATGTGCAGATCTGCACTGCTGTATGCATACTTCTTTAATAAAAATACAGAAAGAAGTTAGGTGTTTTCCTACAGAGCCAGTAAGAGATAAATGACAAATGAATCATGCTAATGCTGCAACAAAGATTAAATAATTCCAAGACTTAAAAAGTCTTTGCAGCACCCACAGCACCCCAAATGTCTTACATTATACCCCTGTCTATTCTGACTCAGTTTATTTACCAGTTTCCATCTTTAAATACTATTTTGACAAATTTTTATTCAGTGTCTTGCTTTAAAGCAGCTTTTACTAGCACAGTCCAGTGTGAAATGCAGTGACTGCTCTTTACTTCTGTAAAACTTCTATGACCCTTTAGAAGTAGCTGAGCTGCCAGCGGAAATTAACTTCTAATTTATGTATTTGCATTTACTTGAAATTATTTGGATATGTTTTTGTGTTCTGGATATGTATTTGTATTCTGCCTTTTGCAGTCCTCTCATTTTTCTGACCGTGACAGTTTTATAATAATGGCATAGGATTTTCAAACCTGTTTGTGCCGGCCTACTGTTCCCAACAACTGAAGATGAGCTAGGTTGACTGTACTGTAAATGCTACCTATTACGTGTTGCCCTTTGGCTCCTACATAAGAAACTGCTTTTCACATATATAGTTATGGGAAGTTAGAACTGTGGCAGCCAGCAAGCCCTTTAGACCCCAAGACACCCATTTTTCAATGAAATCAAAGACGGGGGAGCAGGAATGGGAAAGAAATTGTGTATAGAATGAAAAGTAATTTAAAACTGGCTATAGGATCACGAAATAATGAGAAGTATTGTGCTTTTAAAGCATACTGTGGGAAGGCCCCCAAATCATGGTAATTTCTTATACAGAGAATATGTTGATACGGAGTTATTAATATGCCTAAATGTTGTGGGTTTGTTTAGTGAGGGGGGCCTAAGCTGGATTCACGTGTCTGGTAACTCACCTTGTTTCTACACTGCTCTGGGAACCTCAGACATATAAAGCCTAGAACAGAAATCCCTGATCAAGCTGTGAAGGAGAATAGTCACATTTGTTTTCTTATTTATTGGCTATTTTTAACATTTATATTTTACGCTCTCCCAGATTTATCAGTTATGCCACTGGAGTTTGTACAAAACAATCACAACTTGTTTTGAAAATGTTGCTGAAGAGCAAGATCTGTTACTTAGGCAATTTCCCAGGACCTCTGTGTTGTTTTATCTTTCAAGAAAAGCAGGTTGGCTTTGGAGCATTCAAGCGGTGTTCGAAGCATTTCACAAAGGTAGGACTGACACCTTTATCCTTCCAAATGCAGGCTAGGAGATAAATAGCTTGTATTATCAATGAATATCAAATCATTTATCTAGGTACATGAGCTGTTTATTCCAGCCTCGGAGCTAAGGCTTCTGAATGCCCACAGCTCAGGAGGAAAGCGTGGTGGTGTTTTGATTTCCTTTCCACATCTGTATAGTCTCTTGGCAATAGCAAAGCCTAGAAATGCATCTGTTTAAGCACGTGATGAACAATTATGGAAAAATGAATAACTGAGCAGCTTTCTAGTTCTACAGTTAAAATCCAAACATACAGTGCTGCCCAACTGGTAGTCGTCAAGTATTACTGAATTGACGTGCTTGCTTGATGCAATTTAGCACGAGAAATATGGATTATAATGAAGTATTTCATCATGAATGAACTAGGTATCTAATTTACTAAGACAGCACAAAGACATGATGCAGCTGTGGTACATAATCAGGCTTTTCAGGTGCTTTATCTGTCAGTATGATTAAACAATTTCACTATTTAGCGCTATAATTAAGCCATCCGTATTTTTGAAACTTATTGTGAAAATAAGTATTACACATTATGAATTTCAAGGCTACAAAAGCAGCTTACAGCTTGCATGCAAATTAGTTTGCAAACTCTTACGCTTCGCTGCAGTGTTGTCACAATGCAACAGAAAATGTATATTACACAGAAAGATTTTTATTTGAAAGCTGATTTTCTTATTTTCTAATGCACTTATTTTCTTGCAACTGATAAGAAAAAAAAAAAATCCTTGTTCTGGGTTTTTTTTCCCGGTGCTAT
Source organism: Tetrax tetrax (assembly GCA_009806455.1). Classification (NCBI taxonomy): domain Eukaryota; kingdom Metazoa; phylum Chordata; class Aves; order Otidiformes; family Otididae; genus Tetrax; species Tetrax tetrax. The sequence goes on from WHYT01017769.1 coordinate 250,505, forward strand.
GGGAACTCTAGATATGAGCCATAGGGTTTCATGAAGCCCATCATTGATTATTGATGTCCTTTAGGCCCCAGGGCATACGGCTGGTTATGCTGCCAGGGTGGTGACTCTGTGAAAGACAGCTCAGGACGTGTTTCTCTGAGGTTAATGGAGCCTCTTCTTACGGCACAGAGGTTGGTAGACAGCAGGAAATAGTGTGGTCTTACAGGGAGAACTGTTCTAGTCAAAATCCAGAGCAGAATCAATGACAAGAGGGAGTCATTTGCACAGCTCAAGAACAGGTGATGGTTTGAGAAGAGCATAATATTAATAATGTGAAATTCTGGCAAATGAAATGAAATGGTAGGTCACGTTATGGTCAAAGATTCTAGTCAACTCAGTCTACCATGCTTAGCAAACTGAATGGAAATCTTCCTATTGCATTGTTGTCCAGAAATCAAACTTGTTGTTAGACTAGGAAACTGAAGCTTACAGAAATTAAATTCTCCGCTACTGAAATGCGCGTTAAAGTGAACTAGGACTCGACCTACTAATCTTCCCTTTTTATATTTTACCCATTAAATTTTGTTTTCTTATATTTATTATTCAGATCATAGTTGATGCTCTTGGTGCAGTCTTGGCAGAGAGAGATGGACTTTACATGTCCTCTTAAAATTCCTTCCAGCCTTGTTATGTATGACTATCTAATTAACGCCTCATATTTTAAAAATATAATATTATGTTTGCTAATGGTTTAATGCAACTTATATCAGTAATTTGTCATGTGAAAGTGACCGTATTAACAACTCCACACCTAAGACAAGGAGACATCTACCTTTGGTATGGATTTGTCAGTTCTCACTATACCACCTTCCTAGATCATCAAAACCATTTTTTTTTATTTTCAGAACTCTTGGGATATATTAGGAATTATTGTGGTGGGTAAACAAAATGTTTATGATTTACATGATTTTGAAGAAAGATCAATTAAGCTTTTCACAAAGAGGTCTACTTTTATTAAGACATGAATTTAAAAAACATTTTTTATATTCACCAGACTTTCAGGAGAATGTATATTTATTGGCCATTTTGAACTATTATGATATAAGTGGGCTTATTTGTTGCAGAAAGTAAAACAACTCCGGAGGGCTGCTTTAAGCATCTGCAGAGCTTATAGACCAGTGCCTCCATGGGTGTAAATCTGCCTTTTCTTCTCACTGCAACTGCTGCTGCATTGGCTGAGAATCTAAACCTTTGCTTTCTTACCAAACAAATAAACACACTGTAAGCGTAAAGGGAATGTCGGCAGCTTTAAAATAAGGTCAGGATAACTGTGCAGTTTTTTAATTCCACGCCACCAATTAGAAACGAAGTCTGCAAAATGGGCTTGGATCCGTGGAGCGTGACAGAGCCAGGATTACTTCAAAACTTAACAATAACCAGCATCTCAGCCCTGATTGTGTTACAGGTAATTATGAATCCATTTATAGTTCAGTAGTATTAATAGTGCTGGCTAGAAGATGGAAATCCTTATGAATAATTTCATGTCTTAAAAGCATTTTTTACTTTAGAGTCACATATTCTTTGTAAGCGGGAAATGAACCCTACAGAAGCTTCCTAGGCAGGCAAAAGCAGGATCCTCACTTGAATTTTTCATTAGCAGAAATTGTTTTCCAATGAAACTCTACCTTTTTAAGTGCAACTTTAATGTTAAAAATTGCAACTTTATTGAATAATAATAATTACTGACATACTTTAGTATTATTATTGATAGCTGTAATACTTCTATTAATATTACTTATTTTTAGTATTTGCATGTCATAAAAACCCTACATCAGCAAGTAAATTTCCAAAAAGAAACATCACTATGACATATCTGTTGTACAAAGTTCTACTATCGTATTATAGCACACCATCCAAGTTTTAAAGTATCCTCACAGTTCAGTTCCTATTCCTAATTTACTCAAAAATGATGAAAAGCTCCAGGCTGATCTTCCATGCCCTGAGCTCGTGTTCTTCCAAATGGACAATTAATGGTATTCCAGACACTGAAGGATTGTACTGCATCTTTTCAAGCAGTTAGTCAGAGTCTTGCTAAGTTATTTTCCAATCTTACAATGATTGTTTTATTACAAATTCAACCTTTTCCCTTTCAATTTGTTTACTCCAATTAACCTATGGACTCAAATTTGTTCAGAGTAATTTACTGGTGGTGTTGTAATTGGATACACAGCCTGCATGGCATTTTTTAGTCTTCGCGTAAGTGGCCTCAAGCTCTCACACTGAGGCACCTCTGCTGACATCACTCCCAAGTAAGGGTTTGCTGTCATGCTTCATGGCCAGCACAGAGACCCCGATTTCAAATTCCGTCCTCATTTTCTGTGTTCTGAATATTTAACTGAATGTGGCTGCTTTAATGAAGATTCTTGCAGTAACTTATAGCCCAGTGCTCAGCTAAAGTAAATAGGAGAACTGGGATCACAGTTTAGTGAACAGAAAATTATTTTATTAATCTAACTCTAGTGTATATGCAACAGAAGAGCATACTACTTTGTGCACAGAGGAAGCAGGAAACATTCTGTTTCCCTCAGATAACTGCTGTAAGAGACCTTTCTGAGTGTCATACCTGGGTTCCTTGCAGTACTGTTCTCCCCTTCCTTGACTGTCACTTTCTAGTTCCGGTGGACTAATTGTGATTTGATTTTAGAAATGCTCAGCCCTGAGCTGGCATAAACCATCCACATGCTTACATATAAGAGCCATTCTAATTTGAAGTTTCAATTGCAATTTTCATACATATTAAGAAGTTTTGTTTAGGAATTTAGGCATCAAAAGTCAGCCCAGAAATAAAGCTACACCTACATTAATCACCAGCTAATTAAAACACAGCCATGCTTTTCTTACCCACTTTTAATGGCTTGAACTTAGGGAAACACATTTAGGCTGGTAGAGTCCTACAAGAGAGGGTTTTCTGCAAAGCCTTTAGCTGCTTGCCTCGGAAGTTTTCAAGAAAAGAATAAAACCCGTTTAATTATTAACTGCACAATTTTTCATAAAGGTTCAAGAAGTCAAGTAATCCTCTGATTTCTTACGTGCTGTTGAACTCTTTTGTCAGAAATGTTGAAAAACTTTTAAGGTTTGAGAGGTTGAACAAATTGCAGATAAATAAACCCTTATTTCTTTTTTGGCGTTGGAGAAATTAAAAGTAGTATCGGATATGTAGTTTCATTTTGAGAGATATATTTTTTTTCAAGATTCTGCTGTGAGGGACAGAGTTTTCATTCCAAAATACTTTCTGACCCTACCAAAGGTTCTAGGGATGTTAAGAGGGAATATCTGCGCTTGTTCCTTATGAATTGGGTTGGGTCTGTTATAATATACTTTGGGGGATCATATTGGACTTTTTGTCCTCAATATTCAGATTTTGTTTTCCTCTTTTTTCTTTAAAAAAGTTATATACCATTTTGAAAACATGTCAACCATTGTTGCCACAATTTGGCAAACATAAAAAGACACATTTTTCAGTGGTTTTGTTGTGGGGGTTTTTTTGTGTGTTTGTTTGTTTGTGTTTTCCTGAAGAAGCAGTTGTCCCATTTCTAGCAACAGTAATTTTATCTCAGGAAGACGTCTGTAATCCAGCAGCCATTTTCCAATCAGCAGAACAGTGCTTCACAGGGAGAATTTCAGCCAGCTCAACTGTGAATAAACGTTTGAACTTTTAGATAATTACTTTAATGATATCAATAAAACTTTTAGGGTTTGTGCAACACTGATATTGAAAATTTATTCCCACGCTCTATTTGTTTCATGTCCTATCAACCCAGAAGTATTCTGGGATGCAGGCCCTCAGTGCTGACTTGTTTCCTCCCATAAAAGCCCTAAGAAGATGATTGTGATTAGTACTGGAAGCAAGCTATATACTGACTAAATAACAACATTCTCTGGCAAAGTCAGATACCTAATTACCTGATACCTAATTACCTCTGTGTGGTATATAACATATAATCAGCCTGTCTGCAAAATGCCAGCTATGTAATTAAAGGTCCAGCAGTTACCATTTCAGTAAAGAGACTACACATAATATTTGGATTGTGTAATTTCCTGGCTTATCTTTGAGTATAAATACAGAAGCATGGCTATACAACCGTTCTTCACTTCACAGAAATTATTATGGTAGCCAAATATGACTTATTACCACCTTTTATCTGCAATAAAAACAAAATAGTATTTGCTTTTCTTTGCATTATGTCCTAATTACCTGCTGGAACTGAAGTAAACACACTAATCTGTATGGGGAAGGAGCGTCTATTTCTTATGGGTCTTTCTGCAGTTAGAGCTTTCTCCATCTCAGACTACAGCAATATTCAAAATTATTACAGCAGTGGGCTCCCATACAAACAACACTAAGTGATTCTCTGGAGATATTCTCTCAATGTAATGTGAGAGTTGTGTAAGAGCAGGAATTCTTTTATCTCTGATTTGCGCTGTGCACCTTCACCACAGCGAACATCTTTCAAGTAAATCACCTTTTCCAAGATGTGAAAATCATGAAAGGGTATTTAATGCCTGTGTCAGATCAGTCTTCCTTTGCTCAGTGCGTTTAAAGCAACCCTTGCAAGCAGTGTCAACACTGCCTTCAGAGATAGCGAGCCTTTGAAGAGGGATTTGCCAGGTGATGGAAAGCCTTCAAAGAGCCAGCAGTAGCACTTTCAGCAACAGAGAGGTCATTAGCCTGGGGAAATATTCTGGTGGGCTTTCTTCTCTGTGCAGACTAACCAGCCCAGGCATCCTGGTATTTTCCAGGTGGAACTGAGAACTGAGGTATCAAGACTGGATATGTATTTCATGAATGAAAAATAGCAGATACCAGTTCCTGTGGGATTTGAATAGATGACTCTTGTGCTTTGTTCTAACAGAGCGAGTGATGCGTGTAGGTGGGAATGTGTGAGAGGGAGGAGGAGGAGAGGGGAGGTCTCTTCATACTGGTTTGCAGAGCTGAGCCCCCTCAAAGCACACAAGCCACAACTAGCCTGTTTGCTTTGTCTCTGGAGTCTAGTTTGCATTAATCACACTCTGCACCTTCATAAAGTGTCTAAATCACTGTCTGAAACAAGCATTATATTTGTTCAGACACCTACAGCAAGGGAAGGATATATCATCCTATTTTGAACAGTGACAACCTCCTTTTTCTCAGTGCAGCTTCTTATGTTCAGAGAGAAAAAAAGTATACCGAGTTACTGAATGCCCTTCAGGAGAACGGTCAGACTTCTCAGCTGCCTGAAATCTCAGTTCTTGGGGCAGCAGGCACTCAAGATGCTTGACGTAAATGTGACCTTTAACATTTGAGTATTATTATTTCAGTTGGATTTTTAGAAAGCAAACTGAAAAAAAAACCCAGTATATTAATATTTGAAAGATAATTGCAAAGGATAGGGGTGCTTGTTTTGTATTAACACTCACAGTCTTTTTTAAATTAAGTATTATTAGCATACTGGAAAGTATTTCCTTGGTTTTCTAGCAAATAATACATGTTTCAGGAGGCTGGTTAAATGTGTATTTCATTTAGCTTCAGACCAGAGCTCCAGTTGCAGATCATGCATATTACTGAGCCCTCTGCAGAGTGAAAAATAAGTTCATGGCAAATCTCTTAATAGACATACCCAACAGGCAGAATATCACACACACCATCTGAGCAGAAGGCAGATCCCAGAGATCAGAGCAAGGGGTTGAAGTTGCAGATAAGATTGAAAGATGAATGATGAAGCCTCATGAGTGAGATAAAGTAGAATTCTGCATATGCTGTCTTGAGGTGGGAATAAATTCACAGACCAAAAGCTCATTTCAACTACCTTTGAATATATTTTACTTGCAAGCCAACAATTTTTTTTTTCAATTTTGGTTATACATCCATTTTAGAAAGGACATAAATAATGCAAGAATGTAAGACTAACATAATTTGGGCCTCAGCGTCCATGAAAATGTTATCCCTAATCAATGTGGTCACTTCTCATTGATGTATTCATGATTGTAATGCGTACCTCCTGGAAATAAAACAATTCATGCTTTGTAGAAGAATTAGTAGTAAAAATTCAATAATTTAATTGAAAACTTCTAAAAAATAATATCAATCAGATTCCAGGTCTCAGACTACGAAACAAATGGGATATTTGGGCTATTTCAGTTAGATAGGAGGTCAAATGATCTGGTGGTTTTCATTTTATTTTCCTTAATGTTATTCTTATTTTTAAGTGGTAATAATGTGTTCAGTTTGTGAATAATTCCCGAAGACATTAGTCTAACTCTGCATTTTTTTAATCTGTGGTTATATAGAGAGACAGACATTTGGATACCTAACACTTATAGTAGTTTCTGTAATTCAAAGAGATGTTTAACAGAAAATTTATACTGACAAATCATAGTGCAGGTCAATATCTGGCAAATAAATAACAAAATAAAATCATAGAAACCCTTTAAAGTTGGAGGCAGAAAATTAAGATTGTAATGTTTATTCTGTCTAAGCTCTTGATTATTCTTTTTGTTCCTCAGTATCAGTTAGATAAGGATTGATCCAACTTCATGTACAAAAATGTTATCATGTCTCATTATTAGGTAGTGCATTCATCTCAGAACATTGAGCATTCTTTCCTTTTAGAAAGAATCAAGTGCTAATCTTTGTTTTACAAACAGCACATAGATTGCTTTTCTAGATCGTCGTCAGGCTTTGGCAATAGGAGAAGCTTCCTCTGACCCAATATTTTACAGAGTAGATTCTTCTTGTGCCAATACTGATTTTTCAAGTGTACCTAAAACTTTTCCAAATAATTACAAAGGGGTAAAAGGGAAGCTAATGACTTATTTGATAGCATTCCTCGTTCTTGTTTTAGCATTATTTAAGCCCTTGTTAAAAGTAATTTTAGACTGTGGCTTGTATTACTCACTGATGTGAGGAGATGCTAATGGTGGTAAAAGTAGAGCACGGACATACAGAGTAGCAGTGGGTCTGGTGGTTCTTGTGGAGGTACGTTGTATTTTTTATTACTGACTTAGCACCACAAAATAGCTAAAAGCAAATAATGTGAATGAGATTTAAAATATGGTAAGTATTAATTTTATAAATTATTTGGGGTTTTTAATGCAGCTTTATGAGCTTTTATATATGTAGTATTTGAAATAAGTCCTAGTTCTCGTACGTTTAGTGGCATCCATTGGTATGTTTTTCTGTAAGATACTTGCCAGAACTTCTTACCTGTTTATCTGGTGTATTTTTGAGCAGGTGTATTTTCCTCCTCAGCAGAGGAAATGTTATGTGGTCTCATACTATTAGAGACTATTTAGGTGTGTGCAGTATGCATAGAGCTCCTGTCTAATGATGACTAGACCTGTTAGCCTTGTCTAACCTAAAAGCTTGATGTGACTTTTCCCAGCAGTAATGCTACAAATGCCACACTTAAGCTATCTTTTGGCATTTGACTAAGACTGGTCTAATTTGAAAAATTGCTGTCAGCATTAAGTTAGAGTGAGAAGCTGAGAAAGCTTGTCATTATTATTTAGGACTGCACATGCTATACTTAAATTATGTATGGCTTTGCTGTTGTTTTTTTTTTTTTTTTCCTGATGTGTAATAGCGAAATTTTTTAAGGGTTTAATGCTGTGTACAGCTACATTGACTCAGAAGTTGAACTTGCATTATTGTATAATGAATGTAAACAGATGGTAAATGGATTTTTTTCAACCATACTATGTGCTTATTTTCAAGAGGTGAGATCAGGTTGTGGTCACCTCAGCCCAGCTCAAACACTAAATCTGGACATCCATTTTAACTGCCTAATGTTGTCACTAAATGAGGTTTTGAAGATTTTCTGTTGATGAAACCTGAGGAGAGTGGAGATCTCTTGGAAAGTCTTCAAAGCTGTATACATTTTTCTATTGACTCTATATTCGTATTGATATGAGCTGTTTGGGGTTTATTCATTTTGGAGATTATACCATGTTGACATTTTGAAAACAATGTTCCCTTTTTGTTTTAAAACCCTGGAATCTGTAACTGTTCTGCAAATCTGTTTTCAAATGTATTTCACTCTAGGTTGTAGTAATAAAAAAACAAAGTCTGTGTGTCTGCATATGCATGTATAAGTTGTACATACATATATAGAATCCTAGAATGGTTTGGGTTGGAAGGGACCTTCAAAGCCCATCCAGTCCAACCCCCTGCAAGGAGCAGGGACATCCTCCACTAGATGAGATTGCTCAGAGCCTCATCCAACCTGGCCTGGTACAACTATAAGCTAGAAAGTGTGGAACTATTGAATTTACACATCCTTCCACACCCACTCAACTCTCAATCTTACAGTAACGTGAAGTCTTTAGGTAAGGAACAGAGTAGCCTAGTCTCTTCTGAGAGTCAGACAGGAAAGGATCTAGCCAGGTGAACAGCCGCATACATTTCAAAATAGCATGATTTCTCAAGGAATAGGGCCAGCAGGAATGTCGTGCAAGATCTTATCAGGGGACTGCAAAATGAGAAGCTAAGAGATGTCTTTGGTGTTTGTTTGTTGTTTTTTTTTTTCCCTTCCATTCTTTCTCAACAGTTAATGGTTTGAGGTTCACTATTAGGTTTTTTTAATTGCTTTCAGTTTTTATACTCAAGGTTGGTTTGCAGATGACTCAAGTGTCGTAGGTAGTTGGAATAAAGTTGGCTTCATTAAATGATGGAGTGATAGAGTGGATATTGTGATTCCAAAAGAGGGCACAGAATGCTGTGATGAAAGAGAGTGATCTGCTCTGCCTGGCTGAACGCCAGGAGCACAAAGGAGGTGAAGCGAATCTGTCTAGCAAAGAGGTCAGTGCTACAATTACCATCCTCTCTCTAGCATATGGGGCAGGTAGTTTAGACAAAAACAGATAATAAATCTTGGAAAACTCAGAGTCAGATCTATATACTTAGCTCTTTTAAGCTGAGGATGATACACAAATCAGAATAAAACTGAATCATGGCAATAAAACATTTGCCCGGGTTGCCACAGGGTGACTGCAGTGTCTTTGTTCACCCTCTTCCTTGAGATGAAAGACATCTACTGTGTCAGTCAACCTCAAAATAAAATACACTACAGAGCTCTGTGAGATTCAGCTTTTTAGCTGGGGAAAATCAAAGATCAAAAGATGCCTTACACCTGTAAGCCTGATACTAAATACAGACTCACCTCTTTAGGTGCTTGCTCTGCCGTCTACGTTCATTTGAATGTACACGGAGGGGAAAGGGCTGAGGAGCGAGAGAAAGGATTGCTTTTATTTGTCACTACAGCATAAACAGACATTTCAGATAAAATGTGACAAGGTGTTTCCTATGGGAACATCAGTAGCTATAAGGAAGTATACTTGACAAGCATACTGTATAAATGTATTTTCAGGTATTAGTTTTGGAGCAATTGGTGGTATTGGGATATTTCTCAACAGAAAAAAAAAAGGTAAAAGGTGGTACTTCCCTCAACAAATTTTCTGAAATGATTTAATGGACATCTACATTTCACTGTTTGACATGTTAAATAAACCATAGTGCATAATAAATACCTGAACTCAAGGTATTCTAGCATATTCTACCTATATTTTCTTAAGAATACCAAACAAATCTTAGGGTTGTTTCCTAAACAGTCTGTGACCATTCATTTTGTTTTGTTTTTTTTTTAACTGAAAGTAATATCTAAATTGTATAAATATTAAGCAGAAGAAAAAAACATAGACTAGGCAGTGAGTAAATAGTTGAAAACATCATTTTGGAAGGACTGTGATTAGATATGTACTTATTTGCTTATAGCATTTACTTGGGCAAGGTACAGGAGAAAATCCATTAGTTTTATAATCAGTATCTTATACTGAAATACTTGTTTTATAAGCAATACAAAATATAATTTGAAAACAATCAGCATTAAACTGCATTGTTTTAAATTAGCGAGGTTATAAGGGCAAAGAAGTGCCTCCCAATCCTCTGCCTCCAGTTCCTCTGTTTTAAAATGTGCTGTCATGGAGAAGGGCTTCTGCTTTGCTTGGCTTCCTAGAGAAGGTGTCAATAATGTGACATCTGGAGAGAGTTTTAGAGCCATTGTTGTCAGGGTTTCATATTGTCTCTCCACGGATACGTAACTGGGACCTCATTTAGGAGCTCAGCCTTGCTCCGCTGTCAGGAGAGCCTTGAGAATGAGATTCCTGTGGCTCTCACCCACCTTAATATAATCCCAAGAGGTTCCTCTTTTTTTTTATCCATGCAACCAAAGGTAGGGAACACAAGCTGCATTTTCAGCTTCCTCACCAAAAGTCTAATGAGGAAGCAATAACTTGCTGCAGAGTTGCATAAGGAGCAGGGAAGTGTGTCTTTTGCTTCCTTCTCTGGTTAATGTTCTTCTGATACTTAGTTGAGATTCCAGAAGGAAGGGATTAATTTGCACAATATTAAATCCCCTTCATTCTAGGACTGACCATACACATTCCTTTACAACTGGCGATAAAACGCATGGATCGGAAGATAGGCTGATTTAAGGTCTTGGAAAGGTTGTTGTACAATATATCAATTTAACACATAAGTACAGAACAACGTTTATCTCATTTTCCAAATTCTCTCCCCGTATGCGGAGCTGACATAACATCAGCATATATACTGGAGACATCCAAGTTACCAACCAGAGAGCAGCTATGGAAAAGCGTCCTTACAAAGGAGTACAGTGTTGCTCCATGTGTAACAACCACTACTGCTAACAATGAGAAGAGTGGTGATGCTCCAGTCTAAGCATAAAAGCACTGGTCCAGAGCAAAGTAATCTGATTGTGGTGGTGTGGTTTTTTGGTTTGGGTTTTTTTTATTTTTTATTTTTATTCACCGCCTGCCTCCAGCTGTCAGAATTCAGGAACTCGCTCAGAGAGACTTTATGATAAAATTTGAGCGGGGCTGTGCAGGCGAAGGTTCAAACTACATGTTGTGTGTGGAAGTTAAGTGTGCAACAGTATTCTTATGGAAAAAAAAAAAAAACATAAACCTGGTAGATTGTGATGACAGTTTTCAATGTATCACCTGGTAATTTAACTAGTGGGAGTATATTGATTCCGTCTTTTCCCCATACACAGTACATTTTTTTTCCTAGCCTGTCTTAATTACTCCATAGGTACTGTATGTATTGCCACTTCAGAGGCCGCCGCGCACATTGATTTTACAGGCAGGGAAAAAAGTGTCATGTGAAGGAGCTGCTAAAGGATAACTGTAGAAAGGGAAACCCAAAGAGATTATAAAAAAAAATCCAGTACGTAATATGAATATTTTAGAGCCTTATTTAAAATTTTCTGGTGAGACTGTGGAGATATTCAGGACGTATTTGCAATCTGCACAGCTCCACTTAGTGGCCAAGAATATACTGACCCTTTGCCACAGCTGTTCCAATCCTTTTCAGTTTTAGCAATGCTTAGATTAAGTAAAACCAATACATGTGGCAAATACCTGTCCTTATACACAGACCCTGTTACGGAGGTAGAATAAATAATGCTACAGGACGTAACAATTTGTATTATTGGATTAATATGATTGGTCTGTATTTGCATCTTAATTTTGTTTATTTTTGATAGCTCTTCCCCAAAATGAATATAATGGCAGATTATACTGTAGCACAAAGCCAGCTTGAAGTGCATATCTGTTGATTCTCACAAAACCATTTGTTTTAGTATAAAGCCTGCACATTCACAGCAGAAATACATTTTTGTTCATTATATTAGCAAACAGAAGTGCGCTAGGTAACCAAGCAGTACAAGGAGGTAAGCACATCCTGAATACTGAATATCTGCATACTGAATTACAGACCTGCCATCTACACTAGGACATTTTTAGCAATGTATCTTTTGTTCTTGGCAGTGATGGGATAATTAATAAAAAAAAAAAGCCACAAAGAAATCATAAGGTGCTTATAGACAATGAGAAAAAGAGAGAAAAAGCTGTGTAACTTATTTCCCTATATCACTTAATCAGCTTTTGCAGGTAGCCCAGCCACTGAGATTTAAGGCAGAGATTTATTAGAAGAAATCAAGAGAGCAGCAGAGTTCTAGCAAAAGCAACGCCCTAAGAAAAAGTATATTCTTTTATTTTTTTAAACTAACATGCCTTAATTGTATAAGTCTGTGGATGAGAACCGACAATAAGAAAACAATTAAGATACTAAACGAGTTTCTAAAGTAACAGATTAAAGCTCATTCAACAATGTCTTTAAAGTTCCCATTCATCACAGACAACAGTTATAAACCCCAGGGTGGGACAGGAGAAAGCCTCTTCTGTCCTCACCTTTGGATTGCCTTCATGCAGAACTCATCAATCTTCTGCATAATGACTAGACTAAAACTCTTAAGAAATTTGGGTTTTATTTTGCATATGTAAATATGCAACATTTTTCTTTTAAAAATTGCAAATATTGAAATCCACTGCCAAATGTTTCCACATGAATATCTTTTTCAGGCTAGCTTTCTTACACTGACAGTACTCCTTAGGTCCCTGTTAAAGGTGTAATGAAACTGTCTCAGAACCATTAAGTTTGTTGCCTTTGAGCTCCCTTTTTGTATGCAGTATGGTGCTTTCTCTCAGTGCTGTAAAAATATATCAAAAAAATATAAGTATTTTGATATATCAACATAGATTGGAACTATTTAAGTGTCTACTTAGTGTCACCAGTAGAAGAGAACAATGCCTAAATTCGTAATTTTTTACAAAGCTCCTTCAGGAAGGATTATTTTGGATATGGGAAGAAAAATGTGGTATTTTTTAAACCCAGAATAATATCGCTATCCCCATCCAAATATCATCTGCCTTCTGTACTCTGACCAGCGGTAATGGGTGCCACGCTTTGAAGCACATGTACAAGGCGTGTGGCTGCTTTCAAACCAGGGCAGGAGGTCTGATCTGGGTGCTGTAACCGAGTGGATAATGCTCGCGCCTTTATGCATAACATCAAAGGGAGACTCCCTGCATTTGTTGTCGTCTTTAGTGAAGTGGGATAAAAATGTACAGCCTGAGTTGTCTTGGCACGTTTACAAAGTTTTCACAATGATGACCTCCATCAGCTCCAGCGCATGCTTGCAAATGAGGGAACTATTCCGTTGTTAAGGTTTTTGTATAAGCACTGTACGTATTCCGTACTGGACCCTACAAAGGATTTGAGGTAAACGTTTTACTTGCTGAAGGACTTGCAGATTTATAAATATAGTAAGTGTACCTCCAAAGAGAAAGTGTTGCTGTTAATAAAATAATAACAATTATTAATAATATTAACTGTTAATTAATAAGTGCAGTAATAATTCAGCCTCTTAATGAAGATACGGTGCACTACAGCTCTTTTTTAGGGGAAACAGTGCCGCCTTCACCTTCTTTAGACTGCATTTTTCTAGACGTGCACAACAATTAGAGAGGACGTTTTCGTATAGAAACGGTGACACACTAAACGTGATTAATTTTCTATTATGCTGCTTTACAAAAATATGCAATTTATAGTCCTAAGTGTACTCTTGACCTGCTTGGTAAGCATTAGTATTCTAGCTGCTTGGCTATTGTAATCCCTGTGTGAACGTGGTTCCTCCTTTGTTAATGACCCCATCTTGCTATAAATGAATATAATAGCCTTCTCCACTACAGTCTTGATTATAGAGTGGCCTAAATGTTTTACTTATCACAATACTACTAAACAGTGGAAAACAGATCTATTGAGAGGACACAGAATTTGACTGCAATGAAGAAAAAACTGCTTCTGAAGTGCTCCATGGTCTCATAAACAGGTACAGTTTTGTAAAGGCCAGTAGGTCTTGGAGTGACATTCCAGCAGAATGCACAGCAGTTCAGGCAGAGGGATTTCTGTTCTGTAAAGTTAGGTTGAACAAACGGCAGTGCACTTTCTTTTTTCAATTTAAGTCATTTCAGCTGATAAGAATTCAATTGTAGAAGTGAATTAATTCATTCAATGTTAATGTTTAATGGGAATCGTACATTGAATTATTCCATAAAAAGGAAAAGAGAGGAGGAGATTGTAACACCTTTGCAATTTCTGTGTGTATCTTTTCTTCACTTTCAGAAAATTAAGCGCTCTCTATATTTGCAGATTTAAAACACCTCTAGTCTGTGACAGAAATTAAAGTATTGGTCAGGTTGGCCTCATCAGCCCAGCTATTTGCAATGACTACTACACTCCTGTAATTAAACCACTGTATTTTCAAGTTTTGCGCACATAACTCGCTGTCAGTAGTCAGTCTCTTTGTCGGCACAAGCACACAGAGGGTCTCTCTGAGGAGATGCTCTAGCCCCATTAGCATTGCCTTTGGCTTTTGACCTTTGGGCATCAGCACCTCCACAACATACTCAATATTCTGACCTAGTTTTAGGATTTTTTTATTTTTTTTTTTAGAAGATACTAGATAATTTCTTCTCATGTGGAACTATTTAAATCAATTAATAAGACTGGAATTAAGCCTAATTTGCATGAGTTAGTCACAGTTAGCAACATATTTTAACACAAAACAGAAAGGGGGGAAAAGGACCAGAATTTAAAAAAACCTCCAGTGATATTGGATTTATTGTTTTGATACCAATTAATATTTAAGGTGCTATAATAGATTAAATGCTGTAGGTGAAAAGTTAAAATGCTAAGCCTCATATTGAAAAATCTGAAAGACAGCTGGGAGGGCTGTGTATCAGAAGGATCGAGGGAGTTACCTGGTTTTTAGAGCTGGACTAAGGTGGTCTCTTCAGACAACCTGTAGAAATTAACGATTCAGGCTATTTAGAACAATTTTGTGTCTCATGTCAGCACTAAATAGTGCCATTTATAGTAAGCAGAGAGCTTTTCTTGCCTTTCTGTTCTTACTGCTTTTGTTGTGGATTTGAGCGTGTTCTGAGCACACTTCCTCAGCAAAGTCACACAGAGCAGAAAGATGGAAGTAATATCTGCTTCGGTGGTCCGCTGAACGTTACCTAAGGCTTCTGGGAAGCGGGTCAGGGGGCTGTGAATATGCATAGCTCTTCAGAATTGAACTGAGGCACTGGGACACTTCCCAAAGCACAAGTTCTCTGTATGGATCCAGCCAAACAGGTGAATGGTCCGTTTTGTGTGAGTATGCCCCAGCTAACCTGTGTGAGGCTAAAAAAAGCTGTAAGCGGTGAAGTGCGTGTTCTCACGTGTGCGTGCCTAGCCCTTACATACAAAGCTGTAAAAAGAGACGTTTTGCAGATCAACAGTCTATTTCTAAGCATCATGTGCTTCTCAGACCGAAGTACTTTGGTTTCAGTCCATTCCTGAGCATTCCAATAGAAACCAGAAAAATCTTTGCCTTTCTTCATCAGAAGATGCTAAAAGCTTTAATGGCTTGGGAAACTTACTTCATAGGATTTATAGAGTCTGTTATCATCTATTCCATAAAAGCGTATTCCAGTGCAATGGCTTGTAATCATCACTAAGACTTCAAGCTGGTTAATTTGCTGTGATTTGATTAATACATTATAGAGGCAGACTGACATGACAGAGCAATTAGACCAGCCTAGCCATCCAGCAATCTTTGAAAGCCAAGCTTACTCATCTGTGACTTCATCTCATTAGGATAGCTTTATAAATTAGATTTTTAAAAATAAAGTTCTTGATTAAAATTTCTGTATTTGCCAAACTAGTCTGTTTTATAATTTTATTTTCATGGCTTCACTGCAATCATATTACCTTCCATTGCCACTGTGGAATGCATGCAGGGAAAAAAATTGGCTTTCTGTGTTAAGAAGGTGAAGAAGGTGTCTTAAATGACAGCATAACAGATTACACTCCACAATTATTTATTTCATTATTTTGCTGGCTGTAAAGTGGCCAGGAATGAAATACTACCTGCTGCTGAGTGACTGGGATGTATTCCAGAGTTTATAATAATTGTATTGCTTCCTCGTAGAATATTTGTTTTCACACCAGGACCCAGTACAGATTCCTAAAGCTCCTCTGGTGGAACAGACACGTGTCTGTGTACCTAAGTGGTATTGAAATTGTATGCAATTAAACACTTGACCAAGATGGGTGCTTTTGAAATCTCAGGAAACACCAAGCTTAGATTTTAATTCCCTAAATTTGCTTTAAAATAGAACTTGATGCATTTATGTGTTGAAATTTAAGGAAAAGCACGCAAGTGATGGTTTGAGACTTCACCGAGCTGTTTACACTTGCACTTACGTTCCAGAATGTATCATAAAAGATAAAGGTAAGTACTTTGCCTAGTGTGAACATTTGCATTTTTCCTGGAAGCACTGGAGTCCGGTTGCTGGAGTCTTGAATTACGGAATTTCTGTAATCTTGTGTTTCCAGAAAGCTTTTTCTTTGAAGAATGTGACTGCCCTATTGGTCAGTCAATAGAGACTCAGACTAGCTGCACATCACGTTCTATGATGTCCCAAAATGTTTGGGTTTGCTGTATTAAAGTACTCTTGCTTTGGTTAAATAAGAGAACTGCTCGCTCGTTTAGTAGGACTTGAGGCATCCCAACTGATGCAGTTTGGGGTTGCAAAACAGAAATACTCTGGCACAGTTCCCTGAAAAGCATCAAGTATTAATGTCTGTAGGTTTTGTCAAGCAAGGCCTCTCAAACTCCAGGCACACTGTTCATTTTGGTTTACATAAAATGTCGGACACGTGCGGCTGAGATGCATCAAATTCTAATGATCAGGTCAGGAAAACTGACAAGCTGTTTTTCCTTGAAAGGGAGGACTGCATAATACTATTTGTGATTGCTGTTTGTTCAATGAAGTTCTCGGTCTTCCAATTTATTTACTTTCAATTTTGGTTTCAGTTCATTTAACCTTCAGAAAACATTTGTGCTGTCTACTGCTTACAAAAGGAAGGCTGCATTTATCTCTTGCTGTGGAGCTATGATGTCTGCAGTAATAAATGTATCCGTTCGAAACAGAAGTGATTAAGTTCTTGTTGAAATGTCTTCTGGAACAAAAAATTAGCTTTTGCTTTCAAAGGGTAGATATTGCAGCAGATAGTACTTAACCTGGCCAAGGACAGTGTATTATGTTTAAACATCACTTTTCTGTCTGCCTCTACGAAACAGCAAGGAGATCTGCATTCAAGCACTTCCATTTCTTAATGCATCAAAACAAGTGTCTCTACAGAATTGAAAGCAGCATGATCATGACTATGGCCTTATTTTTAAAAACAGCCCACCCATCCTACCAATTTGCTGTGATTTATTCCTTTGAACTTTAAAATCTGAAAGTTACAGCAAAGGAAAAATAAATTGGGCAGGCATCGGTATTTACACACTAGATTTTGCTGCCTTCAGAGGCAGATTCAGCTAGTTGTATGTTTCTGAACCAAAACAGAATTTGCCCATCCTGCAGTAATCCCTGGTTGTCCAGCTCAGAAATTCATACGAGGTTTGATACTGATCTTGTCATCTGGAAAGTATGTTGTAACTGCGGCCATTGCTTCTCAAAGCTGATGTATATCAGCGGAACCATACAGATCCTCATTTTGCTGACTATCTGGGAAAAAGCTCAAGGCCAAAAGATGGAGAAGATTTGGGTTTCCTGCCCGAATGCGGTAGAGACATAGGCTGCTCGTCCATCGGTGTGTATACAGAGCACAGCAGAGGCCCTGCTAGCACCGGGGAGATCCTGATGCTTTGGTTTAAGGGTTTTCCAAGTACTAATGTGATAAGTTGATAATGACACGTGAATCAAATCTTGATAATAACTCATTAATCAGGTGTGTGCTATATATTTTCTTAATTTGAAGCTAATGGGGATCCCCAGTAACTATGCTGATACACCCCAAGTATCTCTTAAATACAGTTAGTTTTGTGTTCTCAAAAGTCAATATAGACATTGAGAAACTGTCTATTAACAAATATGAAAATACAGAGCAAATACCAAATTGTCTGATTTTTTTCTATTTTATCCATGCCTTGTTTACAAAGAGTGTATTTTAAGATGTGTCTATTTATCAAATATCTACTGCATGTATGCCACAAGTATTTATCAACATTTTTTCACACTGTCGTTAATTTTAGTGATTTATAAATTGCAATAATTTTTTTTTTTTTTTTTTTTTATGACCGGAGTTTGGAAACAATACCATTGTATTGTACAACAATACCAATGTATGTGGCATAAACGTTAGTCACATGAGAATAAGTGCTAATTAATATTTTTCATTCTGTCTTTCAGATTTGCGATAAAGAATGGCATTACTACGTTGTGAACGTCGAGTTCCCCGTTGTTACCTTATACATGGATGGAACAACATACGAACCCTACCTCGTGACCAATGACTGGCCTATCCACCCTTCGCACATCGCCATGCAGCTCACTGTTGGTGCTTGTTGGCAAGGTAATATGACAGCAAATTGTAGACAGTACAGTTATGAATTCAGACCAAAAAGAATCTTACTTGTCTTGATACTTGTATAGTAAATAAATTACTAAAAGTTTAACGTATGAAATCAGAAGTAAATCCGGAGTTGATAATGAATCAAGTCCAAGGATAGAAAGGATGGGACATAACATGCTTTGCATTTCCATCAGAAGTGTTGAATATAGTCTGTGTATTCAATGTGAAAGATCGTCATCTTCATCTTTTGTCTTCTCTTCTTTTAATTGTTTCCCTTGTTCTCCAGCTTTAAACATCTATCTAAATATTACTCTGAAGAACTCCACCTATCTCCTTTCAGACTCTGCCTCAAATTTCTTTCACAACTCATGGCCCAATTCTGCGCTCTTCACATTGGTTGTATATCACCACTAATTCCACTAATTTAATCAATTCACCCTGTTTTAGACCAGTGCAAAGTCACACCCACAAAAACCATATGTGTATAGGCCTTTCTTAAATATTAGTCTTTTCCTGTTTTCCAGCCTTTATATTCTGTCTCTTCTCATCCTTTTGTCTGGTCCTTCTGCCACACTTTCTTTTCTGCTCATCTGCTCTTGTAAAGTTCTCTGTTGCCCATCCATGTTGATTTTCTATTTATGCACTGTGACTTGTTTTCACTTAAGACAAAGTATGAAGTGACACAAACTGTATAATGAGGAAAAAATACTTTAACACAGATTTTGTTTCTTCCCCACTCTTTAATGTTGACTCACTTTCTCTATTATTACCTTGTTTGCCAGTGGATCTCTGCTCATTTACCATGTTATCTGCAAAATTTGGACATCTTATGCATGGCAGAGCTGTTCAGTGTAAATACTATTAGAAGCAAATCCTGCTGTTAGATTATGAACACCTTGGGGTAAAGATCCAATCTTTACTTTTATGGCAGCATGCAGAGTAAAGCCACACTATTCCTAAAAACAAGATTTGATAAGTTTTGTATTTTGATCACTGAGATAAGTGTTAAGATAGCTAGCTAATGAGCATGACGCTAATCCCATCTATTTGTACAAGTATGCACTGATTCTTGTCTAACTGGTATTTGCATGTGTAGGCTTCATCTCTGTAAGATGATCTTTAGGTATATTGGAATTTTTCACTGATTATAAATACGTAAAAATACATTTAATTTTACTCTGAGGTATTAATACCCTAAGGACATGTTATTCCTTTTTTGGCTGAAAATAGGTGGTGAATACCTATCAGATTCTTCAGGAACCACAACTTTGGTTTAGCCAGTAGTTTACTGAGATGAATAGCTGACAGAAAGTAATTTGATTTACATGCATTTTCTTTTGTTTGATCTGATATTTTTTAATATGTAGTTATGGTGCAGTAGTTTAAAGTCAAAGTTCCAGAGTTAAAAAATGCAGATGTAATTTGTGAACAGAGTAAATTCACTTCTTTTCAGACATAGGTAAATGCCATAGGGACTGTGAATAATGATTGAGTATTGTGTTCTGCAAAATGAGCATTTCTCAGTAGCTGTGTTTAAAGAAATTTTGTTTTAATCCCTTACTTCGTATTTATGTCTAGGATCTTCTGCATAGGACTACATAGAGATTTTTGTGCATTACTTGTATTAGTCTGCCTGTTAACTTCTTTCATTCATACATTGTGTTTTTGTCACTCTCTAATAACAATCTTAAGGGTATTTTTTTCCTGAAAGTCTCAGTATTGGTGGGAATCCACTCACCTCAGCCTCCACCTGAATCTCATCGTGAAGGTTTAAACAAATAGAAAGTTGCAATTGTTTTCAGACATTTTTAACTTTGTCTTGAAAATTTGATGGCTTAATGAGTACCCATTCAGGATAAGATTCTTCTTCCTTTTTGGTGACACATCTGATTTAAACTACTGAAATGTTACCTATCGCTGCTGTCAGTATTGTTATTGCTGTTTTAGCAGTGTGAGAATTGGAGCTTGTCAGAAGTAGAAATTATTTTTCTATCTCATGAAAATGTCAAGATTTAGCTAAGATAGTGTGCTAAAGATTGTGATAAACTATCCTGTGTCAGGCAAAAAGATGAACTTTCAATGCTTATATGAAACAAGATTTCAAGATACTGCTTTTGGCAAAGCTTATCTTTTGATAGCTTTGTTTTGATCACTTCAAACTATTTTAAATCAACGGTAGGGAAAGTCTCTTTGTTAATAAGATTCAACAGTCTGTTACAATCTGTCAGATTGTAATTATTCAATATATAAACCTATTCAATTCAAAATCAATATATTTCAAGAAAAAGTGGATCTATCAAACAAATAATTTGACTATAAATAGTTTCAGTGAAACTGTTAACTGGGTCTACTTAGGATAATACATTTAGTCTTCCTTTTTAATTTAAAAGCCTTGGTTCGTTCTTCAGGGAGCTCATGAAAGAGAAGATCTAGGCAGAGCTACCTCATTGATTTAGGCTCCTCTCACAGTGGTTAGCAGAAAGTTAACTTTTTTATTTTGTGTAGTTCATGTTTAATACTGCTGTACTTCAGGGGGAGTGGTTCATTTGGGGATGGGAGTTAAAGCTTAGGCTAAACTGTGTTGATTCAGTTACATGTGACCCAGGAGCTGGAGACAGAAACTTCTTAACCTGTTGCAGCCTGTGTCTGACAGAGTGCCAGCTGTCACACATGGCAAATCCTAACGTACATCTTAGCTGTGATTTCAGTGGCACTAGGCCTGGAAAAGGTCATAGTGACTACGAGCTAAGCAAACCGGGCTCTTAGTGAGCTGCCTGGGGGTGGAAGTGAACAGTTTGGAGGGCTAGTACAGCTATGTCTGAAATTAGGCCTTCATGTACCCTGCTGAAGTTTGACAGCTTTCTCTGCAGACACTTAGGGTTAAGGATATAACTTAATTTCTTTAAAAAACCTTTTTTGTTCACATCAGTCGTCTCACAGATGATTATCAATGGTGTGTTTTGATGAGGTAGGGTTATTTAGGTCCAAAGCGCTGTTCTGTCTCTAATAGTGAAAGAAATTTTGAGGCAAAATTACTCTTTCTTAAGGGTATCTAAAGGACAAAATTGAGTTGCTTGTATGGGTGCTTCCCAGAACAAAAGAGACACCAAAGAGAACACGTGGGAAGTGTGACCCTGGCATGATCTCTGAACCCCTGCCTCCCTGAATGGATGTTAGAAGCAGACATGGCCATCAGGATAGTAGAGAGCTCCTCTAGGCTAAACTTCATCTGCCATTTCTATTCTCTTCTTCTCTAGCGATAAAAATAGTCTAGCTTTGCCCTTCCAGCTCAAGATTCTCAAGAGCTTTCCAGACAATAAAGAGGTAACTGTGGCAAGGAAGTAGAATTACCCTTACTCTGTGAGGATGAAGTGCAGCATCAAGAGGGTAGGTGATTTTTCCTCAGGTTACGTAAAAAAAATCTACATCAGAGTGACAATAGAATCGGACTTCGTGATCAACCACAAAATTGTTCTTATTCTCCCTTTTAGATTTGCAATCCTGTTTCATTCTCTAAGCAGTACAAACAAATTAAGATTAGCTTATCCTGGAGCTGCACTTTCCAGGAGCTTACCCCCAGTAAGTTCTCATCCGCGTTCATTATTTTTGATTCAGTTTATCTAAGGACATAGCAAATGGACCCTTTTACAGGGTGAGAAGTTTCTTCCATTAAACCAAGGGTTATAGGTTCCCATTCTGAAACCTTTATTGCGAAATATTCTGTGGCAAAGGCAGGCAGAATAAGGGAGCAAGTTACACGATTTGGTGCTCTAATCATCTCTTGTACCACAGACTGCAAACAGATGGTTTGTTTGTTTATGTCAGGAAACGAGTGACACAAGCTAATGACTTGTCACAAGGTGATATTGCAGCTTACCACGACTGTAAGTCATTATTTCAGTAATGCCACCCATTCCAGAGTGCTGGAGCTTCGCAGTGCAATTCTGCTGGCCACGTTGCGCAGGGGAAGGGCTTTAGGAGAAGCCTGTCAACAGGCAAACTTTGTTATCATCAGTATAGCAGAAGGCTATTGTAATTCCTATTTTCTAAGTAATTTCTGGTTTACATTCTATTTTTCTGTTGTATTCTCCTGTCATCTCCCTCTTTCCTAAACCTAGGCAACAGACCAATTTTTCAGTGGAGTCCTTGTGTGGAGTAACCTGTTAACCTTCTGTGTCAGCACCTTGCTGATGTATCAATCACGAAGTTGTAGTCAGAGAACTGACTTAGTATTCACAGCAAGAAGAATGGTAAAAGTTAAAAGTTGGAGAGGGATCTGCATTCAAACCTGTCACTCGTTCAGCATTGATATATGTACCTTATTTAAAAGAATTTCTGCACCAGTACATGGGTGTTATTTGCGTATAGTTTTTGGGCAGCATTAATATCGCTTGGACTGTGATCTAAGATATAAGATTGTAACATTTTAACATGATCATCATCAGTTCCCACAGTTCCCCTAAAAAATAACAAAATTGCATTGGCTTAATTGTGAGAGGTTATTGAGTGTTCTTCTTATCTTGAGAAAAATTATCTTAAATACCGTAAGTTAAACCGCTCTTTTGATCTATGGATCTATTGCACAGAGATAGATGAGCATATGGGTACTGAAGAGCAGGGAGCCCTTAGTGTCCTTTGTGCTTGCCTTATTTCAGATAATGCTTTAAAGCCTAAAGCCACGTCTGTGAGGTCATCAGGTTATGATAGCAGAAAAGGGGCAGACTTAAATAGTGTCATTTTTGATGAGTGATTTTCTGAGTAATTTTAGTCTGAATGATGTAAAAAAGCACTAAAACTTTTTTGTGCTGAGACACTCTGGGAGTATAAAAATTTGAGTCGCTAATTGGGACTGCTCCTGAAATCTGTGTTAGGGTTTCATCCTGTTTAATAGCCAATCTGCTTGGCAGGGCATTAAACCCAGCTCCCTAAACTGCCATAATAAAGAGAGAGGATAAATTTTGGGGCTTGGACTGGAGCACTTCAGAGCCAGAATGTCTTGCTGCTGCTTCCAGATTCGCTTCAATCTTTATGTTCAGCCCCCAAATAATTGGTCATTCCTTAATTATCTGGCTCAGTATAACCAGAGTCTATAATGTCTTCAAAGAATCAGATCTCAGTTGGAAATTCTCTTGATTAATCATTTCCAGAGAAAACTTTGTTGTGCTTAGGCTGCCCTGGTAATTACTTGCTCATTATCAGGGTAGGGCAAAAGGCCTAAAAGATCTGCGAGCTCAGTGAAGTCACTTACTTTGACAAAAAGGCAAGATTGTTCTTTGGAGGTTGGTAAGCGAAAGCAAACAGCATTTACATCTCTGAAGTAAAAACAATACAACTGCAAAATTCAGTGGTAATCAGCTTCTGTTACACTTTATATCAACCCAGTGTGAAATTTAAAAACCAAAAAGCTGTGGCATGGAAATAGGCTCTGCTTCGTTAATGAATGTGCCTTACCCCCATGAAGTCTGAACCTTGAGAATCTTCTGTTTCCCCTGGGCTCTCCAACGTGAGATCTAACAGAACCTCCTCACGGCTGGGATCGGAAGGTGTTTGCTAGATGACAGTCCGTAACCCCCCTACGTTATTTGTCTGCGAGATTCGAGCTGTTTACAAGATGACGACATGTGTACTGGAAGCTTTTGTTTTCCTCAGTGTGTATAAGGGAGTCGACCTGACTGATCTGCTTACAGGTAGGACAAGCATCTGCAGCACACTGATCTCAAACTGGGTAGGTTAAATCTGCGTTTGATCTGCTGTGTTTGAAATTTCTGGCACCAACTGTAACTGTGCTAGTGGCTATTTAGGAATGTGCCAAGCACAGTGATACTGTAACGCCTTGCTGTCACTGGCAGCTAAGTCACTCCCCACTGAAGGCTGCTGTGTGGGTGCATTCCTGCTCCGGTGTGCTGTGGTGCTGGGCTTGGTATGAGTGAGCACAGGCACCAGCTGTGGGCGACGCAGGAGGGACGTAACACTCAGAGGTGGTCAGAGGGTTATAAAGTTCTCGGGAGGGAACCCCCTGACCCCAGTGTAGGAGGTACCCCTGCCTAACCCTACCCCTAGGCTGCAACTAACATCATGTGACATTAGTAGACCCAGATAATTCTAGACGAGTGCACTTTTATTTTTGCAGATCGTTCTGAGCCCTGTGCCTGTTTTATGTCTCAGCTGTCTCTTTCTCAGAACTACAACCCAAGTGTCTGCTCTAATGGTTTATCTGGTGGGAAGCCCAGCAGGCCAGGGCAGGACCCTTCTTCTTCTGTGTCTTTTGGTGTCAGTGTATGTGCTGTGCTGGTTCACTTTCAGCAGCATTCACGCTTAGCAGAAAGGGAAAGTAACTCAGAAAGACTTTATCAAGGTGACCCTGGGTAAAGTTTTGGTGGGAGGGGTGCCTCTGCCCCTAGTGCCCTACTTGCTCTGCTTTGATAGAGTTCCAGGCAGAAGAGATCAGAAGCAGCATAGAAAAAGAAGAATCCTAGTCCAGAAATAGTTATTATTTTAGCAAGTGAGAAACGTGATGGATACTACTTTGACAATGACTAAGCAGTGAACAGCATTACGGTGAATGATTATGTAAGTCGACGGTTCCTCTGGGTGCCTCCCACAATCTGTTGATACCATCTTCCCGTTAGGAGGACTGAATTAATGCCAAAAAGCCAACAGCCATCCTCCTGTATCTGCCAGACTTTGGGAGTGGATGTGTGTGCTGGGTCAGGTGGAAAAAGCAATGCACAATGTTATCATCAGGGTGGTTCTGGTTTCCTTTGTTGGTTGCATCATTCAGCGAAGTCTTAACTACTTAACTATCCCCCGAGAATTGGCGCTTACAGCATATTAATCCATAATAATCAATAAACGTAGAGCTGAGTGAAACAGCACACGGCACAGTTGAGGAGCAGGTTTTCTTGTTCTCTCAGGTCTCTGCTATAATATCGTGGAGGAAAGCTGTGTCTGAGCTGTATCTCACTTTTAAGAAAGGGCAGAAAGACTCTGCCAGCAGAAAATCCCACAAAACTTGCTGAGGCAGTCCAGGTTAACTGGATGGCCTGACCTCTGGATAGAAACTGGCAGATGTGGTCTTACAGAACACTTTATTTTGCACTGCACCATGAGATTGGGAAGTAGAAAAAAATTGAGGACAATTGGATTACCTCAAGATCATCATCGCTGGAACTCCACTTTATTCTTGGAATTGTTGCTCCAGAGGCTTGTGTAATCTATTAAGGTGGTCTTCATTACCTCAAAAATATTGTTGCTTAGACTTATTCAGAACCAAGAGTTAAGTTCAGAGTGTTAAAGCAGGAAGAGCTGTCGGAGTAGCTTATGCCTCTTCCTCAGTTGTTTCTTTCTGTGGTAATTTCAGTGGTGACTCAAATTCAGACACTGGAACTGAGCATTCCTCCTGCCCAGCGAAGTCAGTGCCTCTGAGCTGTGTGTGGAGCTGCACAGGGATAAGTGCATCATGCTGAGGGTGAAAGGGTCTCTGAAAAGCTCAGTATTTATTTAGAAGAATTTGGATAATATTCTATAAAAATGTTGCTATCAGCATTAGCTACAATTATGTACTGTGCTTTAACATGCTACAGAATTACCATTTTCATGCTGGATTAAATGTATTTGTACTCATCTAATCTTGGGAGCTAAGAATTGCAGTGACTAGGACTTGGAGATGGAGAAGCTTGAAGAATCTTAGATTGCAGAAGGAAAGACAGCATTCAAACATAGCAGTATAGTAGAACCAAGCACGAATAAACACTGATACAGACAGAGGTAAAACAGCCCGTTGCTGAGGATTTAAAATTTATTCTGACAGTTTTTTTCTTCTTCCATTTTTTGAGATTGACAAACTGTATTCTCAGTAATCCCTTTTATCAAAGCTAGAATACAGGATTGTAGCAGATTGGCTGTAGGCCATTCCTTCCATTTTAGCAAGAGTCTTGGATTTTGCTTCCCGATTTTATTGCGTTGGATTTTGTCCATTTGCAATCTAATAATTACTGGCAATTGAAACACATCAGCA
Organism: Tetrax tetrax; assembly: GCA_009806455.1. Classification (NCBI taxonomy): domain Eukaryota; kingdom Metazoa; phylum Chordata; class Aves; order Otidiformes; family Otididae; genus Tetrax; species Tetrax tetrax. The sequence continues at coordinate 276,868 of WHYT01017769.1, forward strand.
AGCTAACATACCCCACTGAGCTGGGAAGCTTTGGAAATGCTGAGGTAGAAGGATATCAAAATGTCAACACACTACAATTACAAGCAGCTGTGATAGGAGTCAGATATAATGACTTTTGCTCACCTTGGAGGATAAAATTGGCAGGTATATAATTTTGTCTTTAACTCTGGTAAAAGGTTCTTATGGAAGGCTTGCTTAGCAGTCTGTTTTTTCTAATGAAGTGTGAGATAGCATTCTCTCTTTAAGTGCGTGTGTTTTTTCATGTTGAAAAAGCTGGTATTCGCGCTGTCCCGGATTAACAAGCATGCCCCATGTAGAACATATGATGGTGAGAAGGACGCTGGGTTACGGTTAGTACTGCAGGTAACAGTAGGAGCTCCAGGAAAAGCAACAGGGATGATAATATTTACAGTGTTAGGTAGAAGATGTAAAGAAAAGGCCTTCTTTAGCCTGGTAAAGGAAAAAGGCAGGCGTGGTCGTATTTTGACTAGCTAGTCCCAGCTATTTTTTCACTCCCGTTTTCTTGAAATATTACCTTTTTTACATAGCAGTTGATAGCCTCTCCAGTACAAAGATTACATGACCTGCTTTCCAGTTCAAAATCAATCTCTACCTCTGCACAAACCCCAGCCTTAGTCCTGTGAACAGAGTAAGCATGTCAGCCTGTTCTTTGCTACTTACTGGTTTTGTAGTGCCTCTATTTGCAGAGCACCGTAAAAGCTTATTCCTGGAAACACTTGTGTTGTTTTTTATGCTTTTATGTTAGCAGTTGCACAGGTGACTTTAAACAGGAATTATATGTCTCCAAAATGGTAATGCCTCCTTGTACACCAGCATTTTTTTCAAGTGGAGCTTGGGCGCAGTGACTATTCTTTATAGTTAACATGGTTAATGGGCAATTACTGTATCACTGTAAATGACTCACTAGAAGTTTTCATTGAGTGACATCTTATAATCAAGCAAGAATTTGTACTTCGTTGTGGACAGAATAAAACAAAATAAAGGACAGATCTAATTAGCAATTCCTAACTGCTATGGGGGGGAAATGTTGCATTTTATCTTCTGTATCCACATTGTACTCTTGGTTAATTTGCTATCCTCTCGCATGTTCAGATCTCCATGTTAGCTAAAGAACTGGAATTACAGGATCAATTTGGGGGGGATTTATCCAAATCACTAAGTGAGCAGCACTGAGGAGAAATGAAGATGGCAGGGACAGTTTCTATAAATACATTAGCAACAAAAGGCACAGACTAAAAGTGATGTGTTTTAGGCAGCTACATCAGCCTAAAGAAAACTTGCCATTTCACCCCTATCCTAACCCCAGACCACACACAAATCGTCAAGTTAAAGTTGAAGCTTGAGCTAGCTTGCCTGGCAGAAATCGGTTGTTTGACACTAAAGCTACAAACACTGTAGAGGTGAGTCATCTACCAATTACAACAGCTTATCAACCACTAATCCAATTAGCGTGCATGGCTTCACTGTTGCGTGGCTCTCAGTCCTCTCAGGCTCAAGGTAGGCAGTAATTCACGTGCAGGGATATAGCTAACACTTGCAGGAAAGACAAGCTCTAAATATTCTCTGAGAGGAGGATGAGTAAATCACTAAATATCCCAAGAGTAATTTAGATGCTATGATCACGGGTGCGGGCAGTACATAATCACGTTTTATTGACGACTCCTAAAGATCAGTCTTCCTTTGAAGCTGCCTAGAGTGCAACTGAACAGAGCGTAGCTGGAGGGCCTCATGCAGCGTACAGCGACAAGACCTCATCTGGCACCAAATGAGCTGCTTTGGGCAAGGGAAGCGCCACCAGCCTTTCAGCATCGGCCTGCCTTCGCTGCTGTGAACTTACAGCGTATCCTTAGAGACAACCGTTTGTAGAGTGTGGCAGTTTGCTTACACAGAGCCGTAACCTGTAGCACATCGAGGAACCTCAGGTGGTGTGTTTTTTGGAGTAGAAAGGCAAAGGCTGTGCAAGTGACCTTGTAATAGAAGACTTGAAAATACAGTTTCTGTATAAATAAATGGTGACCCTTAAACATTTTTTGAGATTTGTGTTTGAGCACTCCAGTAATCTCATCAATTTGTTTTTGCAAATGCTGTGCTTCCTTGGACACAGATTTGGGAAGCCATGTTTCATATCACAGCTTGTTAAAACCTGAGTACAATAGCGGAAAAACACTGACAAGAATCTTAAAGACACGCTGCTACTAAGGACGGCCCAACAACCCACAAAGCAATTCCACTTACCGCAATAAATGGGATCTCAAATACACTTGGCTAAAAGCAATATAAATTCCTTAAATGTGTTCAAACAAGTGAATTATTAGATGTATGCTTTGTGTATTGGTATCAGTAATCATTTTATATTCTCTTTCTTGCAGGAGGCGAAGTCACCAAGCCCAGATTTGCTCAGTATTTCCATGGCAGCCTGGCCAGTCTTACTATCCGGCCAGGCAAAATTGAGAGTCAGAAAGTGATTTCCTGTTTGCAGGCCTGCAAGGAAGGTCTGGATATTAATTCTTTTGAGAGTCTTGGCCAAGGAATAAAGGTGAGAGATGAACTGACATCATCTTTGATAAGAATTTAGAGCTGATTTATGAAGTGGAGAGCCCAAGGTAGAGTACACACAGTACAAATGTACTCCCAGAAGCAGTGTAATTTCCCATAAAGTCATGCAAAGAAAAAGCGGAAGTGTAGAAGAGCTGTGACACTGCAAAGAAAAATGTTTCCATTATTGCAAAGCTAGATGCTCAGAAAGTGAGGCACTGCTGATATTTCAGAGTCTGTAAGAATTGCCAGGTCGTATTCTCATGCTTAGTTTGGTAGTTTTACAGAAATAGACATGATTCCAAAGAATTATTGAATTTTGATCTCAGGTAGCTTTAAAGCAATGGAAAACATAAGTGGACTATCTTTCATATAGAGGCAAGTCCAAAAGAAGTCCCAATCCTATTGAAAAATTGTATCGAAACGTATTGAAAAATTCAAAGTGTGTTCCAAGAGGAAAACAAGGTTATGGGGCATCAAAATTTGGCAAGGAAATAAAAAATCAAGTCAAGAAATTAAAATTTTACATTTGCAGATCAATCATTATCCATCTTCATTATGCATATGGCTATCTTTGCTAATATTGTAACACTTTTTCTAAGATTGGAGAACAAAAGGCAGAGTGACATAGTGGCCAGATGGCATTGCATTCGTTAAGACAAATCTTGCTCTTTTCAATAGATGCGTGGGATCCTGAGTTGTAACTTCTGCAATACTTACATGAGATGCATTGTCAGTTGCCCGTTACTGGTACCATTATTAGATGACAGATGTTCTTCTGCCTGATACGTAAACACACTGTTAAGCTATTTCCTTTTCACAATACCATCTTCCAAAAGAGCTGAGCTTCAAGTTCAAACTGGGAAGATGCTTTGGCTGCAGATCATGCATCCCATGAAACTGCATAGGTGGTTTTTTTAGCACATTGTTTCTCACTGGGGAGGAGGATGGTGCTGTAACATTTGATCTAGAGCCTGCAGTGGAAGTGCCATGTACTATGTTTTATTAGCTAAACGTTTTTGTTGTACAAGATAGGGGACTGATTTGAAATAGACTCAGGTATCTGTCTAGGTGATAAGTGGCAGTGCTGTAGTACAACCAATATGTTTCTGAAAACAGTGGTAAGAATGAAAATATGAAAGTGCAGTTAAGGAGGAATTTTGTTAGCTCTAACTTTTACATATGAGCAAAACACCCCAGAGATTTGGTTTTTCTTCATCATACCAAGGACATTAGGAAGAATTTCACACTGTTGCTCCCAGCAAAATAACAAATGAGTAAAAGCTATTTTTAAAAGGCAACGCATACAAAGAGCAGGTAGGGTTTTCTGGAACGTAAGTGTATGTGCGTGCGAGTAAGTTCTTTGCTGGGATTTTGCATGAATTAAAGCAGCATACACTTGGTGCGTGGTGCTTAAAAGCATGGTAATTCCTCTGTTGTCACACCCTGAAATCTGACAATATTTGAGTAGTCTGTTGTTTCATGGGCTTTGAAAAATCTGTGTTGCACTGCCCACTGCTGCTCCAGCATGGGTGAGTGGCTTTCCTCCTGTACTAACAATGCAGTGGGAAAAATGAAGGATTGTTTTCCTCCTTTTCTTTCTTTCACCAAACTTTGAAACATTTTCATTTTCCAAAATACAGATGAAGCATAGTGGTTTTTGTAACGTTACTGCTTTCATTTTTACTTCCTCAGTCAGTGCAACAGCAGGAGACAAAAATGAAAGGAGCAGTGAGAGAGATTGCGGTAGGGTTTCTTATTGGGGCTGACAGAAAGCAGCTCAGATGGAAGCTTAACAATTGGCACCTGACCTTGAACAGAAGATTAATAGAGAGAAAGCATTTCTGGTGTCAAAAATACACATACCTGGTCTCAGACAAGCATGTGGGGCAGTTGCACAGATGATGGGTTCTGTGTGGCTATTTGCATGGTGCTTGGCAGATTCAGGCTGGTGTTGGAAGGTGGTTCTGCTGGGCACTTGGGACTCAGGAGACTTCACCCTTTATCCACCTAAGAAAGAGCAATACAGCTGTAATACAGTTTCTGACACAGTAGAGTTGGACTCTTTTTTTTTTTTTTTTTTTTTTTTTTTGTCTGCAGCCTAATTTTCAGATATCTATAACAGCTCTCAAAAACACTGTCTAAACTGTTTCTATTTTTAGCCTTTTTTAATGAGAAAGACAAAAATGGCTCAGACTAGGGCTTTCTCCAGTCCCTTTGGCAGCATTCCAGCTGTTCTGGCAGCAGCACTATTAAGTTAACTAGCTAGCTAGAGTCTCCTTTTGCTAATTTTATTCTCTACTACTGGAGCTTACAGAATGGAAAAAGACATGTATGCAGGCTGTGACTCCTGTTAGTCATCCTCTTTGTTAAAAAATACCCTTCAGTGTCCTTCCAGCACAAGCTTTAAACCCAGTCCTCCATGATCTGTTCGACAAGAGAACCCTGTGTTTGGTTGTGTTCTTCATGGTCAATTTGCTCTTTTGCTTTTTAACCTTTCTGATTGTAAGGAAGTGTACGCAGCCATTGTGGTACGTAATAGAACATGTTCACGTAATCAATATTGAGCTTCAGGAAGGGACGCATGTGAGAAATGGGTGCATTTCTTTGTATTTTGTGCTGACAACAGTAGGGTACAAAATCAAGGGGGTTAATCTGGTTTCTCTGCAATGCAGATGGTTTGCTGAACCAATTAACAGATGGAAAAAAAATTGGAATCGGGATGAATTATGATGAAGATAAAATCAGTCATTTGCTATGCAGATACAGTAGCAAGGTTTCTTGCTCAGCAAGACTGTTTCCTGTGAAAGCAATGGGCGAGAGAAAGATCAGGGCTACACAAATAGCCATTGACTTTGCAAGGTTTGTTGGCTCGAATGAGCAGCTGGCTTTGTGCAAGGAGCAGCTCCATCTTAAATCATGACACCCTTATTGATCATGGGACAGAGACAGGAGTCTCCCCTTTACTGTGTCTGACGGTAATGAAGATGTAGGAGGGAAATGTTATAATTGTTTTGTTCATTCATGTTGAAATATAGCTCTGAAAGACAGCCTAGGGTAAACGCTTGAACACTACAGAACAGTGTTTTGAACACTAGTTTTGAACACTACAGCTGCAGAAATAGTACAGCAAACCAGGATTAGTTTCCTCTAATTATAACAGTAGTTATTCAGATATGAAATAGATGGCCCATACAAATACAGGTTTTAGGGAACGACACATGGATTCAGCCAACAATAGCTACCAAGAATTTTTTTTCTTTAAATCATTAGATTTTAAACTTACGTCTGTGCAACATTCCTTAAAATTGTCTTGTTCTGCACTCTGTACCTGGTACCTTACATACTAATTATATACCTTTCCCCTAGTATCACTTCAACCCTTCCCAGTCGGTCCTTGTCATGGAAGGAGATGACATTGAGAATATAAATCAAGCTCTCCAAAAGGTCTCATACATCAACTCTAGACAGTTTCCTACCGCAGGCGTACGACGTCTCAAAGTCTCATCTAAAGTCCAGTAAGTTATACTTCAGCTGAACTGATTAGATTATGAATATTTTTAATGAATTACTTTGTTCTTTGGACATGTAAAAAGAGGAAATTTTGGCTAAATTATATTACATTGCTAAAATCATACTTTCATGTTATTGAACATAAAGGATTAATTTCATTTACTTTGATGCTGATTTACATTATGATTTTCCTTTGGTATTGTCCTTTTAAGAAACTTTTATTGCTAATGTAATTTGCTTGCATTCTGTTTGTAGTTTGGAGCATACAGTCTGGACTGAACAGTACTTGCATTTATTGCCGCCTTACGTTACTGTTCATTTAAAAAGTTATAGTTTCTTCTGAGATAGCTAGAGCCGTGACTTTTTGAAGCAGGCCTAGTACATCTAACAGACGACATATCTGCAAGAACACTATTTGTAGCTATGCTTGAAGTAGTCTTTGTAGCCTTACATGGCAGTCATCACAAGTACTGGTGTTGGGTGTTAGACATCCGTATCCTTCCATTTTCATGCAACAATAGTGGCAGAACCTGCACGATAATGTTTACAGTTCTACATACTCCAAGAGCTGTTGGCCACGTTTCTGCTAGAGCAAGCTGGGCAGTGCAGTGAAAGCAGATCTTTAGAGTAAAAATAGTGTGAAAATATCAGTTCTATGAATTCTCACCTACTGAGCATATAGTTCTAAGTACTAGGCTTAGTCTAGTGCTGTGGGCTGAGCACACTAAGTGTTTGGAGAGCATCTTCTGATGTAGGTTCACTGGAGCAGTCCAGTTTGCACACTCCAAGGCTGGCCCAAACCTTCTGCCAAGATGAAAGAAGTTTGTCAGGAGATTCACTTCCAAAGCAGAGCTGATTCAGATGAAAATGCTAATAGAGCCCCCTTTTGTCCCCACTAAATACTGGGGGAGTGCCAGAATGAGTTCACAATGGGTCCAATTTAAATGGATAATTAGGCCCTTTTATTCACACGTGACAAAATAAATATTCAATATTCATTAGCTAGCGCTTTGAGAATTTAATATTAGGTTTACTAAAAAGTTAGTTGCTATCATCTCATTAAGTTTACCTTTTTTTAAGCATTCACTGCTTTGTTAAATGTCAGGTAAACATTAAAATATTATTCTCTTAGTGACTTTAGTAAAGACTGAGCCTGTCTTGAATCTGGATGGTACAAATGTGTGTCTGTGTGGCAGTGTCACAGTATGGAATAGCCTGGTCTGAGACAGTACAAAAGGATGAGAGCCATCAGGTGGGTTTGGGCAGTGCAAGCGCCACACGCTCTGATGTGCAAGGTGTTACATGCAGTTAATGAATAATATATTTTTCAGATGTTTTGGTGAAGATGTCTGCATTAGTATCCCAGATATAGATGCGTATGTAATGGTGTTGCAGGCCAATGAGCCCAAGATTACAGTAAGTGGGATGGACCACTTTGCGAGACCAGCCGCACAGTTTGAAAGTGACAGAGGCGTTACTTTGTTACCTGACATCAGGATTGTCAGCAGAGTCACTGAAGTGGAGCATCCCGTGGATTTACAGGAACATGACGGAGGTTTGTAGATTTCTTTTAAATATCATTACTTGCTCTGTAATGTGACTTCTTGTATTTTTTTAAAGGATAGTGCAAACAAGTAACGCAAAGGAAGTCATTTCACCCAGATGAATTTTGGCAATGTTAGGCAGCAGTAATGCTGTACTGAAGACATTTAGTTAAACACTAAGTTGACCAGAGAACTAAATTGTGAAGCTAGTCCTTTTCCAGTAACAGAATTATTTTTTAATCATGTGCACTGAAGGGTAGTCTCTTTACAACTGAATTTCTCCAAGTCGCACAACACAGGATCTTGCCATTTCTGATAATACCACGTTCTTGATAGATGGCCATGTTCTTTGTAATACAAATTCTTTATGGAACATAGAGTGACTGAGGTGTACATCTATTTGATACGTGTTTTTCCTGTTTGGTTTTCCTTGAAAAAAGAATGAATGTATCATACCAACCTGGTATCAATACAGTATTGAAAACCAGAATTGTTTACCTCCATTTATTTCCAGGATCAAATTTCGGTTTTCTGCTCCCAATACTGTTCTGGAATGTCTTTCATTACAGAGCAGTATATTTTCTATCTCACTGGGTGTTTGTAGGCCTTCATCATCATAGCACTGAGCAGGCAAGACACTTCTCTCGTGATTTGCTTCAACTGTGCTGTATTTACTATAGGCAAAACCCAATCCAGCCATCTGGGAAAACTGAAATCCTTGATGAAAAGCACATAAGGCAACTGAGCTATTCTGTGATTATTTATCTTAGTTTCTTTTTTCTTTTTTTTTCATATGTGGCATGTGTTGCAGCCAAGAAGCCAGTGGTATTAGAGGAAATGCTCCACAACTTGGACTTCTGTGATGTTTTGGTCATTGGTGCAGAACTGGATCCTGAACAAGAGTGTTTAGAACTAGATCATGCGGAGCTTCAAGGAAAACATCTAGATGCCACAAATTCCACAGCAGGATATTCTATCTATGGTATGTTCATGGACCTTCTCTTATTTCTTCCCACCAACAATTATATTATTGGAATGAAAGTCATAATTTGAAATAAATTAGACAGAAATCTGTGATGAACTAGCCATAAAATACTCAGGAGAGACTGTGTCTCAAAAAGCATAGTCACTTCTTGATCTGTGTGTGCTGTGTTTATTCTTTGGAATATAGCACAGCTTTGTCTTGATCTCAGCATCCCTCCTGCTACTCCCCCAATAAGGAAAATAGCAACACTGCTTTCTTTAAAAGTGGGGGGTGTTGTGGACAGTCACAGTGGAACGTGGGAATGGGGGCATTCCTCAGTGCACCACACAGTGCTGGTAACTCATGGGCCATCTATTTTTTTCACACGAAATTTATTCTAAATCTTTGCTGTTGCATGTGTTCCTCTCCATTATGGACCTATATTAATTTCAAAAAACTATTCTCACATAGTTTAGTATCAGCCAGAGGCTCTATCGGGGAATATCTGATGCACTGTCATTTTCAGATCATTCTGCCCAATTTTGTATTTTCTGTGTGAACATTTGATTTCTCCTGTACTGCACAGAGCATGTGTTACACAGTGTTTCCTTGAGATTATTACTGCTCTACCACCATTTCAGGTGTGGACAGCATGCACAACTATGAACAGGTCCTTCGGCAGGTTCGGTATCGTAACTGGGACACTTCTGCTACCTTTGACAGAAAGTTCAGAGTCAAGTGCTCAGAGCTAAATGGGCGTTACACCAGCAATGAATTTAACTTGGAGGTAAGCAATCATTTAGTCAAATTTTATTTTCTGGCACTGAGGCTGAGCAGTAGCCTTATCTTCAGCAACATCAAGTTTTCTTTAAAACATGTGTAATGATTGATGCGTTCTGGTAGAAGTTGGCTTCTGCTGTGGGCATTTCTCAATGTGGGGGTCTCTGTCCTGCTGACCCTTCTCTTGAACTCCACTAACACAGAGCATTACTCCAGTTCAAATAGAATGGAGGTGAAGGTCATCATTGTTGCTTTTTCATGATATAAACATATCCTACAGATCTTTTTGAAGATTTATACACCTGCTCAAAAGTAAATCTTTGCAGGCTCATTATTTTCCTTAGATTAGTTATTTTTTAACTTACGTGTGCTGGGACTAAGTCCAGTGCAGCACAGTGGCTCAGGGCCTGAGAATGACTGCTGATGCAGACCTGTTCTGAAGAACCAGCTTACCCAACCTAGAACCCAGTACCAAGTAAGGGACGCGGGAACAACGGAGACCTCTTTTAATTCTCTTACTATTTTGGTTTTAAACTCGATGAGTCAGTGTTCTGAGTGACACATCTCCCACTAACTTTCAGGAAACACCTAAAAGTTGATTAGTAGAGAGAAAAAAAAGGTGCTATTTATCCAGACAAGTAAGTAAAAAAAAGTAATTTTCTGTGCCACTTCATAGTCTCCAGCTAGAAATGTTAGAATGTATTTTTAATGCTAGAAATGAGAAATATATTAACCTGAGTATTTTTCACTGGCATTAAAAAAAAAAGTTAATATGGCCTTTAAGATCTATATAGTAGTATTTGTATGTGGTGATAAACTTCATAGTTCCGTGTAATGTATGGAGCCAGCAGGCTTGGAATATAGAGCCTATAGTATCTGATCTCTTATTTTCTCTTTTGCCAGGTTAATATTCTACACAGCTCCAACTCCGTGGACCATGTAAATCATATGATAGCACAACCACAGTTCCTGCAGTCTGTCCACCACCCGGAGGGAAGCACAAGTGCTGTTCACAACTCAGGTATGTGATGAATTCACAGACACTGCTCATTCTGGTATGTCAGTATTTCTCCTGTGATTCAGCCTGGTCAACAAATAAAGCCCTGAAGTTCGCAGTTACAGGTTGTGAAACCTCACAGAGATCATGGCACAGGTATGAAAGAAGGTGACACTGACTTTGCTTGTTTCTTTCTGAGGAGGGACTTTGTAATTAAAAACTGGTATCCTTTTTTAAAGTCTTGATTCAAGGTTATGCACTCTGACCCACATAGTTAAGAAAATGTCTTGTTTCTCGTATTGAATGGTATTAAGGATAATATTTATGCTCATATTGGTTTTGTTCATCTGTATTTCCATGGCATATTAATTTCTGCCCAGCCCCTTCTAAGCAGAAGCAAGAAATGTTTGTATTTTTTTTAACTACAGAATTGCTGTAGTGCTTCTGTTACCTGCTGTCCAGGCCTCGGTCTGGAGCTCTCTGCAGAGAAGATATGTCATGTCCACCTAGCCATGTGCAGGGGGTATTAGATATATTAAATACAGAATTTAAACTGACTTTTTAGACTATATGAATTAAAATATATACTCAAATCTGAAGCCTTTTCAATGAAGTTAAACCAAGAGCAAAGATATCTGTTTAAATGCTGGATTCTGAAATCCTTTTAGCTCAAAGATACATATGTAAAGTGTAGGTAGCTATAAGCCTAGGAAATGGCTATATTTTCTGTAGACTTGTACAGACATTTTGCTAAAACAAAACTCAATTTTTGCAAAATTAACTATTACCAACTAGTTCATTCTTCTTTACTCGAATACTGTTCTGATTTCAGAGTTCCATTCTTACAGGCGGGGTGAGGCAATAAGCTGGGGTACAGAATAGTCTGGCTCCGGGAAGGGCAGTATCTAGGTAGCAAAGGTACACAGAAAGTGGCAGCACTTCTCCACTAACCTAATTATGGAACTGATGGATAATATGAGAGTAGTTCAGAGGGGTGTCTTCCTGTTACTAGCTGGAGACAGAGGCTTCTCAGCGTGCAACAGGAAAAATGTCTTAAATCCTCAGGAGTCTCCCAGGGAGGTTGTAACACAGGCCAATAGAGTGGCAACATGTTATTTTATTTTTTGGAGACTGAGCTTTACATCACAGTAGGAGGGTTTGAAACCTTTGCATATACAAGCTTTGAGATACACTGTTTCTCACAAGTGAGGTTACACCTCAGCTGTAATCAGAAGGGGACACATGCAGGTAAGATAACTGAGCCTTATTGCAAAAACACTTGGTTCTGAAACTAATTGATTCTGCACTGATTGACTACTTGTCCTCTGTAATAAAGTGGCTTAAAGAACAACTGGTAGGCATACTGACTTTAGTTACGTTTTGTAGTACATCTGTCTGTAAACACCATTTGTGTATGCTCTGCTTTAGTAAATGGGCACTTGTCAGAAACTATTTAGTGTTTTGTAGGCAACTTGTTCCACAAATATAAGCCCATTCCCTTTTCCACCTTTTTTTCCAGTTGTTCCAAGCGTGGCTACTGTTGTTATCGTAATCTGTGTGAGCATACTCATTTTCATCATAACCTTGGGAGTCTATCGAATTCGAACCGCTCATCAGCACAGCTCTGCAGACAACGAAGGAAGTAAGGAAAATGAAATGGATTGGGATGATTCTGCTCTGACTATTACCGTCAACCCCATGGAGGTATGTAACTGAGCTTCACAGCCTCATAACTGAGCCTGGCATGATACAACTGGGAGTTACTGTCTGGGCTGGTAGCTTACTCAGCAGTGAGTTTTAAGCTTGGCAGAACAGTTGTATGTACATATACTCAGAAACCCTTCTCGGTTTTCAGCTCTGCACACCATGATAATATAAATTGAGCACTTAGTGTAATCACATATAATTACTAAATAGCATGCTGCAGAATTCTTGGGTACACCATTCGTTGTTGCACCCTAGCTACACAAGATGACAGAGTTACTTTGGTTTTTACCATTTAATGTACACACCACTACACTAAAAGGAGGGGAAATGATCAGCAGTTTAAAGAAGCTGACATTGACGGATTAACGTTAGCCTGACTAACAAAGATATCGCTTATTGATATTCCATTTTTGTTATAGTAGTTTTTGAATGTTTGCTACTGAACTGTATCATATTTGATGCCTAATAGTCCCATAATGATGGAAAGCAGGTTTCCCCAGCGTGTTAGCATTTCTAAATGTGGAATAAATGCTCAAGTTCTCCCAGCCCCTTCTATTGTCTCTCTTTCTTTCTTTAAATGTACTGTAGAAATACGAAAAGCCTCACCAGACAGAAGAGGAGAGTGAGGAAGAAGACACAGAAGATGAAGAGGAAGACACCACCAGTGCTGAATCAGATGAAAGTGAAGAGGAGGAAGAAGAGCAGGAAGAGGAAGTGATTGTCCAAAAGGGAGACAAACGGAGTGCCACCAGGCAAGAGCAGTTGGAGTGGGATGATTCAACACTCCCGTACTAACAGCTCTCCAGCCACATGCTCTTTTGTAACAACCAATACAATATTTTTTCAGAGTCTATGAGTTCATTGACAGGATTTGAACTTCTGCTTGCCTATTACTGTTTTGCCTAAAATGATCTTGTAGTAAGTGATAACGATAGACCCTTTTCTTAAAAACCCAGAGGAAACATGGTACAGACATACTGGCATCACCAGTAATACAGAACTTGGTCTGTTAGCAAGCGTAGTTCTCAATTTCCTGTTTCTACACAGCAGATATGTGACAAAAGTCACCATAGAGGTTTTTGCCTTTGCTATTTTTCCATACAGGAGAGATTTCAGCTTGTTATGAAGAATTAAGAATTCAGCTTGTTATGAAGAATTGTGTGGGTCCAAATAACAATTGTCATTTGACTTCACACTCTTACAGGTGTAAAATGTAATTGACCTTCAAATTGGGGCAGAGTTTTAGTACTACTTCCAGTTGTCATCTTGTCCAGCCTTCTTGGATGTTAACTATCTTCTACAAGGGAATATCTAAGACTTTACACGGGCTGCATGTGTGCCTGTGTAGAGGTGGACATTTTTCCAGGCATGCTGTCAGAACCCTCAAGACAGGTTGGATTTTATCCAACCCAGCCAAGAGAGTTGAAAAAAAAAAATTAAAAAGAGCAACAACAAGGATCTGCTAAAAGTTACCCAAAAACTCCATTCTGTGTCCACAGATTGAATAATATCTTATGCACAAGGTAAATTCTAATGGGATTGATTTACTGAAAACCTGTAGAGCTGCTCATTCGTTATGGATTGAGCAATTTGCAGCCCATCAATGCTTTAAATGGTCCGTCTTGTAAAATCATTAGCTTCCTGCAGTCTCTTACTGAAGCAGTGGAAATTAAGTGACCCCGTTAGTCCATAGCTATTTATGGTTGGGATTTAAACAATTATTTTACATGAGGAAAATATTCCCTTCTGCTTTAGTGAATGCCAGCTGAACTCCTGTCTGACTGTACTCTGTGAAACATTATGCCCTGTTTATTCTGTACCCTTACCTACAGATGAGTGGCGCAAGAGAAGGCGACAGGATACGCAACTGTCAGCTCTCTTTTGTGCTCCTAATTCTCCTTTATTTCTTCTTCCTGAAGCCATTAATGTTGAGAAAAGGTTTTATAAAGTAACAGAACAAGAACAAATAAAACCTACCTGGAACCAAAAGAAGTCAAAACCGAAAACTAAAGTCTTCAGAGGTTGAGAGAGTATTTTAGTTTGTTATGGTAACACAGCATATTTTTCTTAAACACTATTTAAAAAGAAAGAAAAAAAAAAAAAAAAAAAAAAAGACAAGCAAAGCTATGTACAATGTGTTAAGTCTGTGTGGTGTGGTTTTTGTCCCCCTTTCCTTAATTATCGCTGCAGCACTTGCTAGGATAACTGCTCTAATGCATAACAACCAAAATGGCATGGAAGTGAATGCTGCCCAGTGGCTTGCCCATTTGTTGGTTTTTTCTAAGTAAGTACTTCCTTTTCTTTACAATTTCATCATTGACTTTTGCTTTTGTATTTTGCTGTTTAAAATGAGCTGCTGCTTGCTTCTCTCTCCCAGAGCAGCAGTCTGTCTCACCACAACAGGACCTTCCTGAGCACCCAGGAGTGGTAGTTGCACAGGGTAACTTGAGCAAGCTTGAGGGTATCGACGCCTTTCAGTACGAGCAGCTCCTGCCTGTCTTGGGATATAGAGACTATAATTCCAGTTTCTGCAGAGAAATCTTGGCAGCAACCAGACCTTGACCTTGTACTTAAATAACGGGAAAGTAAATGAGAACTCCTTTAAATTAACCTTAAAATTAAATTAGAGATCTTCATGAGCTTTTTTTTTGGTGTGCCAGGAATCATGTTGGCCCATGATTAAGACTGCCAGTATAGAAGTTTAAGTGAGCAGTCCTGGTTTGTTTTTTATTCTGGTCTCTTACATGTATTAAACCTACAGGAATATTTTCAGAATCAACCCTAAACTTTATCTGCAGGAATAAAGACTGTGACATGGGCCAACATATCTTTTAAAAAAAAAAAAAAATCTTTTTTAAATTCTTAATATCTTGAACAAAAATTATATGTTAGATCATTTCCTAGCATCCTAGTACCCTATATGATTTCCTAGTGTTACTTTTTGTTAGTGATGTGAAGCAGGCTCATCACAATGCTTATCTGCACATATCAGCAAAGCTTTGTCCTCAGAGAAAAAAAAAAAAAAAAAAAAAAAAGATTTAAAATTAAAAGTAGATAATTAAAACTCAATTTCAGATTTAAAACTGGACTTGACTTAAATTATTTTTTAAAGTTTCTATGATCCTGATTATTGTTGTTATCGTAGCAACAATTAGGACAACTTGAAAATAGCAATTTACAAACCTTAGTGATAGTTTTTAATTCTTTTATATGTTCATGTCTTCATCAGTGTGTTTCTCTATTAAATAGATTTTTATCTTTTTGTTACTGGAAGCAAATATTTTTCAGATCATACTGGTACATTACACCAAAAGCAAACAAAGTATTTTCTCTACTACAAATAAACCTGTCTTTCTTTTTAAACCTCAGCAAGGTAATACAGGCATGTGTGTTATCACTAAAATTTGGGTTGAACAAAATACTCAAACTACAATCTGTCATCATGCTTATTTTAGATTATTCAGTGAAGTGTATTATGCAGCATTTTTCATGCAAATAAACAGAAAAAAGCCTTTTCACCAATTGTTTGTTAGTGAGAATTAGATAGTACATCACAAACTGAACCTTGAAATTAAAATATGTGTATAGAAACTCACAGCAAAGACTTCATGAGCAAAAGCCTACTACTAGATGAACAGAGAACTACCACTTGTTCTAAATTGAATTTAAGACTATTTCCTCCCCTCCCTGAATTATTTCAGGTGTATATACTGCTTGCTTAAAACCAAACCAGACCATACACATCTATGTGTGTGTATGTGCGTGTATACAGGTGCATATATATATACATACACACACACACAAATAGCCATAGATACCCACAAAGACCCCTGTACACCTATAGCTACCTCTATACACACCTACACTCAGATACCCATGTACACCCAAAAATACCCATAGACACCTGTAGATACCTACAGACACCCATAAATACCTACAGACACCTCCAGAGCCCCATAAATACCTATAGACACCTATAAATACCTACAGACACCCATAAATGCCCATAAATACCTATGGATACCCGTAGAGACCCATAAATGCCCAAGTACACTCCCAGCTAGCTATATATATATATCTCTCCCCACCTACACCCATAGATTGCCATAGATCCCCATAACTACACACCCCACCCCCCCGTCAATACCCATAGATACACACACTCACAGAGACCCATACATACATCACACACACATTTCCTCTCCACCCTGCAATCCAAAGCAAAGCAAGTGTTTCCTCTTTGAAGCAAATGTTTATGCTGCAAACTCAGAAACCACACTGTCGTGGCTCCATGAGCTGAAGCGTATCCTTAGCCCATTTGCAAGATTGAGCTATGGAGCCACACAAATAAATGCAGTTGGGTTTTTTTTTACAGTTGCAATAAACAAGTGCATCCAAAAAAAACCCCCGCACATCTCTGAAGAGGCACTCATAATGCAGGATATCAGGAATTTGTGATGCCAGAAGTCTGAAATGACATCATCACATCTGTGTATGCCTTGCAGTTTTAAATTCTATTCTAAGGCTGGTAAATGGGGCAAGATCTACAAGTACAAATTCAAGATGGTGATTCACTGTTACACTGTATTAAGTAATATAACTGCCCAAGGAAGTTGCTCTTGTGATCAATAGTTCACATCTTTTTTTTTTTCTTTTTTTTTCCACTTCTACCCCCTCCACAGGTATTTATCTTTGCAATCTCAATATTTACTGCAGTGCCTGACACGAGTCCATATTAGAAATAAATGTGTAGAGTTCACAACATGTTTAGTACTAATTAAAAGACAAAGTTACCTGTTTGTTCAAGCAGACCATAGTATCCTGCAGCGGTGGCTCAACTGCACTGTAACTGTTTGTTTCTTTCCCTTTCTGATGTGTTGCTGCGCTGGGCTTGCTGCAAGCACACGCACCATCCTTCCAGCAGCATTCAGGAGGAAAAGACGACTCGGAAAGGGTCAGAGGGCCATAAACTTCCTGTGGCAGGAATGAAATCCAATGTCTCCACTGCAGGACTGTACGCTGACAATAATGCCATGGGACATGAGTAGCCCCGGGTTAAGCACTGGTCAGGGTGTGCTTTCCGTAGGAGCCCTCACTTCACTTTGTCCCTTTCCCTGACCTGTACCCTGAGTGGCAGCTCTAACACTTACCTGGTGGAGATCCCAGCAGCCTGGGACATGACACTTCCTCTTCTGGAAGTTTTAGGGCCAGCACACGCACCACCCCAGGCGTCATCACCACCATCCCTGTTCAGCAGAAGAGAATGAAAGACTTCACGGAGGTCACAGCAGGTAGAGGTCTGGTGGGATGGATGCTCCTGGTATCCTGGAATATACATTAAAATAATAAAATTAAAGAAAGATAGTTGCAAAAGCATACGGGTAATTAGAGAGTGAGGGGAAATTAAACTATGAGGACAGCTCCAGGACTTCAAGAAAAGTATCCTCTTCCCATAAGTCACATATGCTGACTAGATTAAATATCTCAATACCAGTATATCCCCACCAGTTTTTGTATGCTTATTAAAAGTGACACTAAACCCTCCTCGCAAAATACAATTTCCACATAAACAATTTCCAGGAATCTAGCAGTAGGCAAAGGAGCCAAGTGCTAGAAATCTAGGTGTTTAACATCACAGCTAAAATTCTGCATTATTTTTGGCAAATTTGCTTCACCTCTGTGGTGTACTGGATGTACACTGTATACTATTTCTGCACTACTCTTAAAAAATACCAGTAAGTTACTGGCAAGAGACCAGCTCATTTGGCATAAAAATGAAGCTGCTGTTAGAGCTTGTAAAAAGATGTTTTAAATATATTAGATATTTGTTTCCTGATGAAATTCTGGTGTTGAAAAAAAAAAAAACCACCACCATGAAATAATATTTTGAACAAATATTGACAGTTGCCAGACTGAGAAATAACAGTGACATAAGCAGAATTTTGAGAAAACATACACTAACTGATACATTATTTTGCATATATAAAAATTTGTATACATACAAATGTCAAGTATTATTTTATGTATGTGTGTTTATATATAATATATTTATTATCTAGGTTGGCAGTACACCTCTTGTTTTATGCAGCATTTTCTATGAAGCTGCATGGATTCAGGCAGCACATCTGGAGTTGCTCTGAGACTGTCTGGAATCCTAGAATCAAAGCATGTAACAACTGTGCCCTTAAAATGGGCCCATTTATGGCTTTTTAGGATCGCAGTCAGATGCTGGTCAGGCTGGGTATCACAGACAAACGCCCAATAAGCTCTGGTTCTACCCCAGTAAAATTAGTGAACAAAAATAGTGGCAATATTTGGCAGAACCTAGATGTGTGCAGAAACTTTTATGTTTCACTTACTTTTTGACCATAAACCTTGGGATTAACACACCTCTGGATGATCCCTGTAGCTGCGGGCCTTTACTTTGTATCCACTTCAGGCAGTTCTCATACACCCGTTGGGCACATCTAAGGAGGAAACAGAAATTATAAAAAGGTTTGTCAAAACAGAAGTAAAAGTTCCTTTGAAACAACTAAAACTGTTATTAATTATTGTAAATTGTACATAACGCTGTACCTTATAAATATCCTTCCTCGTATTTCATCCAGGATCACCAACCACAGAGCAGCATTTGGTTTCTGCCTCCTCAGGCCATGCTGAGAAAGACCAAGCTTGTTCACGCCACACCCTCACTGCCCACAGAGCCTGCAAGCCACGTGGTGTACAAGCGTGGCTTCAAACAGCCCCAGGAATGCCAGCCACCCTTGGCCCGCAGACATCTAGGTGTTTCGTCTAAACCATGCAACACTTTGCACTACAATAGAAATACTTTCTACAGCACCCACAAGCAAACAGTGATCCTGTAGAATCTTGGAATATATGAGTTATTTTTTATTTATTTATTTTTAAAAAGCATAACAAGCAGCATGGGGAGGTTTTTAAGCTGAAATTTATCAGGTCTCTTAATGCAGCATGTTTCAGATTTCTGGTGAAGGAGATGACAGTCTCAGATGAACCAACAAAAGAAAGCACACCCAGTGATCAGACTTTCCTTCAGCACTAGGGTATTTTATTGTTTGGTTTTTGGTTGTGTGGTTGTTTTTTTTTTTTAGTCTCTCCTGGACTCCAGATTCTTTTTTTATTAGCATGGAGAATAAAGACAGATTTGAAGGATGACTATTAAAGCTGTGGCAGAGTAGAACACATACTCTGTTAACACACCCAATCTCAAGAAATATTGCTGCTAAATCCATCAGGAAAGTTACTCCAGTGTTATCTCAGAAGGTAATTATATTTCATTACCTTTGTATGAGTAACAAAGTACAAGCCTGGTATGAGGTTTTTTCATTTTTTTTTTTTCTTTTCCCTACAGAAGACATGATCATAAAATAGAGCAAAAGCGAAAGGGAAGCGAGGGCTTTCATTTCATAAACCTCTGTCTAACAAAGGAGTTCAAAATAATAAACAATTCTAACCCATAATATTGAAGCTTAATATGATAAAATGAATCCAGGAGGTTTTGCATGCTCCTCACCTCATTCCTGGTGATGAAAAGGCACTTACCAGATTGGGTACTCTTTTTCCCTGGAGGTACTTTGCTGCCCTTTGAGCCGGTATCGACAGTGGTTCACTAGTTAGTTCCCTTTTCTCTGCCTGTGAAGAGGCACGATGACACTGACATCCTTTGCCGAGTACCAGGAGCCCTGTAGATGAAAAGCACTGTCAGAGAGCTCGGTGGTGTTACGATTCAATAATCCTGTTGCAGTTCTACTTACAGCCCTCCATTGTGGAGCACCCTATACACAGGCAAAATGAATGGCGCAGTGGTTACAGGCAAGAACTTCAGGCTCTTGTTTCATTAGTTATTGCCTATGAAGAAACTCTCACAACAGTTTGAAACATGACAAACATTTAAAACAGTTCAGAAAAAGCCCTCATGCCTATTTTCAAGTCTAACTCACGTGGAAATTGTGCATTCATCAGCTGTTGAAGCTGCAGGGCCGTGTACTGTCAGCATGCGTGCCTGTGCTGAGAACAAAGCAGCAGAATTTTTTTCCCCAGCTAGGTCCATTGTATGATAAAAGAGCAGCTTTCACTAGGCGAGGCGCATAAAGCCTGCCAAATGTAAAGAGCTGTCTCCAAATGGGGACAAAGGTTTTACAATCGTATTCTATACGCATACTGTAAAAATGCAGAAAAATTCATGGGAGTAAAAGGCCCTTCTGCTGTCCTAGCATTCCTTTTGCGTACATCTGGATACAGTTTTCGGTTTTCAGAGGTGTTTATCTTCCTAACTGGATATAAAGTTCTTTCAGGTTCCTTTAGGCATATTAACCCATAAAATAATTTTTGGCTGAAGCTTTCAGGATATCCTAAGGGAAAAGAACCACTAAACAAATTGTTAAAATTACAATGTCTTTTTTCTTTCTACTCCTGCCTCCCTTAAATACAGAAACAGGTACAAAAGGCTTGATCAGATAACCCTGACCAACTGGTGACTACAGTGCCATTTGAAACCAGTACTCAAATTGGCAACAAATTCTCGTCTACAAGCTGCTTAATGCGCACACATACAGATGAGAAGAGGGATGGTTGTTTTAACTAGGCAGGCTCTTTGGAATGTGACAGTTCTTTTAGAAAATTGAATTATTATTTAGGGAAGGGTGAACAGGGAGGTAGGAGAGAATAAAGCATGAGTAACAGATAGAAAGAGTTAAGGTTTCCAAGTTGATGTGAAAAAAGCTGGGATTGAATCTTCTAGAAAGAAGAGAGGTTAAAAGCTTGAGTGTCCAACAGTAAGAAAATGGAAAGATGTTATTTTCATGCCCAGAACAGACAGAATCAACAAGAAGGAAAACATACAGGATGTTGAAGGGTTCTGAGATGATTGTGAGTATATGCACACGTGCAGATGTGTGTCTATACAGATATAGGTACTCAAAAAAAAAAAATCACGTAATCATTCCCAGAATGGAGATGATTACTGTGGTAATGAACTAGAACCTCTGCTGCTCTCTGTAGCTGCTCCATTAGTTGCAGTTACACGATCTCCAGCAGAGCTTGGAAGGGAGCAAGACCATGACACATGTTGCTACACTGTCCCTACATTAAAAGTAGGAAATGGTTTACAGCCAAGGCAGGTCTGTGGCAATTTGGGCCAAAATTATTTTTTTTTGTCTGTAGCGACTCAAATTTAATGGTACAGTTACCACACATTTTAATTTGAGGTGAGAAACAGAACCTTTGCACACAGACAACTGTGTCAATTAGGTTTAGAGATTTTTCTACAACCAACACACTCCATAGGTTGGATGAGGAACTGGGAACAACCAAGACAGACTGTACTCCATGTTGCAAAGGTCCTTAAGTGAACTTTTTGTAACAATCCAATTTCCTAAGTGACCATATAGTTAGGAATCTTGATTTTTTTTTCTTTTTTTTTTTTAATACACAAGATACAAAAAAAATTCACGGATAACGATCAACCCCGGACAATTCTGAGAGCTGAAGCGATCAGCTCCATTCTCAGAATCAACCACTGGCATGTTTACTGTTAGGTCCTCCACAAACTGATTAAAAAAAAATTAGGTACATCTCAAAAGATGGTTTTTATATTCTGTTGTAAATACTGCACCACCAGAATCTTGAGTTAATATTTGACTGTGGTTAACAGGCAGTTCTGCTCAAAAGGTCATCACAACAGGGATGGAAAGACCCACCTGAGCGGGTTATTGCTTTGCAGAGTAACACACACTGCAGTTAGGATTCCCAATGCCTGTTTCATCTACATTTCAGTGTGTTTAGAAGTTGCTGCTAGACTCATTAAATCCTAGAAATAAAGATTAGTAGACAGACAGAAAAAGTAGCACAGGTAGAGTATTATGCTAACAGTGCAGAATTGTACCCTAGAATGTATTTTCTAGTTGGGGGGCTGGGGGTGGTGTTTCAACCTATTTAAATATTTCTAAGCCTGGGGCTTCTGCTTCCCCGGGAGATTATTCTAGAATCTATTAGAATGCACCATTAGAAAGCTTTTCCTGATGATGAATTTAAATAATCCCTTTTGTAATTTTTATCTCATTAGTCCCAGTTATACCCTTTTGCACCACCCTAATTCCTCTAACCGTGATTTATATCCTTTGAATATTTTTAGATAGTTATCAAGTTCATTGCCTTTGGTCATTTGTTAGAGAGGCTGTGAATCCCCTCTCCCAATTCATTCCTTCAGTCTCACACTTCTTACCTTTTCATGAAATGTCCTTAATACAGCAACTAAAAACCTGATATTTTCCGTAAATTAGTCATGGTCAGTTCATTCTGTAAAGTGCTCTGTGTTGATGTGTGTCACTGCATAGGTTGTCAAAGATTAAACAATAAAATTATATTGAAACTTGATTTTTTTAATAAATCTTTGCTGTAATCTATGGATAAGTTTTCATATAACATGAATTTGGCAGTCTTTTATGTCAGTATGATTTAGCATAGCCAGCCAATAAACATTGGAGCCAAAGTAGTAATTTGTTAAAATTCAGATTGTCATCATTAATTTGACAATGGACATTGTCACCCATGTGCCCATGCTTTTAGGTGTCCCAACACTAAACAGTAACTATTACCAATACAGTCCTTTCAGAGAGATCAGTACATGTTGTTTCTTTTCAAATTTCGTTGGTAGAATGCACCTATTTTCTAAAACAAGTACTCAAGATTTCTATCTGTGTATTAACTGCTGCAAAGAAACAGAATTGTGCCAACTTTTTGGGTACTGCCGTGCCTAGCATTATTCGCACATTTGCAACGCATTTATGGTCTCTAACTGGCACGATGACTATATGGTTAGTTTTCAAGCATGCCTCAAGCTAACCTCTGCTCTCTAGCTCAGAAGCCTGATGACACAGGCAAATGGAAAGGATGGACAAAGTCAGCTTGAGTCTTTTAATTTATGTATTTCCTTATTCTACCTCAGCCTCCTGTACCTGAAAGCCAAAGCTGAACTGAAACGCTTGTGCTCACGGGCCCACTGCATCACTAAGACCTGACATTTGCTTTGCCTAACAGGACTGATGTACAAGGGAGAGCAGGCACGCTAAGCCTTCTGGCGTTGGCTTAGGGGTGCTACACGCTTCCCTCGCCACATCTCCGTCCCTAAGAGATGGGGTGTACACCTAGCACTGTGCCAATTATATCACACAGAATGACAAATTGCCACCAGTGGGGTTAGGTCACACGATCCAAGAAAGCTAACGGCCGTGGCAGTGACTGATACAGTGGATGAGAAAACCTACTAGAAATACCTTTCATTTTTCTAAACAACTCTGTGGCAGTATAGCTTCCTGTCACTTCTCTGCCCACCTTTTCAAAACCAGCCATTGCACGAAGAGTAACTTAAGTCTAACAGACTAGGTGGGGGGATGACTAAGCCTTGCAAGATGAGTTTGCAACACAAAGGGAGAGAAGAACGAACAGGAATTCCTGAGCAAGCATGTAACACGACTTAAGTTCTGATGAGCAGCAGAACAGGAGTCAGACATTCACCCCGAATATTTTCAGAGTTTGGTGAAAGGAGTTGTAGCTAGTTAGAACCAACCATACAGGTATGAAATATCTTGTATGTTATTGAGAGTGTAGGATTTTGAAGAGCTGAGAAATAATTTAATCATGTTGAATGTCACAGCTCTGAGCTCTAATTGGCTGGCGCAATGCTATTTCATGTGTCCTCATAGCTTAACAGTAAAAGCAGTACTTCACCTACCTGCAAAGATATAGAACTTCTCACACCTCATTCATCATTTCCCAGATTTGCCTCCATGCTGGCGCATTAGTTCTTGTTGAGGAGCAGTAGCTGCAGTTGATAGCATGTATTTTGTAGCTAGGGATTGTTTTCTGGGAGTCCGATCTCTGTGTAGTTGTGGCCACTTCTATTGATAATGAAAGAAAGATACCAGATGAGATTCAAATAAACACATCCTGTATGGCTGTGATCCCTTAAGTGTGTCTCAAAGCAACAGACGCTTCAGTCCAGGGGAAATGCTCATTATATAAAATATCTTAACGTATATGTGAAACAATCATAAACCACATCTTGAAGTGTCTTGTTGCAGATACTAAATACATTTGTGAAAATGTGAATCTTAATTTATGCAGAATGATGAATTAAATTACTATATGCAATTAAAAACGTGAATATAAAATGAAAATTATTTCTGAACATAGATATAAATCTACTGTTTTTTTAAAAAAACCAACATTTTCTTTATGAAAATGTACAGTAAATTTTGACACATAGTACATGAAGCCTAACTTTACATATAGTGGGAGTAAGTTGTACAGAACCCTTTCCATGGTATATTAGCATATTTCATAAAAGCTATGCCAATTTGCACAGTCATTTATGAATTAGAGATTGCCAATATACATGTTTTCCACATGACTGATTAAATGCATAATGGAAAGAGATTTGTTATTTTAAAACTTGGCTTGTACATCTGCACATGTATAAAACCAGATTCATTTTTGTGGTCACTATGGCACTTTCTGTGAATTGGCCAATAAATATAATTTTAGAATTTCACATAAAAGGTGATGTTTTGTAATTGTTATTTCACCAGTTACTGGGATGTTCTTGTTTCCTGAAAAATAACCCTTAAACATCATCATCTCTGCTGGCTAAGGTTAAATACCTGGTCTATATCTCTCAGCTTTTTTGCTGATTCCTAGGGAGGAACATGCCACATGTTAAAAGACTCAGTACAGTTTGAAAGCACGTGTGTAACTTTTCATCCTTCTACTGAGAATATGGAAAGGGAAGCAAGGGAAAGGGAACCTTCCGAAGAGCTGTTGGTATTTACATTTAATAGCAATCTATTTTCACACTTCATTTTGGTCTGGTAAAAGATGATAAAGGATTAGAGAGAAAGATGCTTTTATGATATATTACACACATACACATTACACTGTGAAACAGTAAAAAAGGGAAAAACAGTTTTGTGTCATCTGCCTATGAATTACATTTGCACATGTAAGTGATACATGCGATCTCATCACATATAGGAACATACCTGACTCCTTTCCGCCTTCTGCTCTGTCTAGACCTCTCCCTGTTAGCTCCTCAGACTTCATCCAGTTCTTTAACGAGATGCCACACTGCTTACGTAAGGTAAGATTTACAAGTCACAATACAATAAAAACTCAACATACATATTTCATTAGCCACGCTCAGTTAAGAACCCAGCATCAGTTAGCAAGGATGCAATTCAGCTTTTTTGAATTTTCAGAAGTGAAATCACTGTCTCCAATCTTTCCTGGCTTGTGCTCATCAGGATGAGTGCTGAAAGCCACATCAGGCTTTGCACTCCTGCTTTCAGCTGGCATAGCGTCCCACAGCTGGCTGGAGCTTTGGAAATTCAGTGGATGCAGTATATACTTAGAAAACAGCTTTTCCTATTACATCAAAAATGCCTGTCTATATGAAGGTCAAGTATATGTAAAATATCATCAAACATTATACTTATCTGTAAACATGTGCAATAACCTACAGGGCATGACCTTTTTTGAAGTCAAAATATGTAATGATTCATTCAGAGTAAACATGTATAAACAGATTATATTCATTTTTAGCATCTTACCAACCTGTTGTTATTTAGACTGCATAACAAAATTTATTTTATACATAAGAGGAGAAATATTTATCTGTCTGATTGCTTCCGGTTTTGAAGACTGGCCTTAAACAGCCTATAAAAGAACTGTGGTCTTGTGCTTGTGTACAAATTTTGAGTTTACAATAAGAATATAGCTGTATTTTTACAAAACACAGCAATGGAAATTGTCATTAGATAGACATTCACAATGGCAATGGTCAAACACTGGAACAGAGTGGCTGGGCAACCTCCATCCACAGAGACAGTCAAAACTTAGGTTGAGGCCCTGATCTGACTTTAAAGTTGAGTCTAACTTTGAAGCTGGCTCTTCTTTGAGGTGGGGAGGTGGTAGGAGCTGGACCAGATGACCTCTACAGGTCACTCCCAACCTGATTTGCTCTGATTCTGTGCTGTAATAGTTTACAAGGGTTACTGTGGTTATGCTTATTGACCAAATGTCTCATTCTTTTACTTTAAACAGTACTGCTCCACAGTTTTTGAGATCTACTGTTTCAGCCTACAGGAGGAGCGAGTTTTACATAAATCCCTCACACTCCAGTTCACATAAACTTGACTTTGGTATAAAGTTCCACTTCCTCTTTACCTACGGAGAGCCAAAATGAGGTATTTAAATAATCCTTCCCGCACTCCTGAAAGGTTAGTTATCCCCTTTAGCATAACATGGGATTAAATACGGTCATTTTCACTTTTTAATAATAAAGCTTCCTGAGGGTCTGAAATATTACTTGGGAGTAGCTGTGCTGGCTGCACCACCCAAGCAAGACTGGGCCCATCACCAGTTTGCATATCTCCAAGGATTGTTTTCTTAATAGTAAAAAAAATTATTTTAAAATCTAATTATCCTTCCCTCCTCAGGGAGCAATTCCTGCCTGTCTTTCCTCTCCTCTCACCCTTCAATGCAATCTGGGTTTATACTTTTTTGTGTGTCATTAGTTAAAAGAAAAAAAAATAAAAGAGGAAAGGAAGAAAATTGTGTCACACGTTAGTCCCAACCAGAGTAACCATCAGCTCCCGGCACTCTCTCAATACAAACTACAGGGCTACCACCCAGTGACCTGAAAAGACATGCAAGTCACTGCAGGCTTTGACTATGCATTTTGTTTTAGCAATTTAAAGGGCTGTAACACCGATCAACAATTCAGGATGCGGTTCTCAGAAGTCCTGAGTCTAGAGATCAATAATTCAGGATGCGGTTCTCAGAAGTCCTGAGTCTAGACCTAATTAATCACAATGAAACTGCAGTGATTCAAACAAACAAACCAAACTGAGCTATGGGTACTCTAGAAAAAGAGCCTAAAATTTTCCTCCCTTTGTGACTATTTGTAAATAAATATTAGAAAACATAGCCCACTAATAAATAAGAAATAATATTATGTGTTTCATTTAGAGTTTTCTTGAAGAGCTTCTGAAAATTAGTAGAAATGTGAACTAGTGCATCTTTATAGCTTCTATAAATCTCTCTGCAATAAATTACTTATTATATAATATACAATAATTTTTACTTATAATTTTATGAATAGTAATAATTTCTATTCATAATTCCAAGCCTTTGTTGCCTTTGCAGATTCTCTAACTCCATGATCTTCCTTCCTGGCTTTAGAAAAACGTCAACAATGATAGTGGTTTAGTCTATCTAAAAAGATATCTCAAGTCATCAAACACAATGCTAAATCTTCCCCAATTTAGGAAGCTGAAAACCACAGATGCACAAAACTTCAGCTTTTTTTTTTTTTCCCTTAGCTCCACACACAACATACACTAGGAAGAAAAATTGGAAATTAAAAGTTACCTGATTATAAGGCATAGTTTATAATGTTTTTTGAAAGTTGTAGCTGGTCAAGTGATAGCTATTACACGAGATGCAGAAATGTATGCAGGAACAGATTTAGGACCAACAGATTTGTATCTGCTTTCCTGTCACACAGATTATTCTAGACCACATATAGTTTTCAAATTTCCCTGGTTGCCTCTGCATGAAATGGCTTAGGAAGAAAGCTTACCAAGGGAATCAAAGAGTGACTTATAGCAAGGAAGCTCCTAGAGCCAGCAAATTTTTCAGCTGGGACTTGAGTAAATCCCAATGACTCCACAAGCAGAAGTAACTGCTCAGAAGAAAAAAAAAGAAAACAAAAAGAAGAAAAAATTATTTTCAAACATACTTAAATGAGAAAAAATGCTGCAGAAGTTCAGAGAGAAAAATTAATCTGTGTAACAGATTTTGGTAAAACAAAATTAACTCTCAGCCACCTCCAAATTTCCCAAGACCTTGTAAAATGCCATGTGCGATAAAGTTCATGGTGCTAGGAGATATTAACAGAGATGTGCACTAGATACAAAAATCACTAGAGACCTTGGAGTGAGGAAAAACAGATATGTTTGTCTGTGTTTGTAATTAGAGGGTTTGAAATGTCTTCCTCTTCTGACCTTTTAAAAAAAAATGTAATTTCATAATTTCCCTGAATGTAATGATGGATTAAGAGGGGAAGAAAATATTTAGGCACATTATTGCACACAGCCTTAAGACAGAGTTCACGGAGAAATAAAATAAAAACCTATGGCATTTCAGCATTTAGTGAAAGAGTTCAACTAGGTTTCTAAGATTACTAAAAAATTGTAAGCAGGGCTTTATTTTTAACCCTTTCTAGCTGCTTTTTCACTGGTCTGGGTGCAGGTCATAGCAATTTAGAAGTAAAGGAAGGATTCTGTTCTTGCTGTCTTTCAGTGTGGTGGTCATTGAGGAAAGCAAGAGCTGCAGATCTTGTTTGTGAGGTTTATGTATTCAGATTCAGACTGATAGCTTCAGGGTGATGCCTCAAGCTCATTTAAATCTTTAGAACAAGCTAAGTATTTTTCTGTTGAAGAGATGGTTAGCTCAGTTTATGGAGAGCCTCAATGGTACTGCCTCATCTTACACTCTCATATCTTACCCCATACTGTGGTATCTGAGAGCTTTCTACATTTTTTAACTACTTTCTACATTTTTTTCCTCCAAGCAGATGTTCATGACAAAAGGAATCACCATCTCCATTAGCTATATTATTAGCAACTCCAGCAACAACCAAATACTCAATCTCTTTATAGATGGAATGATTAAAAGAGCCCTCAACAGTGACATCCATAGTCTGCCTTTCTGCAGATAAAAGCAGCCCTCTGCTTTCTCATTTTTCAGTCTGTTTTCACTCATAAGTGAAAATATTACTCAAAACAGAAATAATCATCCTATAGGGAATAAAAGTTTCAAAAATGTAACCCGGATATTTCTAGATTTTGAAGTGTTTTACAGTGCAATACCTTTGTACGTATATTTTAAAATTTTGCTGTTAATCAGCAGTCCCAAACTCTGAGCCACCCTGCAGAATACTCCTGCCCTGCCTATTCCAGGATGCATGCAGTTGTTTCAGAGCACATGCTTTTCTTTACAGGAACACTGTCCAAGCCCCATTCCATGTAATTTGCAGAAGGTTAGTTTGACAACTGCTGCTTTACAACAGCTCCATCCAGCTGCTCAGCTTTGTCTCATTGATTTCCGTTGTCTGAGTGACGTTAGGCTGCCTGTTGTGGCCTGTTCAGTACTTATCTTGTAAGGTTTTCAGGGCAGTCTTTCTACTGCATGTTTTATAGACTACAGCATGGAGGATCCTTGGATTTAATCCCATGAATGATACCGCATAGAACAGAAAACAATAACAACAACAACAAGTGCTACCTGGAACGCGGCATGGCAGAGCAGATCAAGATAAGCCTCAAATATGCCAGGCTAGATTCTATTTCCCTGCCCTTTTTGTCTGTCACCTTCAGAAGACTCTTCATCCTCCTCTGTACTTTACTTCCCCCACCTATGAAATGGAACTAAAAGGACATTTCTTGTTAACTTTTCTCATGTATAGTGTGAACCCTGCTCATCCTAAATCCTACATAAAAGCTTCTGTAGCACACTAACTATCCTAATATGATACTGCAGATTATAAATGTTACTGTTGTATGCAAATATTGTTCTCTCACTGCTCATTTGGAGACTCAATCTGTCTGCAACCTCCAACTGCCTAAGAGTGACAGGCTATGTCCAGGGAAAGCAAATAATTGCAGTAGTAACAATCAAGTCCTAATGAAATTAGTTATTTATACTGAAAATATTTTTCTCCTTAAATACATGACAAATACATAAAAATATGGCAGTCCCTATATATTAGGGGAAGTGTAATATAAAAAATAAAAAATTGAGTATTCAAGGCTACAGAAATCTCTGATTTTATAAACAATAGGTCCAGATCTAAAGTGGTCTAGGAGACCTGTAGAAATTCATTACAATAAACTGCTCTACATTTGCTGAATATTAACCTAAGTATTAATAACACATTTACAGTCGATGACATGTCTTCTTTCATATAAAGAGGCACAGCAAACTCCCTAAAAATATTTAACAAACTAAAAAAGAATTAAAAACAAAACCAAAACACTAAGACAGCCTCAACATTGCCATCAAAAGATGGCTACCTACTAACTCTGTTAAGACACCACATGTTAAAAGCGAAACCATCTCACTACTGACCTGGTACTACGTAGGTAACGGTGGTGTTAATGATGATTCACAGAATGGTTGAGTCTGGAAGGGACCACCAGAGGTCACTTTGTCCACCCCCCTGCTCCAGCTGGTCACCGACCCCCAGAGCAGGCTGCCCAGGACCACATTCAGATGGCTTTTGAATCTCTCCAAGGACGTAGGCTCCACAACCTCCCTGGGCAGCCTGTGCCAGTGTTCAATGACCCCCACAGTACAAAAGTGTTTCCTGACGTTCCGAGGGAACCTCCTAGGTTTCAGTTTGCACCCAGTTTGCACCTGCCAAATAAAGGCAGTTGCACTGACTCCCCAGTTTGCCCAGAGGTAGAGCAGTTGTGTCTGCAGGGCACAGAATTCAGGCTAGTCAAGGCTGCTGTGCCTGAGCTGGTTTAGGTATAAGCCAGGCTGGGTGTCTCCATACACTCACCTTGTGTTTTGCACAGCTTGCCAGCTCAGACTCGGTGCTGTCTACAGTAAACGAAGATGGGCTCCACTCAGAGGCCTTGGGGTGCTTTTCATTACCCCCTCTGTATGCTTTCACAGATACTAAAACCCTCTGGAGCATCCAAGATACCAAAGCCCCTCAATTAGCCTCAAAAATGGAGAGCTGACTATTAAAAATGTTCTCCTAGCTTTTTAAAGCTCACTGGCTGGGCTCTAACACTGGAATTTTTTTCTTCCATATTCTGCAGCATGCTCCTCTTAAAGTCTTTGTGTGTTGTGCCTCACTGATACTGTTGTTGAAACATCCTTTGTCTCCTGTAAAGGGGTTTTCTTACCCAGAAACAGGCTTCTGCTTACATGGGCAGTGTCGTTAGGAACTGAATTGAAATCTCTGGAGTGCATCACAACTGGGCTTTGCCAGTCGTCACTACTTGAGCCACTGTCAGACTGTGTTGAGCTGAAATTTCTATTACACTTTCTAGATTTAATAGCTGCTATTAATACAACTTATGCTTCATTAAGCATGAATTCAAAGTGAACCAGGCTCTGAAGCCCTGGTTCAATAAAGTGCTGAAGGACAAACAGAACAACTATTTTTATTCCTAGAAGTGTCAGCAGGATTGAGAACATTTCTTTCCACTGTACATCAGCCTCAGAACCAGGTGGTTTAGACTGACAATTCCCTCACAGATTGATTTTTTTTTTCTTCCTTTAAATAAAACTTAGCTTGTCTCAAGCTTAGACAAAAGGATACTGAATACTGCACTGAAATACACACTTACTCTCAGACTTTTTTTTTTTTTTCATCTGTAGCATAAAACCTCCTAGTTAAAAGAAAAAGTCCTTCTAACTCGGCTTTGCACTTCCAAGCACAACTGAGGTACCTTCATTTGAATGAGTCTGCCTTAACCATCTGCCCATTGCCAAATATTCTCCTGCAGCAACATTAAGGTGCCCGACGTCAGGCAGATGTCACGGAAGAGATGGGTGCTGCGTCCTGCACAACGGGCACACGCTCAGTAAGCCGCTACGGCAGCATTCTCTGGCCACGTGGATGCACAGCCATGGGGCAGCAAGCAGACTGTACACTGGCCTGGCTGTTCCTTCACGGACAGTACAGATGTCTCACGTATTTTCTAACATACATGCTCATAGGAAAGGCTGCAAATGGACACAGAATCAAGTTACAGATTGGGAGGCAGCTCTCGTTCATCAGATTCTCAATATAGGAAGCTTAGCTGTAACTGAAAGCAGTTCAGCAGCAGTGTGCTCCTCTCAGGAACAAGGTTCACAGGAAGACCCTCTGAAAAGTAAGAGCCTTAGTTTTGGCTTCATATACCTCCCTTTATTCCAAAGCATGTTCAATGCAGGGTCAGATTTATGTCTCTGTAAGAGCTGCCACTCTTTGGAAGTTATCACAGAATAGCTA
The DNA here is from genome assembly GCA_009806455.1 of Tetrax tetrax. Classification (NCBI taxonomy): domain Eukaryota; kingdom Metazoa; phylum Chordata; class Aves; order Otidiformes; family Otididae; genus Tetrax; species Tetrax tetrax. Next base: position 309,018 of record WHYT01017769.1, read on the forward strand.
GTTACCTTGAAGTAATTTATTTCTGAGCCCACGTATCCAGTGGGATAAGTGGAACACTCCCCCTCAGTATCCCCATGGCTGGGGCCCATAACAGCACACAAAGAGATATTAGTATGGAAAGGTGGCAGTTCACAGAAAGACAGAGCTCCTAGTCCAAAGGAGGTAGGATACTGAGGGAGTGGAGGGAGATGCTGGTTAAAAGGAGGTTATGAAGGCAGGGTCTGTGAAGCAAGTGACACACGGACTGGGTGCACAAGTAACAAGTCAGTGCTGTGGAGTGTAAAACTCACATCAATATTGCCTGATTAGGGTTGGCAGGCACCAGACACCAGTTTAAGTGCATTCATTTTGTGCAACTCTAGTTCACAGGAGTTGTGATTGACTTTTAAGGAGTTACATGAAGACGCTATTCAAATGCCAAGTCTGCTTTCAGTTATTCAGCTTTCACAAATGTGAGAAAAACAGTGAGTCCTCTTTGAGTTACATGTTTCTTTTCTTGCAAGCCAAAGGTTTAGGTTCTACTTTAATAGGATACTTAACTCAAAGCATGCCTACTTTCTTGTTTTTGTAGATGGATTGTTGACCCTTAGCGGCTCAAAGATCTGTATCTCCTGATGTACCCTGTAGGTACATACCTTCCAGACAGCTTCGTTGTTGTATACCAAATCCTAGCACCTGGGACTAATTTTGTCTTCCTTCTATCATACATCTGTTATGGTTGTGCCTGCTTGAATTCTTTGTTTCTCAATAGACAAATGTCACCTGTATCTCCAGTCACGCTCCTTGGCTGCATAAATGCTTTACGATGACATAGCCTCTTTTGCCCATGGTACAGCAGTGAGGGAAGTAATCCAGGAATATTTCAAGTCTCAATTGTTTGAGTCTTGTAATGATAGTATGTCACACACTCCATAAGTCCCTCATTCTACTAAGTCTTCCATTCAGCTTGTCCTTTCTAAGACCTCCAATGTTAACTCCACAGTTACCTAAGCTTTCCAAGTAAGCTCAAACAGAACATGATTATATAGGGTGCTCAAGGTCCCAGTTACTCTGCGTCAAAACTTGACACAAGTCCCCTAATAGTGTATTTTATCCACATCAGGCTGTATCAAGACCAAGTTCTACAAGAAACATGGAAATTATCCTTAACAGTCACCAAAGAGAAGTAATAAGCTGCAAACACTAAAAGTTCTATAGAATGCAAAGGAATATAACCAGTGCGGAAAAATATATAAGAAATGATGGTAGGAGAGAAACTAACCCTTCATGATAAACTGCCTCAGGAAACCCCCCTTTCTCCTCCCCAGGGAGCTACCACTACTTAAACATCTCCTTCCAACTACTCAATTTCCAGATCAGAAAAGCATCAAATCCTTTTGCCCTCTAAAACTTTTGTATCACGAAGTGGATAGAATTTGAAATGGTTAAACATACCACAGGGACACCCTTTCTGTATAGTTTAAAATAAATATATTCTTTAAAATATAGTTATTCCATCCTACTGGGCCTGAGTTCCACTCTACCCACTGCAACTATTGTCGAACGAGTTGCTGCCATTAACTTCCATTCAACTTCTCCGCCAGTCAGAACGGTTTTGCTGCCCGCATGGGATGGCCCGCAGAAGTCAATCCAGGACGTGGCCCTCTGGCTACGTTTACGTGGCACAACACGGTGCTCTGATGAGCTGCTTGAACTAGCCTCAACAAATCAGCTTGCTGACACAAAACTTCCATCTCAGGGCTAATTAAAAGATCTCTATTACTTGTGCACAGATTTGAACTGTACTGAGCAAAATTCTGATAAGAGAACAGACAGAGAACACAGGCATATCAGAAAACTAAGTGGGATAAGTACAAACAATTCTGGGGATGTACTAGAAATTCTTAGCAGTTTAAGAAAAATGGTAGCCTATTGCCAATTTAGCTATTATGCAGACAATTTTTTGTGTACAGTATAGTACAGTGGATTTTTCAAGTATAGAAATGAAGGGGATTTTTGAAGGAAACAAGATTTTGAAAGTATGTGGCTCTTTTACACCCTGGTTTGGCTAGCTTATGTGAAAATACTGAAATCTGAAATGTATCACAAAAGAAATGAGTAACTGTCCTAAAGAATATAGCCATATTGAACTAACTTACATAAATTGATTCCTCTGGGAAATTTTTGCACAGATTTTTTAAAACTAGGCTCTGAGAATTGCTAGCAGAGATATAATTGTCCATAATCTTCTGAAGGATGATTTAAAAAAATCTACAAAGAAGAGTAATTGCTCTTTAGTACATACAATAGCTGTTTGGAACAAATTCAATAGATCCTCTTGGTTTTGCTCTTAATTGGTTCCACAGGATGTTCCCATCAGGGAAACATTTTTAAGCAAAATTCCACTGAGATCTTCTAATCATGTTTGCATGAGTCTGATCATATATTATTACTGAAAGTCTGTTATATTTCTAGCGCTAAGCCTAACGTAAAGGATTTTTTCTTTTGACACTGCTTATGTTAAGCCTTGAATGCAGAGAAGACCACAAGCAGCTCAAAGGCACATTACGTACAGTACTTGATAAGCTATTTGTGCTTGAAGTAAGAGTATGTAACAAACATCCTGTGATTTATAAGTGAAAGAATGAAATAATAAGAGAAACTAATTTACAGGCAAAGACTATCCTTATTAATTCAACAGTGCTCTCATCCCTTTCACAGCTCACACTCATATTTATTATGCATTACTTAGAATTACTTATTTTGAGAAGGAAAATTGCACCTTGCAGACACTTCCACTTTATTACTAAGTATCAAGATAACAATTTTTCCTTCCTACTTACCTCTGGTCTGAAAATTAAATATTTTTTTCCACATTTTCTCATAACAAATATTAAGATTGGTCAGTAGTTACCTGAAGAAACTGCAGGTAATCCATACTGTTTAATTCAGATGGCAGACACCCTCACATTTAGTAGACCCCTAAAACTTGGTATGGGTTCATAAAAAGACAGAACTTGTATAAAAGGATTCTGAAGTTCTGGATCTAAATAAAATATTCAGGCAGCCCAGATGCCAGCTGTATTATTTCCTCGTAAGTCCTAGTACAGAAGCATGCCAAGAAAGAAAGAGAGATATGAAGCTACATTTCCTAGGTCAATGATACAGCTTGTTGGTGAAGATCTAGACAAATCTGCCCATGTTAATTCCCAACGTATTCTCCTGCTTTCTTTCAGATTCTAAAGCCTTCATAAATTTGATGGTTAATACTCAGCTGTAAAAGTCCTTTCTTAGGGTTAAGCCACATGATCCAAAGACCAGCAAATTGCCACTCATCATCTGCGGAGCAACATAATCAGAAATGCTTAGTGCTAAAACCATGCACATGTCAATACGCCTTAGGTGACAGATGATACCTTCTTAAGCCACGCCAATTGAAATGCCTGTTCAGACCCTAACGCTGAGATAAATATTTGTTTCTGATTGTGAGGAGGAGGAGTAGACAAGCACACACACACACCAAGAACACCCCTAAATACATGTTCTCGTGGACAGTTGGCAATCATTCTGTCCACAGACTGATCAATAACGGAAATGTAATATGGAACTACTGGAACCAACTGACAGACCAGCTTAATCAGGACTAGTCTTTAAATTCAAGCGACACTACTTGGCATGATGATGTCATCAGCAGAACAAAGAAATTTAAATAACACACACTAAAGCAAAAGTTCCTCCTCAGTAATGGCAGGTTAATAGGGATTCAAGCATGTTTACCTGAAGGGACACCAACAAAGAGAAAGCATTGCTCCTTAGCTGCCAATAGAAAATTGATAGAAAAGAGCAAAGAATGAGGACCAGCACATCCAGACCATATCTGAATGTGATCACTTCCCACAGAGAATACTCAAACTGCACACCTTACGTTTTCTTGGCCCTACCAGTAAAAGCCACAGAACCATACATGACTCTCCCTCTCCCCCTCCCAAATCTACGTATCATTTCTTAATCCAGAAAGAAGAGTATAAAGAAAAAAACTGCTTGCAACTCTTGTGATTTTGTTTAACACATGATTTAAAAAAAAAAAAAGAAAAGAAAAAAAAAGGAAGAGTTAAAGAGTTAATGTAGTTAATGTATCACACAGTATCAATGTTCAATAAATCAGTGCAGAGGAGCATATGATCATTCTTATTCTGTATTTGGACTTGATTTTTCTAGTCTCTAAGGCTCTACTAAAAGACTTTCTAATAGAAAAAGTTTAATTCTCTTTGGTAAGAATTTTCAATTGCTATGATTTTTCTCTCTCTACCTCAAGGATAATTATCTTCCCTAGCCACTGATACAATGTCTGCTTTGAATCTTCCACTCCTTTGACCAAGGAGTTTAATTTAATAGAAAAAGTTTAATCTTCCCTTCCAGGGAGTTTCAACAATGTTTTAATTTCGTTTGTCTAGGAGGTGATCAAGTCCAGCACATCTAGAGAATATCTCTTTTCAGTTACTGTCATGAAGATCAGCCTGCTGCAGACAATATCCTGACCTGTCTCCAACTGCACTAGGGACAGAGGGCTGTGCAGACTGCAGCCAAATAACAGAAACCTGTAGGCAGGAGAAACCTGTGGCAAGCATAGTCCTGCTTCATAGAACATAAATGCCCTATGTGAAGCAGATGTTGTAGACCCTTCCTATTTTCCCTTGTCACTCCTCCGATGGCTATAGCATCTACTTGTCACAGTCCACTCTCAGGGTCCACCGGCAACATCATTGGGGATTCACATCTAGGAGTTAACTTTCCTTCAGCATTTGCAAGCAAGCAGCTTTTTGGATGCTCTCCACCAGCTGATCAACCATGCCAGTGATTGCTAGAGGATCTACTCTCTCCAAAAGGTTCAACCCCCCAGCCCAATAGGCAGCCCGCTGAGTTAAGGACCATGGGGCACAATTATCTCCTGTGGTCAAAAAGACCCCAGGACTCCAATATCCCTCAGCCTCCTTTTCACTTAGCTGAATTGATCTCCCCTGCTTAGAGACACACGCCACACATACTCTGTCTCAGATTCTTTGGCAAGGCGCCCATACTCCCGTTTCAGTTTGGCAAGCTCAGTAGCAGTATACGGCGACTCCTTAGGTGTAATCTGTGGGTCGCTATCCTCATCATTCAAATAGAAGTATTCTGTTTTAACCAAAGGTCTCACCTGAGGGCAGTCACTACAGCGATCCCTCACTTCCTCTAATTTCTTCTGAGGGTATATCGGGCTTATCTGTCAAATACCTCTCTCCTCCAGCTTCAGATCTAACTCAACAGTTCTGATCTCTTTGGATATTCCTCCCTCAAGATGGATTTTAGCAAAAGATTTTGCTCCTTTTCTTCCTCCAGCTGCTTTTGGAGGGTGGATACTGTCCCCTGAAGGGCCTCCACCAAAACGCTGAAGTGACTCAATAAGCTGTTGCTCCTGCTCTCGCTACTTAAGGTGGTCCTCTACCGCTGCTACCAGACTTTCACCCAGAACAGCACAAACTATGGCTTTGCCTTCACCAGATTTTACCCTCGCCTCCTTCTGCAACAAAGTCACTCAATCTACTATACTCTGCAAATTAGTCCAACTATCCCGAGCCCAATCTTGCCCAGGTGCGGACAGCCAGGCACCACGCTGTGCCAAGAACTCATAAAGCAAGTCTCGATTTCTCACTTACAAAGGGTACAGATCATCAACTTTTTCTGCCATTCTTATTATGAAGGGACCAAACCCACTTTGGAGAGGCTGAACTTGGTTTCCACACACACGGTTCCCCCGCGTCACCCTTCTCTTCCCTGAGTGGTTGAAGGGACCTAAATCTACTCCAGGGAGGTCAAACTTAAGTTTCCAGAGATGCAGACTCTCTGCAGTTGCCCTTCACTTCCCCAAGTAGTTAACCTCCCACATATGAGGACAGCTCCCCCTTTTGCACTAAGAGATCTGATTGCTAACTCCTGTCAGACACAGTCCAAAACTCAGCTCCAGTTCAAGTCCACCAGGTCTGTGAGGTGTGCGGGAAATTCGGAGCGGCCCCCTTGCTTTCTAGACTCCTCTCATCCAAAGGGATGTAGGGCTAGGTGCGGCTGGACCCAACCGGCCTTCCCCTGTTATAGACCACACACAACCCGCACCTCTCTGTCTTTCACAATCCTGCCCACCAGGCCAATTTAAAAAATGGCACGGCCCACTCGGGACTCGTGGTGGTTCTTTCAGTGCCATCTCCAAGTGCAAAATTACGGCAAACACACCAAAGGGGCTGGTTTCAATCACACAGCACAAACGTCATTATTTTGCCCGTAAAGCGGCATGCGATAGGTGAAAGGGATCAAAAAGGAAAAGTGAAGATAGGAAAAAAAAAGGAGAATAGCTACCACCACGGGGTCCAAGGCATGCCTGTGGTCCCAGATCCAGCCAGCGTCCTGCTGGTCCTCACAATCGATATCCATCCCTGGTGGGGAGAGCTCTTCAGGGTCTTGTTGTTAGGGGTTGGCCTTTTACGCCAAGGAGCAAACCTTCCTCCTCCTTTACTTTGGGGATCTCTCTCTCTTAGGAGAGAAGTGTGGGTTTTGTACATTATAATTAGCAAAGTTCAGTTAAAGGGCACTTTCCATTCTTTTTATTTTGCTTCACTCTCCCCAGCTGGTTTTGAAAACTCCCAGTCTAGGGCAGTCAGGCAGTCTCTGCAGGGACTCCTTTTACAGGAGGCTTGATCCTCTCTTGATGATATATAGTCTAATTAGCAATTCAGGTAAGGATGGGCAAGGTAGCAGGGACAAAACACATTAAAAGTAACCAGTACTTTATTACTTGGGGAAAGAAAAATTCATTTTATTATTGCTTTTTCTTTCTTTTCCACAAAGAGTCTGATTTATCAGAAGTCTTGTGCCTTGAACCATTAATTAATTAAACTTCTAGTTTCAACCAGCTCTCAAAGTAACCTGCTTAATTTCATCCTGGTGGAATGAAAACTCCCTAACAATTTTGTGTCTCCTTGGCTGTCAGCTATTTAATTGTCTTAAAATCAGGAACTTTGCAATCCAGTTGTGTAATAGAAAAATTGTTAAGATTATTGTCACTAGCAATATTAATGTATTATGCACTAAAACAAGCTATTTATTATATTTTATTTTAGAAATTAATTCAGATTTTAAGCTGTTTGTACTAAAAATCTGTTCCTTTGTTCTAGTCTGTAGGTAGTAATAGGATTGTTCTATAGTGTTGTCACTGTAACAAACTATTTCCGACAAACTATTTTATTACTGCAGTTTCTGAAGTGGATGGAGCCAAATGGTCTTAGTATCACCCCCTTTGCTTCACTTCATTTCATTTCATGTACTGCAGAACAGCCTTTCAAGAGGCCAGTTTTAGGAAGCCCATGGGAACATCTCTTGACCCAAAGGACCAACGGCATTGCTTAACTCTTCCAGAGAACCCTTGCTAGGAGAATAGCTCAATAGAGATAGTAGCAGCATCTAAGGCTTCAAACTACTTTGCAAAGACCAGAATCTAAAGGGGGCCTACAAAAAAAACTGGGGAGAACCTTTGACAAGGGCGGGCAGCGATAGGACAATGGGTAATGGTTTTAAACTGGAAGAGGGCAGATTTAGATGAGATACAAGGAAGAAGTTCTTCACTGTGAGAGTGGTAAGGCTGGCACAGGTTGCCCAGAGAAGCTGTGGATGCTCCATCCCTGGAAGTGTTCAAGGCCAGGCTGGATGGGGCTCTGAGCAACCTGGTCTGGTGGAAGGTGTCCCTGCCGAGGTCAGGAGGTTGTAACTAGGTGATCTTTAAGGGCCCTTGCAACCCAAAGCTTTCTATGATTCTACGATGCAAACAGATTCGGAGGAATTGAGGTTACTGAAAGGTATCCCTTACGCATAGTAGAAGTTATGTATACTTTGTAGCTTACTTTAGCACATTATTCCCTAAAGCTTAGTCACAATATGCTTAGGAGTTTTTCTGTCTGGCTGCTTTGGATAACCAATGACCTCTCAGAAAGATTTTAGCAAGAGTTGACACCAGTGGTTAACTAATTACTCCTGACATTTAGTATCATGCTGTCAGCTATCATGCATAAAGACAAACCTGTTTGCCACTAGAGAATGAGAAACCCCTGCACAATTATTTCTATATAACTGTATTTTTAAAAGCTGTCAAAGCAAGATTACTAGTAATTCCATCTCCAGGCATCATGTTCTTAATTTTTATATACACTCAAGAATAAAAATTCAACAACATACAGTAACACAAATTAAGTATAATCAGTATTTCTCAGGCAAGAAATTACTGCATGAACACAAGGAAGTTTAGCAAAAGCTGTGTTGCAACAAATGGCTGAACAGGTTCCCTCTTAAAAACCAGGAAATGCTGATGTTGCCTATCACCAAGCGCAAAAAACTATAAAACTCATGTAGAACAAGACCAGAATCTCCATAGTACACAGACCAGATAAGAACAGAAACAGAAAAGGTCTCATCTACAGAGCAGTGGTTTAACTCACACTTCCATGTGCTTGGGGACTGGGAAAGAGATGTGCAAAGGCAGAGCTAGAAGATCCTCTCATGCATCTGACCAGTCACGCCTTGTCAGGGTGCTGAAGAGATCCATGTTGTGGCCCTTAATGCCACAGTTCTTCATCACTGTGATCTGAAGAAAGGGGATGAGAATTTACGCAGGCAGAAAGCATCTAATATCAACAGCGCAGCAGCTGTCAGGTGAAACATAATGGAGAAAGAGATAGGAAATGGGGCAAAACATCATGGAAAAGAGACACTGAGGAGTACTGTGTCCAACAGGGTAAGCTGCTGTCATCTTCAGCTGGCTTAAGAGCCCCGTGAACCTGGAATGAGAAAGCCAATGCTCTTCACTGACAGGGACCAGGGCTTCTGGAACAAGCTGCATGCTGTCTGCTCTCTAACATTTCCTCCTCTTTTTTCACAGTGAGGGAGTAGGCATGGAGAGGGCTCCTCTCTACCACAATGCTGTGTGTCATGTATGTTCCATGCCAGAAAGTCGCAGGAACACCAGGCAGAGATCTTTAAAGAATCAGAAAAAAAAACTGGTAGAAAAAATTAATTCAGCTGGCTAAGGCAGCAGAAACAATATTGCATTTCCTTTTTTTCTCCCAGATCCAAGCTTCTAAAAAGCAAAGACAATGTTTTGCCGATTTCTTATTTCCCCGGAGACAGGGAGCTGAAATGATCAGAGAGAAAAGCAAATAAAAGTTATGTCTGCATGACAACCATTGCTGAAGAAAGCAATAAAAAAAAAAGAATGTTTCTTGTATATATCTGTTCAATTCCATTAGAACATAAGCTGTTTGTTATAGAGTTACATTCTGCTCCATATAAGAGAAGCACAAAGCTAGAATAACCCTGTTTGCATCAGGCCAAAACCAATAACAGTGTCCTATAAAATTAATTTCAAGCTTCATATAAAAACAAGTCACTTTTTCATAAATATGTCATGGCATTAGTTATTTGTTATCATTTTAATTAAAAAAGAGTTTTGCAAATAACGTGTATATTTGAAGAAACAGAACAGGCTCATTTTTTGAATGCCATTTGCAAGAATAGCTTCATGCAGATCTTTATGGAACATTCTTTTCAGTTACCATGCAGATTTTTTTTTTCTTTTACTGCTGTAGAAACATAGTATTACATTTAACTATGGCAGCAAATGATATTTTCCAGCCAATTTGCTCTGACTTACTACATGTAGATTTGATTTGGTTTTCCTCTGAAGGAAAAAAAAAAAAAAATTGAAAGATGCTTGGAATATGCTAGAGTAGTAGTGCAAACAAAATAGTAACAGAAAAAGAAATCTTTTGGTGAAGATACAATATCCCTTATTTATAGAAACAAAAAAATTATCTGCCCAAACAAATATCATTTTGCTGCTAACAAGCCATAAAAATAGCAAAAAGCCCAAAAAGATAATGAGACATGGTAGACAACGCCTTTCCCACGCTGACATGAAAAGAAGAGAGATTTTGAAGATGTATTTGTATTGTGTGTGTTATTCTTACTCATTACATCTAACCAAGTTGCATCTCAACATTTTCACTGATACTGGAACCATACAGAGTTATAGTATACAGAATCATATATATATATCTATATATATAGTATATAGAACTTTATAGAGTTATAGCATATAGAACCCTGTATATATAGTATGTATATAGAACCCTACAGAGTTATAATATATAGAACATTCAACTCTCTATAGTACATATAGTGTGTGTGTGTATATAGTATACAGAGCCCTATAGAGACAGTCCCTGCTATAAAGACTAAATGCAAAATCTAGGTAAAAAAACCCTGTTGTGCAGAATGAAAACTCAAAGGATTGTGGAGTCAAACTTTGAGGAGTTCCGCACTCACAAAGCAGCTCTTAATAAGGGGTCCTAAATTTTCAGTCAGAAGCAGATCTACGCAGCAAACTAAAGACGGTTTGTAACACATGCCTGCTTGTGCTGCACTTGTCCGTATGCGTGATGATAACAATGAAGATGCAGCAACAGAAAAACTGTTTTGGCAGCCACAGACTGTATAGTGCAGAGCTTTCAACCTAATTGCTAACACACACTAGAGTAATTCACATCCTTACACTTCACATCCTTCTGCTTCTGCAGTAGAAGACTTAACATTACTGCATATGTAATACAGCTCAGTAAAGTTTAAGGAGTTCCTGAAAAAATTATCTTCCTTTCTTATCCCAAACTCATAGGCTAGACCAATACATAAGTGATTTAATAACAGTGCACACAGTTTCACTAACATTTTTATGGACAGCTCAATAAGAAAAGGAGACAAAACTTTACTCTAAGATCTTTTAATATGCTACTTCTGCCATTAAAGCAGGTAGGTGAAGAGTGTATGTGTAAGCTTGACAAGAGACAGAGAGAAGACAGCTGGCACCATTTTCTTCACTGCGAAAGAGAGTAGATGGAAACTTTACCTCTGCAACTGTATTTGAATTTTGAATTCTAAACAAGAAATTGTTAAGTCTACTTATGCGATACCAAAATTGCTGCTAACCCCAACAACTGCAAGCAGATGTACCTCAAAAGCTCTCCCCTTGGTAGCTTTCCCTTTCATTCCTGTAGATGTCAAAAGACCTTGGTAATTTGGATTACTGTTTAACTCTGTGTAGTATGCGTGGCTTCTCACAACCTGACCAAATAGCAGAAAATCATAGTGCCAACACAAAATTGTTCATCTAAATAACAAATAAATATCCATTATTCATGAATAAAACAGCACAGAAGGGCAAATACTGTATTACACCAGTACTGAAACTAACTTTGAGCCTGAGCATTGTTGTGTCTTGTATTTAATTGGAGCCGCATAAAATCTGTCAGTTTTGATTCCCAAGGGCATGAGCAAGTATTTTCTTTGGTTTAGATTCAGGCAGCTTCTCACACAACGTAGAATTTGTTGCAAGTTCTTTTAACAACAAAAAGTTGACATAGGATTTTGAAGATATCTGCAGGCATCCTCTGTAATTTACAATTTATAATACCTATCACAGTTAATTAGATTGATATATATATTAGTTTTGTTTGAATAAGAGCCCACCATCACAATACCTGCAGAAAAATTATTTTAAAATTCCTTCGTATCTCTGAGAGTTGTCTTCTACTACAGAGTGAAATTAAGACCAGAAACCGTAGATAGCAACCAAGTTAATCTTTCATGGCTTTATAAAGAAAATTTTTAGCTACACATCAAGATGGAGGCTCCATGAAACTATTTTCATTTTACAGACTGAGAACCTGAGGGTCAGAAGCTGATGAGAAGATATCATAAGTGGGATAAAAATACAGACTTTCCTCCTCTTAAACAAGAGCAGCAACACAGGATCATAGCAAGTGTCTCTGGATGCCCCATCCCTGGAAACATTCCAGGCCAGGTTGGATGAGGCTCTGAGCAACCTGATCTGGTTGCAGGTGTCCCTGCTCCTTGCAGGGGGGTTGGACCAGATGACCTTGAAAGGTCCCTTCCAAACCAAATCACTCTGTGATTCTAAGCATAGCTTGCACAACTCCTCACATATATATTTCCATAGAATAAGCAGCGAAGCCATGAAGTATATGAGGCACGCACAAAGATCTGAATACAGTAACAGGGGTGGAAAAAGAACTTGTAACCCAAATTTGTGCCACCATTTAGCTACCCATCTATTCAGTTACAGCACCACTGGTTTACTATGTCTTCACGGCAGAATTCCTGAGACAAAGAATGGTCTAAATGTAACTGTGTTATTTCTAAGTCATTCACAGAGATACCCCCGAAAGTAGCTTATGAGTCACTTTTCATGCAAACAGTGTATTTCCTATGCTCATTCAGGCAAGCAAAATACACAGCACTCCTCAAAGTCGCCACTGAAGACCATTTCTGGTTTCAGATCTTCCAGCTAATTCAGTGATGCAACTAAAAAAGCTACCACTGAGGGCTATACGTATGGACCTATGACTCCTTTGGAGTCACCAGGTAGATAGACTGACAAATTATTTATATTCCTTCATCTGCATAGCTTTTATTAATTTCTGACTGAACAAAATTCTGACAATAATAGTCTAAATAGAGAAGTAGCCTTAACATTTGTTTGGTGGGTTCTAGGATAATATAAGCGAGTTACTATGAAGGAAAGCATAGTTTCCTTCTTTTCTCCTTTCCAGAACAGTTTGCAAAAGAACATGTTCAAACAGTAATTGCACGTACAAAATGCAAGAAAATTTTTAAATAATTCGTGCTGAGTGACACTTCCCTTAAACAGAGACATGTAATGTTCTGGGTGCTATTTTTTACTTAAAGCCAAAGTGCAATCTTGATAGATTTTTTTTTTCTTCCAGTAATGTACAAGTCATCCCCTATAACAAAGTGCTATGAACTAATTACTTCTTAGACAACAAACAACTGCAAACAATATGCATTTTACTGCAAAACATGAACAGAATATGATTGATGGAAAGATCTTTTAAGACAAATTACATCTAGTCTCAGTAGAAAGAACTAGGTTTCTTTCCTTTCTTTTTTTTTTTCTTTTCTTCCTATCTTTGCAGCTAAGCTGTTGAAAGTCTGCTATGTCAAGCAAACATTACTCAGGGCATCCTATACTACCTGCACTACGCACAGAATGAAAACTCTATGAGGAGGTTTATCATTGCAATGCACTACTTCGCGTACTAGGCATCACTCTTACAATAGTCTTGTATGGAAAGGATGAGGAAATCTTTTCTGGTTAGTTAGAAAAGTCACTGTACAGAAATAAAAGACCAAATTACTTCAATCCATATTTCTACAACATCTAGCAAGGCTTAGACTACAAAATTTTCCCAAAGGCATGGATAAGAAAACACCATAGTCACATCAGCACACGTTTTTGCCAAAATGAAAGGCAGAACAGTTAACAAGTTTGATGGATTGAAAACCGTTACATAATATTTAGTTTAACAGCCAACTTTTTTCTCTCATTTTCACTTCCCGATCCCATTCAGGCTGTAAATTGGAATGCATGTGGATATAAAGCAAAAGTAGGTCAATGGCTTTGTGACATTTTTCTTCTATATGGAGCTACTTCAGTGATTTGAATGTGCGTGCACTTTACTGAATCAGGACAACAGTGACATCTGTATAAAGCCTTAGAAAGCAAATGCAACGAGAAGAGAATTTCTGATGTGCAAAAGAACCATAAGGTACATTTTCATTAGGATCTGTGTAGATAGTGTGCTAAGTCTCTGATTTTTTTCTAAACTTCCCATGCCAGACTTTCCCCTCAGCCAAGAGCTATTCTGCCCAGAAAGTGCACGCAAAAGGCAGTGACATGCACAGCGAGAGCACTGCCTAATTTTTTATTAGTTCCAAGCCAAAGTCAAGGTGCCTGTGCTGTTTTGTATCGGCTGAGACCTTTCTCTCCTCAATTTGCAACCTAGAGTATGACTCCAAAGAATGGTACCTGATGTGATGTCAAAGGAGTGAAGCTGGGAAATACACCTTGTTTGATCACATGCCCAAGGCATACCCAAGAGACATGCTGATGAGCCAACGCTCCAGTCTGCTGGAATTTGATAATGAAAATGGTGCTGTCAGACACTGATAAACAGCCATTTAAATGAAAGGTAAAGTCAGCTATTTCCCAGAAACTCTTTTATACTCAGGAAAAGGGATCATCAATAGATTCCATTCTACTCTTCTAAGGTTTTACTTTAATAATTGGTGTGTTTAAGACCTGTACTTCTGCCTGCATTTTCATTTCCAGCATAACAGAAAGCAACTTCTTCTACGTGCACCACTATGCAAGGACAAAAAGTCAGACACAGCACTTGCGACTTGGAAAAAGCATTTCCTTTTTGACTCTTCTACAATTCATAATTGATAACGGTGTCTTACATCAGTAGAGGACTTTACACAAATAGAACTGAGGTCAGCTTTCAGTCCTATATCTTTCAAGTGCTCTATTTGTCAATCATACATACCAGTGCTTACCCGTTACTACTGGGATTTAAGCGAGCTGCTGCTGTTTAGCAAGTCAGCAGAAGTTATACTTCAGCTGTACTTAAGTGGCACTAGCAGAAAGGCAGCCAGCCATCAACACAGAACCAATGGGTGATGCTGATGCTGATGCTGATCTAAGGAGGTGGGAACAGAGCCAGCAGCCAAGATCTGAACACTACGCTATCAGTAACTTGCTCTAGGATGCAAAGATTGACAGTTCATCCTGCTGGATTGCAGTCTCATTTGTTTATACTGTATCATGCACATGGTAACGAACCACGTGCCATTTCTATTACGCGTATGCACAGTACCTTACATAGCGAGAACCCAAGCTGCTTAGGAGGTTTCAACACATCCTAGTGTAACAGTAAATGGCCTAAGACATCATCCCCTACTCTAAGTGAAATCAGTGCATTTCTCACTTGTTCACTTTTAACAGACAAATTTCCCACAAGTGCTCTACAATAAAGGAAATGAAAAGCACTAAACAGTCTCACACAAACATACCATTTCAATAGCTGCCTTCTTTGCGATGGGAAGATCTCGGCGTACTGATCATGCATTAAACTCCTCTTTTGATTCTTGGGTCAGTTCAGTTCAGTGCTCATGTTCTCATGTCAGATTCCCTGCACAGAAGCAGATGGAAATTAAGAATTTTTCCTGACTGAAATCTCTCACACTCAGTATATAGCCAAAGCTGTCAAAAAATAAGACATGCTTCTGAACTAATTTTCACCTTGACTACAAGGAATATACACTAGGGATGTATTTTTGTTATAAAAGGACTCCTGCACTCTTCATAGTAATTTGGCAAATTACAAAACCATGAAATGTTCCTAACTTATTCATAGTAAATTTTTTATTTTGCATGTACCTAGTATATCATCACAGGTTTCCCATATATGCAGATGGAATATGAGTTGCTTTCACCTTTGCAAGTAAAGAGTTTTTTAAGACAGAAGAATATTTGAATCCTCCTTCTAATCAGCACCTTATTTAAAAGCTACAGAAAAGGCTATTAGAGAGTCCTACCACACTGAGGACTTTGCACAAGTTTCTTCAGGCAGACATCATATAGATGGTGCTCCATTGCCACCCGTGTTAGACTTGCAGATCACCTTCCTTTCTGAGACTGTCTGTTTCTTTGGATCTTTTTGGTTTCTAGCAATTAGGATATTTCACCTGCAAGCTCCGTGCCCACAATGCTACTCATCTCACTGAAGTGCATGTCGCTCTGATTACCTTCTACAGCCACTTTTCTATATCTCAAAAACCTTCTGATCTCCATTGAAATGTGCCTACCAACTGGTTTTTTTTAATTTAGTTTTTTTTTAATCTTCCTGTTGTTCTTTACATCCCACTTATATCTCTCCACTTCTTGCAGCCGGGCCCAGGCCCAGTCGGCCACCAGGCGGAAGGCCAGAGGGTGAGGCCTACAAGGCCCGCGCCT
>WHYT01017769.1:324983-336790 GCA_009806455.1 Tetrax tetrax
GCAGAGGCACTATCACGGGACATTCTGCTCCCAATCGGCTGGGCCTTGGCCAGCAGTGGGTCCGCCCCAGGCCCGGCCGAGCCCACTGAACAAAGGGGAGCGACTTCTAGCACTTTCCTACAGAAGCTGCCACCTTAGGCCCCCCTCACTAAACAAAACACAACAAGCTGCTGTAAAAGGTTTTGATTTGAAACACTATTTTTTTTAATTTTATGAATTATCACACTGCTCAAAACACTGTGCAGAAGGAGAAGAACTAGCTACAGATTTCAGGCGCTAAGGGAAGACAAAGTGTCTGTGTACTTTACTGCATCTGTCACCGTTGCTTCAACACATGAATTCTTTCACCTTGCTCTCTAGTCTGTCCTGCTGATAGAAGCCAACAAAAGGTGACAACAATTTTTGCGACTACAGCTGTGGCTTTTTTTTGTCTTTTTATGTCTAAACTCCTCTGAACTTGCTGCCCTGGGGATTTTAAAACTGTACACAGCCCTCTGACTACCAAAGCAGAAAATAAAAACTACATGTATATTCAGTTATAAAAAGCTTATCTGGTTGTTTAATGCTGAAAGGTTTTCTTTTACCATGACAGCAGGAGAAAGAATTTGGAACAGTTTTTGTCCAGGTACTTGAATTATAAGAAGAACAGGGGAAAAAATGTAAGAAAATAGGGGGAAAAAAAAATCATTACTCTTGTGGACAAACCACTAGAACTTGGGTCTAGTACTTTCTGAAATTAAAGTAGTTGTGTTGTACTTACACATTAGAAAACAATGGCTGGAAAGTTAACATAAACATGGAATAACTGGAGCAACATTGCAGAGACATTTTCCTGTAAAAGTTTCCTTAAAATCTGGACTCCAGACAAAAGAAGATAGAGACAGCAGTGGAGACTAAAATATGTGTCTGTCTGGATATAACACAGAAAAATCTTGTATTTGCCTAATTAAAAAAAAAACTTGCACAGATTTTGGGTAATTTTGGGTACAGATGGTGACTTATATGTGTATGGGGACTGAAACATGATTTTTATCTTATGCATAGTTATGTTAACTGCAGCTACAAATTACCTACAACTGAAAAGGCACATTTGCATTTTTAATTGTTTGTGCATAATATTGAAAATCTGGGCCCATAAATGCCTATCATTTTTAAGAGTAAAGGAAAGAGGATTTTCCTTTACCTTGTTAATATTTCAGAACAAAGAGTTGCACCTTAGAGAACTAAAACATTGACAAATGAAAGACTAAATAATGCCACTTAATGACATCACTTTAGAAGAAAGTTGGTCAGAGAGAATTTTATTTAATTTGTTTTGTTTTGTTTTTTCATTTCCAACTTAAAAAAATTGAATATGGGTTATATTTAATTTTGTTGAGAAGAAAAGAAAACAAAAGGCAAAGACGGAGAAAGACTAAAAAATTCTCCAATGTTTAATTTCTTAATTTTTCAAACCAAGGAAAGAATTACAAGACTGCTTTAGAAGGAAAAGCTCTTAGATGTGTTGCTATTTGACCATATGTCAGGAATAGAGAATTACTGGCACAAGTGAATTAGAGAGTAGGTAGAAAAAAAAAGAAAATAAATATCCAGTTCCAAGTTTTGAGGAATTTTATGGGTCATCAACAAAGAGTCATCATTCATGTCCATATCCCCAAGAACACATACAGATGAGTGATGAGTTTGAGCTTCAATAATGTCTATCCAGAAAATAGAATAATCTAATTTTTAAGGTTCATATCACAAAGAGAAAAAAAAAATCTAATACTTTTCCTCTGACATAGAATAAACTAGAGACAAGCCAGTAAAAATTTGTTTAGAGGGGTGGAAAAAAAGGCTTCAAAAAAACATAGAGCTAGACAAATAAAAATAACAAAAGCTCCAACCTGGTTGTTTGGCTTTGCTCAAGGTACCTTTTCCATTCTGGAGCCAGAAGGTAGAATTGAATCTGATTCTAGGGCTGATATTACATGCTGTGATGAATTCACACAGTCTCCTTTATGGAGAAATGGCTGGTAAGTCAGGAGTGTGAGCATAATCAGTTCGTGTGAAAAAAAAAAAAAAGAGCCCAAATTGTCTGAGAGGTCATTCTCCTCAAACCTTGTAACACTGAGAAAGACAATCATCAGCCACATTAAACTGTAATAGAGACACTTTTGAAACAAATTAGAAGTCAGCTTGAAAAACTATAAAAGCAGCAAGGAAATATTTAACAGGCTGGAAACTTGATGCTGATTGCTACCTGCATTGTATAAACAGTTTCAAGAGCTAGAAGTATTTTTAAAAGTGAAACCTAGAGCTAATTCTTCACCAGATAATTACAAAATTGTGTAACAAATGTCTTAAACCTATAATTTTGGATTGTACATTTTGGGTTGCCTTTTTTTTTATTTATTTTCTCTTAATTGTAAAAAAAAAATGTTTAATTTGGCATAGAAATTTTAGTTAAGCACTTAAATACATGGTTAGAGTAAAATCAGTAAAATGAGATACAAAGTAAAGAGTTAGAATATCAGCTCAGGTGATGGAAAGTATCAATTATCAAAAGAAAAGTACAGAGACAATGGGAATAAATCTCAGAACAAGACAACAAAGTGAAAACAGAAAGATTCCTAGCTCTTTAACCAAAGAAATTGCAACAGATCTACTGTGAGGCTGAAGATGAAGTTATACAAGCAGGAGCAGAAGAGGAAGGGAGCATTTTAATCTGAATGAGTTAAGTGCAATGAAATTTGGGAGAGAGAGTAGGGATTTTTAAATAATTCCGTAAGTTAGTTATTTGTTTTTCTCAGGTGGAAAGGCCATGCATATATCTCCCGGGTTGCGCACACATCTTTATTTCATGTGCCAGTTGACAGGGATGTACAAGAACTATGCAGCTTCTGCTACTTAAAATTGAATTACACACCAGAATGTCTCGATGACGGAAGAAGGGCGGTAGAGTGACGGGGCAAGGAGACCTGGGGAAGATGCAAATCCTTTGGCATCGTTTTGTTAAACAGCATATGTCCTTCTGCCTTCTTTTTTAAGGGGGGAGCATGAAGTCTCTTCTCAGGAATTCAGTCTGAGGCATCGTGAAAGGGGACTATGCTTTGTAGTACAGAAGGTTAATATCCTGCCTAAAAATGAAATGTGGCAGGTGTGATCAGTCAGCATCCAGACACGACTACGCAGCAACTTGGATAGAATTTTCTCCAGCAGCCCACGCACACCCAGCACACTGCACATGAGGAATACAAAAATCAGTGTAGCTGAAGATCAAATGTTTGTCCCTTCTTATGCCACGCCGTTGCAAGCACAGCTGCATGCAACACTCTGCAGCTGAATGTGTATTAAACTGCCAGCACTCTTAATTGAATTACTGAATTCAATGACACGCTGAAGTGCCATTCCCTGAGCTCTAATAGTCTCCTTTCCATTCTAAGATGGTTTTGAGTTTGTGGTTACAAAATGAAAGCCTATTGTTTAGGCATGTGAAATGTGCACAGAGGAAAGAAGAAGAGTCCTGCCTGTGTGTGTGAGTTGTGGGTATGAATGTACATACAATGATATGATCACACTTCTCTTTTGAAATAGCACTGCCTGTATCTGCAATTCTGTCAAAGTATCCTGTTACACCTGCAATGATTTCAGCCTGTGAGGGGACTGGAGATAAAAGACTGCACCTGCAATGTGAAGAATCAACTTTAACCTCTCCAACTCACAAGTCTGTCAGATTTCTTAGAAACAATCGGCAGAAATCGATGTTATCTTAATATTTCTTCTGTTTTTAAACACAGTGTTTTATGTCCTCAACTGTAACTGAAACTATATTTTTGTCTGAAGCGATTTGTGAATTTCCTTTGTAGTGTATTATATCCCCAGTTCAAAACAGGGACTGGCTGGAGATCACAGCTCCCTCACGGCCATTCTCTGGTGAACTAGGACATCATCAGATGATGCCTGCATATGGCAGGACCAGCCACAAAATACAGTTCAGAGTGGGTTTAATTGTAGCTGGGACCACCAACAGTTTGTACCGGACACAATATAAATTATCATGTAATATCCATGCCTTCAGTCTAAGGCTTGTTTTCAAGTAGAACGCTTTATAAAATATTCTTGAAAACTAGGTTTGCTTATTCTATCTCTTTTTCCGTAAATTTTAGCAATCTTTCTTCTCCATATCTTTCTAATCTATTTTTCCCACCTTCACCTGAAAGGTGACTGCTTTGGAGGGAGGGATGAACGATGAGATCTCTGCGGTGTCTGAAGACAATTCTGGATGAAAGATGCTGCAGGAATACAAATCATTGTCAGTACCGTATTCTTCTGTATTACCGTGGTTTAGTCCTATTGTATTCCCTGCTTTTTTCTCTGCCGGGTATTTGCACACAATCTTTCAGTCATGTCCCTCTTTTCTACTTGTGCTTACTCTGTAATCTTTTAAATCAATCTCTTCACTTTTTATTTCCTAGTTAAAAATCCATTGTGTTTCATGGTGATTTAAACTGACAGTAATGAGGACAACTCTCTAACTATGGTCTGCAAGAGAAAACCCTTTGGTATTTACCAACATGTTAAGTACAGACATCAGTTACAGCAAAGATAAGTAAAACATGTCAGCTTAATATATCTGGAACCAAGATGCCACCTACAAATGGAGTCACCACCCAGGGAGTGGTGTCACATTAAATAACCTGCTTTCACTTAGAATTGTCTAGGTGACTGAAGAACACCATTGCTGTTGGAGCTCCAGCTCTGTGCCCAATACAAAAAGCTTGTTCAAGTCATGAAGAACAAGATACAGAGTAGAAGTAGTTCTCAACCCAACTTCTAAGGATCCTCATTTGAAAAGAAGGAAGCTTGGTTAGTTCTTACCATAACAGCTAGAACTATTTACGTATCTTAATCCAAAGATGGACATATGCTAGCACCAGAACCAATATATTCACTATTAGGTACTACTACTATCCAGTTTGAAACAACGTCCATGGTAGTCACCAAAACCACAAAAACACCCCTCTCTTCCAGAGGGATTTATTAACCACTTTTTTTTCCCATCTTCCACATCCACAAATCAGTCTTAAGAGACTTTTTCCTTGAAAAATGAGCTGTCTCATTACAAGATGTGTCCAGTATTTATGGCTACATACAGCCCCTATATTTGCCTTATATTTGAGCAAATTACCAAACATTCCTGGAGATATTCCCCTACTTCTATCATTAAGGAGCACTGAAGCACACACACATTTACCAACTGTTGAGAAAGCCAGCTGGAAGAGAGCGTAGGCTAGAAGGCAGGAGGTAGATGCAGCAGTATATACATCATTTTGTTATGATAAACAAGAAAAATAATTTCTTTCTACATTGCATTAGACACATTTTAATGCAACTGGACGCTTTCCCCCCCTACTTTCTTATTTAAGCAGTTTCTTTAGTTTTTTATGATATGTCACAATTTTTTAAAAAGGAACATTTAAAATGCCACCACAAACAGATGATGGCTTTTGGGCATTATTTCAATGAATTTCATCAGGTTAAAAACAACAACAACAAAAAAACCCCACCTTCCTTAAGATCAGTGTTTCTCACCCTGGCCTCCTTACAGTTTTCCCTCACCTTCTTCTGAAGCATTTGATGTCGGTCACCGCCGGCAAGGGCATGCTGTAGTAGACAAATGACTGGTTTGATGCAATATGGCAGTTCCTATGCTCCCAAGTGGTACAGTCAGGAAAGGAGCAGCAGCTTTTGCACTCACAAATAAGATTTTACTAAAATAAAAAATTCATTTTAATCCTACTGCCAGCTTCTCACTGCTAAACAACATGGCCTCCCTTCAACCTGGTGCAATAATTTATTAAGATTATAATAATTCTTTTCACATCACAAAGCTCCAACTGTGGGAGATTATTTTAAATGAAGCTGTGTGCCTCTCCTTAAATTAAGAAATATTGCTGTTTGAGAAGAGAGACGAACACACAAGTAAGCCCAGTCTCACTTTAGGCTCAAGGTAGAGTAAAAATTTCCTGTTTCTGTGTAGCTGCGTGCAGGTGAGCTCACTCAGTGCTGCTCCTCAACACGGCAGCTGCTGCTCCGGGCAGTACACAAATCACTATCTGGTGTCTCACACCGCACAACCATGCCCCTGGAGATTGCTGTAGGCTCAGCTTCCCTCACACGTGGCAGTGCTGCAGCCAGCTCTAGAAATATATTCCTGCTTTACACGTGAAGAAAGACTAGAGAGGAGGGTGAGGCAGGAGAAGAGAGCGCGCAGGAAGGCTGAGCAGCAGTTGAGTTCTAAACGCAAGGTAGTTTAGCTTGAAAAGCAAACGAGAAACGCATGACACTCCACTGTACTGTGCCGCTGTCACCAGTAACCAACATCTAGCTCACTGCCAAACGGCTGCTGGAAGATGATAATTTTATCCCAGCGTCCACTGCCATTATGTCAAAATGTCCTTGACATAAGGTAGGTGTGTCATTTATAAAAGACTAACTGGAACCTGTTTTTAACTGTCTAAAACAATGTAGAGCTTACCTAACCAAAACAAAGTCCTGTAGACATCTTGTCTGAAAGGTTTCATCCTAATAGCTAAAATTGGAGCTGACGCTTAACAAATGACAATTTTGGCATGGCTTTTCTACGCTCGGCAGGAAATCAATTAGAGGCTTTCTTTTCATAGAATCATAGAATGGCTAGAGTTGGAAGGGACCTTCAAAGCCCATCCAGTCCAACCCCCCTGCAAGGAGCAGGGACATCCCCGACTAGATCAGGTTGCTCAGAGCCTCATCCAGCCCGGCCTTAAACGTTTCCAGGGATAAGAATTTTTAAGAATAAAAATTCAAAGAATAAATAATCTTTGTTTTCGTCAATACTATCATTTTGAGAGAGATCTGTAGCATTGATAAAGCAATTTAATTGGATCCAGAAACCACCAGCATAAGGAATAAAAACCCCCAGAACTGGCTTCTTTCAGAATACTGAGTAAACCACGTATTCCCTCAACATCAAAGTCCTCAAAGTATGGCAGCTCTTAAATACAGCTTTTCCACTTACTTTAATTGAGTAATAAACATTCCTCCCCTTCACCTCTTGCTTAGATTATGAACTTCTCAGGACTGGCCCAGATTGCACATTTGTACAGTGCTTAGTCCATGTGGACATTTTCCTCGCATGATTTTCGGAGCAGCAAGCACGTACAGTAGGGCAATTCTACAGAATCTAAATATTAATGCATCTAACTTTCATTAAATGGAATCTTTAAATCAATGTCTTATGGGTCCTTTTGTATACAGTAGCTGCCAAAAGTGTAATTATTGACTCTGGAACAAAGAGGGGAATGGTCAGGACTAGGTTGATCGTGTACTTCCCTTCCAACTGAATTGTTTTGTTCTATCTTTAACACACAATTAGAATAACAAATTGGAATAAAATGTAAGTAGGGTCTCACTGCACAGATCTTCTTATGAGCAGACAGGATACTTCAATACATCAATACTGCCTGCTCACTTGTGTTGGACAAAATGATGTACTAATTTGGGTTTTTTAGACAGATAATGAAAACAAAGGCACACGTACAAAAATTCAGAACTCCAGAAATGTTGCTTTTGTATCACAGTTTTGTTTTTCAATAAAGAAAGAGACGGAAGTGTATTAAGCTTTACAAGACTCCTAGAAAATATGTATAAAACACACACTTCTACAGGAAAGTACATTAAGATTTTGATACGTAAATCTAATGATAATACATATACTCACTGCATATGCCATAAAAGATACCTTTCTTCTGCTTTGACTGCAGCAGTATCATATTTTGCTAAAAATGAAATGCCCTTGTACTTTCTTCTCTACGTCATTGATCAAATAAATGAAGATGCACATTGATCCTCTTGAAGAATAGGGACAGTGACCACAGCAATATTTCCAGAGGCTTTGGGCAGAAGTGGACAGATAGAGGGCTTTGAAACACATTCACTAGTGTGCCTCAGAGACCGAATCACCTGGAAGCGTGATACACAATCTCAACTTCCATGACATCTGGGCATTTAAACCATACAGTCTCAGTGCACCTCCAACTCAAGTGCTTGTGAGCTGTCCTCCTTCAAATGCAATGCAGGAGGTCTGAGGGAAATAGTCCATTGGGACAGCTGGCCAGAGAAAACAAATATCAACCTAATTCAGTATTGTGAGAAATTCTAGACTGAAAAATAATAGTAATCATCATATAAATGCAGGTCTAAGTTGTAAGTTGGAAGCTACAGGGAAAATCACTGTCTCCCCACCAGGAGATCACATGCTACTGTCTTGCCAGCATGAATTAACCTGCTGTATGCTAGGCAAGGCGAAAGAAAAGGAGAGTAAAAAAACCACCACCACACCACCAAAAAATCCCCAGTAACAGCTTGCATTGTAGCTTAGCTGGGTCATCTGTGGTACTGTAGTGGTACAAAATAACTACGCATACACTTTTAAAATCATGCTAGCTACGTTTGCTTCCCTTCAAGAAAATGACTGAACTGGACACAAAGCTGTAAAGTCCTTCAATCACACTTGAGCACAGACACCATAGGAATACAAAGAGAATAACAAGGTTTTGCGCATTTTACTTTCATTTCTGTTCTAGCAAACTATGACACCTACCGTTTCTAACCCATCTTTCCTCTTATTCAGAAAATGATTCACTACATAGATACACACACACACACGTAACCACAGTAATTATCCTTAGAAACTGAATAGATGTCCTTGAAATGGAGAGCTTTCATCTTTCTTTCATTGAACTGGGACTTTCAAGAGGCAGCTTCACCTACCCTTTTAATTTTCTTTAGACAAACTCTATTCCTATGCAAAGTTTTTCTTGAGACAACAAAGCTGTAAGAAAACATGCAAAGAATTGTGTGAGAATTTTTTCCGAGTTTTGTATTATTTTGAAAAGCCTCAGAGGCATTGCTGGAAAGGAAGGAAATAGCAAAAAACAACAATAAAAAACTATAACGCAACTAAGGACATCTGAAATGACACTGTCAATGTTAAGGAAATGGCTCAGAAGTGTTTTTTTGAGGCCTCATCATTTAGGAATGCCTCTGATAAATTATTATAATTAAATGGTAGTGCAGATACAGCACTTTCCAGCTAGGCTGTGCACAAACTTTGCACCAATTGAAATTTGATTTTGATACAACAGATTTAATTCGGGAGACAAACTATTGTGTTCCCATTAATAAATCTTTGTAATAGTGACTTTACATTGATCTTTTTTTACACAGGCAAGAAATTAAGTTATGCTACATTAGTATAAATCAAATTGTAGTGAAAGTCTAGGAGAATTTATCAATGAGTATGATCGATTTTTTAAAAAGTACATCTCTGAGGTGCAAGTGTGCATCTTAGTCCACAAGAGTCAAAGAACATGTTAGAAATCATTCTGACTTCTTTCTTTGCTTTTTGCCCTCCACACTCTTCCCTCCAAAGAAATGACAGAATTCATGGAATTCCTACATCACGAATAGTACCATGTTAGTGCTGAATTTGAAGTTTTGCATTTTCTATTCTAGGGTACTTTGCTGTATCTGACTGTATGTATTTTCTATTGTCTTGTGTTTTGTGTTACCTCTGCTTTGTGTTGCTTCTGCCAAACTTATATTTAAATCTTGCAGCCCTTCACTTTGCAAGGAAAGAACACGGATTACCAGATCTATTATGCCTTCCCATTCACAAAACTCTGTAGATGTACATTATATTCAGTTACCTCCTTCTTGTTGTTCTGCCACTACAGGAAACAAGTAGGAGCACAAGGTAGCAGAAAGGGGCAGAAGGGTTAGAAATACTCAGCAAGAGCTAAAGGGACACAATTTTCTCAGAGAATAAAAGGCGCATCTGTGTGATCTATCAGTTCCTCCTGCCATCACCACACGCTGACCTCTCTGCTTTCTTTTCATTGTGAATATGCCTCAGCTAGATTGATCTTATACTTCCTTCTATCTGCAGGTCTCCCACTGAAAGATTAGCTGCCAAAGCAACTCAAACAGTAGAAATATTTTCCAAAATAACTGAGACAATATCTGGGTTAGGAACCAGACAATTCTGTTTTCTGGTTTGGCTGCACCTAGATATAGATTAGAGGGCTAAAAGATATTACCAACTTTTTTCATTCCTTTCATTGTCAATTTTTTTTTTGTTAGTATTTATTAGTTCTAAGGTAAGGAAAAAAAAAACCACACCACCAAAATCAAACACTTGTTGCAACTCTGCTATACAAATGTTATAGGGAATGTGCTGCTAAGAGAACAACAGCGTGGGCTAGGCAGCATACACTGTGGGCAGCCATCGCCTGCACAATGGATCTATAGCAGAGTCAACAGTTCCACTATTCTATCTTATTCTTGCTGCCCTTCATAGAAAAACAAAGAAAAAAAATGTTTATTTCCTCAAATAAACATTAAACACTTCTGTTTCTTCAACTATGAAGTCCACAGAGTCTTCAAGTAATACTCCAGGCCTCGTATTACAACTCTAGGTAATCTATTTGCCTTTACTTTCTCCTGCCTATACAGCTCTGCCTTTGCCAGTTACCTTTACTGTCTGTGCTATTTTTTTTAATGAGACAGAAGGACTTAAACGTTCTTGTTAAGCTTGAAAAAAGAGCACTTGGCAAGTCCACGGGTTTTAATGGAGCATGTCTTTGCAACCGTCTATTCCTACTCATCTGGCACACGCTGGCGTTGTTCAGCATAAAAGCAGTATTTACTTGGTGCCAAAACAAAATTAAGTGGTACACTGTGCTCTCACCCATGTTGAAGGATTTACGGTACAAGGCATTGTGTAAAAACAGAAAAAATGACAAGACTGGAAAACTTCAAAGCAAAGAGACAAGACATGCTAAGAAGCGAGGGAAGAGAAAGAACACGTTGGAAAAGATTCAGGGGTCTACTATGGGATATTGAAACTGAATTGTGAATGCCTTAATTATATTTCAAATTTTCTTGTCTTTGACATTACCAAAACTGCTCCTTCTCCATATTTTCCTATTCCTTATTCATTCTCCTAAAGCAGTTGATATTTTTTTAGCTATTAGGATAAGACACTTTACTGAGAAACTCAGTCCTTCGCACTTATCTTAGCATTGGCTTATTCAAAACAAAAAAACATTCTTCAGTCTAGGGCATTTAACGTGTTCCACACCGAGCAGCAGCAATCTGACAAACTGTACGTAACGATCCTCTCTTGAGCTTAGGAAAGGGACCTGATCATTGAATCTTGACTCTTTCTCCTCAAACCTTTTCCACATGAGTGGAATAGGATTCACATACAAAGCTAATAATTTCCATGGGGAACAAGTTGGAGGATTGTGCCCTTTGCCAATTTATAAGCAATTAGCCACTATATTGATACAAGGTTATATCTATTTCTTTGTTACATGTGAAATATTTACATACACATGTACAGAAATTAATTGGAGGGTTTTTTGCCTGATCAGTTCATTTTCTACTGAAAAAAATAGTAAGAGAGAAGTAGAGACAAACAAGTATTTTTAAGAAACACTTCACAGTGCAGGGTAGGAGAAAATAACCTAGAGAAAAATCATTTAATGATGTGTATCAACAGCATTTTTCTCTTGACAAATGTTAGTTGACTACTCAAGAAAAAGCTCTTCCTAATGATTTCTCAACTTTAAAGAATTGCTTCAGAGTAAGATTACTCACCAGGTCATGATCTTGGATTTGTTTTCTTTTTTGTCTTTGTTAACTTTAATATGCTTAGATGATCTCCTTAGAAAAGTGAAAGTATTAAAATGCTTGTGTGGGGGGTTTCTTGGGGTTTGTTT
>WHYT01017769.1:370005-381650 GCA_009806455.1 Tetrax tetrax
AGTGCCTGCCTATTGTAAGCACAGCCAAATCCCATGGTGACTGGATGTCTATAGCCCAATTTACTGCGCTCCTCCTTTCAATACACAGGCACAGCAAAGAATACAACAATTTTGCTTATCTACTGCACGCTGCTCAGTTGCAGCAATGGGTGGGGAGGCAGCACCATCTCTCACCCTGTGCAGCTATTTTTCAGCTGCATGCCCTGAAATTTAAATTTTGAGACATTTATAAATAAATAAAAACCTGCCTGTATTTAATGCAGTGTGATATTTGCATAATTACTTTTCAAGGTAATGACTGTAACAGAAGCCAAAACACAGAAGGTTGAATATCTTTAGAGGAGCCTGTGCCAGCAAATAAACACAGAACTCTAAGTACCAAATTGCAGAGCAGCTCAGAATCAGCATAATTTATTTAGGGAACAATAAACATCTATTTGTGCTGGTTAGGTTGCCAAGGTGAACAAGTTAAAGACATATATGTAACTGAATATTAGATGAGCCGTCATTTCATTTCACCACCATTTGTCTCTTGGAATATCTGTAACCAATTCTGCTGAACAAAACACACAAAATAAAGGTGGCTGTCAAATTGCATCCTCCAAAGCTGGGCTGAAGCAAATAATGCCAATTTGGAAGAAAATGTTCTGAGATGGTGGCTACCCACTTAGCTAAGTGATGAAAGCAAGGCCAACGTCAGCCTAACACACAGAGATCTAGTCGGTGGCATCTCTCTCTTCCTGGATGGATCATAAATTAGCTGGCAGGTAGAAGATAGGTTGGAGATGCAGCTGGCTAAGCTGTAGTAACACAAATCAACTAACAACCCACCCTTCATAGCAAACCCCAGAGATACACCGGTACCAGCTATTAAGCCAAGGTTTTACAGTGTTTTGACATCCATTTGCCGTGGAACCCATCAGGAAGTAATTAGTATCAATACTATTCTAGGGTCTATGCGTCTTCTTCAAGAATAACTCCAAGATCATTACAGAACTTTGGAGAATACTGGTCCATCTGTAAGACATTATTTCTACACAAGAGGAGGTAGTGGTTGGTCTTTGTGGGTCTAAATGTTTAACTGACACTTCTGATCCAACATGTTCCCAGTGTTTAACATAGCCATTGCTCGTAGTGTGAAGAGACTCACGTTTCACCTCTGTACAACGCATAAAAGTGACCCGATAGCTGCACTGCAATTCTGAAGTACACAGCTACAGACAGGGATTATTTTAAGTTACAGCATTTTAATCAAATAAAGCAGAGCATTAAATATACAAACAAATATAAACACAGCCTGTTACAACTGTTCTGTTTGGGACCATAAAGCTGGGATTTAAGCTGCTGAGAAATACATTCTAAGAGCTAGGAGGTTCTGCAATCATAACTAGGAGAGAGAACAAAAATGAACAGAACCATAACTGCAATTATTTGAATTAAGTCCCTTTTCTTTCTTACAATCCAAACCCACAACTTTTAGTTTCCCAAAATGCTTAAGTTAAAAATCATCTGGACAATGGAGAGTTTGAAAATATAAGAACAACTCAAATATTTATATACAAAAGACAGACTAGATACTAACAAATAAAAATTAAAAAAGGAAACATGTCCATAAATGGTTTTGGCTACTTTCCCCTGACATAGAAAACAGAAGTGGAACAAAATTCAGGCTTAGGCATCTCTATCTGAAAGTTAATGGTAAACTGTTGACACTTAAAGACATCAATGAAATTACTGGATATCACAGAGGATTAATTTACACAGAAAAATTAACTATGAGCTTGTTCTGTTGTGCTACTGGGGACCTCAAGCTTTCAAAGATTTTAAGGGAATAAAAATTATTCCAATGTATAAAGTAGTATTCAAGACCACGACCCAATTGTCAGTCTCATCCACTAAGGTACACTTCAGCTTCAGCAACAGGAGGACTTTTTCTTTAAAAGGACATTTACTGGAGCATACAGGTCACAGGAAACGTAACCTACCAGCTTGGAAGCTCAAAACAGAAATGCCTTGGTTCAGCCAATGACTCCACAAGAGAAATGCCCAGAGTAGTTTGCCCAGACCCAACTATGGTAGCCATATAGCCTACCTATAGCTCAAACATCTAGGGAATATTTTTGCTTGTGTTTCCTGGCATGAATTCTAGCTTTGTAAAATGTGAATGTTTTGCTTTCTCAGCCACATAGAATTTTTGTTTCAATCTTTTCACTACTTTGTGAGACTCAAAGTACTTCAAAAATTTGTAAGAAAATGTGCTTCCTTCTCCTGCGCTTCTTTTGCTATACCTATGTTAAACAACCCTTCAGAGAGAAATCACAGTTGTCAAGATCTCTCCCAGCCATGCATCAATCTTTTTAAATAGAGTTCACTGGGGTTTTCCCCCCTTCTTCACAACAGTAACTAAGACAGACTATAAATTCTGGGATTTTGGTCTGCAAATAAAAATCTCTTGGATGTGCCCTCCCATTTATAAATGTCTTAGTTACTGTGAGATTTTTGCATTGCTTATTTTTAGTAGCTCATGGCAGGAAACAGATAGTAAATCTAAGACCAAGTCATTAATTCTACTGTAACTCAAAGGCAGTAAGAATATTCACAAGAGTCACAAGCTGAAGGGGAAAAGTTGGGGGTTTTTTTTGTTTTTTTTTTTTTTTAACCCTCAAAGCTTGCATTCCCCAAATCATTTAGACACATCAGTGACTTCCCTGGGATTATATTTTTCTCCCCTAACAAACACTTTGAGCAGAAATGACACAGTATATACCGGCAATTTCACCTTTTCAGATGTTCAACTTTTCATCAGCAAGCCTGCACAGAAAGTACGATTTCTTCATTTTAATGTTACTGAATATATGCCTGATTTGCACAGACAGCTCTGAATGGGCTCTCTCTTGTTCTCCCAACACTGTTTATTCCGAAGGTTACAAGTCAAAATAGGGGTCTCTAAGAAAAGCTAACCATCCAGAAAACAAATTTTCAAAGCTATTTTTGAACCTCCTAAGACAATACAAACTAACGATGCAAAACTTGACACTCCAAGAACTCCTCCTAAGCTAAAGCAGCAGTGGCTTTTGGTCATGAATCCTAAGCACTCTGGACCCAATTTACAATAGGTGTGCTGAATGAATTGTCTGTACTGCAGCTCACAACGTGAGCTATGTGAGAACAGTCAGGTTCGATGAAAAGCTCTGCTGGTGTGCTGCCCACTGTCTCTAACAGCGACCAGCAGCAAACAGAGTGTAAGAATTGGGATATTCTCCAGGCCTTCTTAAGGTATGGCTTAAGGGTTTCATCACCCACAGATAGCCTCTTGGTATCCAGTAGCTCACAAGTATTTTCACTCCCATTGTGAGACTCCGACAGCTTTTTGCCTGTATTCTATACCTCTGTGGCAAGGAGTTTCACCCTCTTCAGCAGCAAAATCAAATCTGGGTTCAGATGTTGATCATATTGGCCTTGTGTTTAAAGCACAGATAAAGCATCTAATATTGTCTAACTCCTCCATAAATATCTACAATCAGGTAAAAAAAAAAAAAAAATTTCCAAAAAATAACTCACATGGTACTACAGACAAACATCTGCAAAGGGACTTCCTAACAGAAGTGCAAGTGAATCTAGGTAAATCTTCTGTTAAAAATTTATGAGAGGCAGTATCTGGAAACTCAAAAGGAAAAAGGTAATATTCATTACAAGAGTTAAGCTTTTCCATTATTTGCCTTGATATCTGTTTACATGTGTTTGGGTGATATTCTTTTAAAATATTAGCACTTGCCTAGCTTTCTTTTATGCAGTTATTCCTTCCAAGGTTTTCCAAGATTTATTCAGCAGTAGACTTGTAAATAATAAAATGCTTCAGATAATTCTTTCAAAAACTCTGTAATACAAGTTATAACTACCTACTGAATTTAAAAATGTCATTTTAGTGAATAACATTTATCATCCTTGATATAATTATCCTTGTTATAGAATCATAGAATCATAGAATGGTTAGAGTTGGAAGGGACCTTCAAAGGTCGTCTAGTCCAACCCCCCTGCAAGAAGCAGGGACATCCCTGCATCATTGGTGAAAAATAAAATAGAAATCTATCTGGAGGATAAATCAGGGAGCAGTCTCTGAGAGTCAGGCAGAAGCAAGCTCTGCATTTCCTGCACTTCTGTAAACCCACTCACCCCTAAAGGTACACTGTGGTACGAGGTCAGAGGCATATCAGTCCATCACACCATGCAGCAATTTGGTAAAAATTCAGGTGATTTTCTCCTGTAGAGCTCTTCTCTCATCAAACATTTTCCTAGTGAATTATCCACTGAGGAATAAACTTCCCATGACCCCTCGTTCTTTTCCTAGGTTTGTTATAAAACTAGAAATCAAATCATCACAAGCTTATTCCAGCCAAACAAATAAACATCTACTTGTTTAAGTTAGTTAAACACGGTAAAAGTGGATAAAACAAAATAAAACAAGAAAAAAAAAAATGCCCCCTCAGTTGAGTTTATTCTTAATTAAACTCAACAGGCCAACTGTGCTGTGCACCCCAGGCAACTTCAGGGGCTACAGAAAGCTCCGCATTAGATTACTGTATATCATTCAAAAAACCCACCAGGAATTTTTCCCAGCTACAGAAGTGTCTGGCTTTGTATTTCCACATGGAAATTCTTCAGATGGTCAGTCAGAGACAGAAAATTCTGCTCAGAGTTTTCTTACTCTTAGCCTTACCCGAACCTTTTTCCCCGAAGTAAAAAGATGCGTTATTTCTGAGCGACGCCGTGAGACAGAGAGTGATTTTAAAAGTCCAATATAATATATATCCGAAGGTTAGGAATGTTTGCCCTCTCTCAAACTCAAATCACTTCATGTTCCCTACTGGCAAATATATTTGACAAACAGGTCGGTCCATGTTATTTGATGCAGCACCTGAAAATGGTCATTTCATCACCCAATAAAAAAAAATTCTAGCCACTCATTATCATTAGTCCAATTTCAAATGCAAGCCTTGGTGCTCAACAAATCAGAATAATTCTTATTTCAAGGGCTGTTTTCTCACCTCCTGCCAATGTGAGATTAGTCAGCACAACATCAACTGGAGGAACTGAAAGTGCCAGAGAGTCGAAAGGGGAAAGGATAACAATTTTATGGTAATTGAAAACTAATTATACTTATCTAGCACTTAATGATTACTTGTTCAACGTTTCATTAAAAAAATAACTAAAAAAAAAGAACGGGCAAACCTCCCTTCATTTTCCTTATCATAAAACCTGGTAAAAATACACACACGTATCTCTTCCTGGCTACTTTAAACAGTCCTCCTAATTCCTGCCTCCAGGTTACACAGCAGAACACACACTCACTGCTCTGGGTTGAGCTCTCCTGTTACTCAGGACAGATATAAGGTGAAAAAAACCCTGCATGGGGCTTCCGTTTCAAGAGGCAGACATAACCTGCTTTCTCTTGTTTCTTTGTACTTTTGAAGGTAAACAACCTCACATAGAAAACCTCTCTGAAAACACGCTGCTTGGTTCACTTATTGGCTACCCAGGCTTTCTAAAGAATATGTTTTAATAGGCTGCCATCTGCAACTGTCCCGTTACAGCCTCTTTTCCAGGTTGGGTGATACGTAACAACTTTGTTAAATGCACATAGGAGTAATCTACCGTGCAACATTATTTCGGAGTGACACACGCTGAAATTCAAATTATGCCATTCCTTTCTAGAAAGCAAATGACCGTAACTTCAAGGAGGAAAGTAATTCTGAGAGTTATGATGTATTATAATGTATTTGAACCTAAGTTTATGTCCTTAAATTAAAACCAAATTAATTTTGTAGCATTGGGGGCACTCAGAGGAAGGAGATGAAGCCAAAAGAAACCAAAATTTCCATGCATTTTGAACTTCCCTAACAAATCTTGCTCACTATTGCAAGGGACTAAGAGCTCAGTGTTTCAATTCTCTTCTTCCTTCCACAGATCCTAACAACGGGGATGTCCATTAATACATAGATTCACAAAATGGCTTGGGTTGGAAGGGACCTTTGAAGACCATCCAGTTCCAGCCGCCCAGCCCTGGGCAGGGACACCTTCCACCTGACCAGGTCACTCAAAGCTCCATCCAGCCAGACCTTAAACATGTCCAGTGATGGGCATCCACAGCTTCTCCAGGCACCCTGTTCCAGTGCCTCACCACTTCCATCATGAAGAATTTCTTGTTTTGTACTTTCAATGTCATTATAATTTCTTCAGTACCTTGATTTTTAGAAGTCATGGGACTTGACAATTCTCACCAGAGCACTTAATTAACAATATGTAACATGGTTTTTACTGTCCTGTGAATTAGAGAAGCAGAATGGGGAAATTCTACATTCCTCCTCAAAGTCATTCAGGATACGTCTACCTCTCCTCTTCTCCCTAGAAAGACTGCTTTGCTTGTGCTCTGATGTCCCAAATCAAGAGATAAACTGCAGAGCTGTGGCACAAAGTCTAAGACCCAGCTCTGTTAAATACCCACACCAGAGCCTATTCTCTCACACCACTGTTATCATGTGGCTATTGGTGGGCTTGAAATGAGAATTAATAACAAATACTAAGTAGATTGGCTTTAGTGCAGAAGCATAATCACCATTCTGACAAACTGAAACTAAACTGATTTGTACCTACTGAGGTCTTACTGTTCTCAAATTTATTACTCAGTTCAGTGACAAAGATCTTTTAGTCTCCCACAAAATTAGGTAATTTCTTCACCAAAAGAGTTTTGTATGTATTTTTAAAGGTTAATATTATCTTCTGAAATACAGATGTTAATGGGGCCTAGCACGTTTCTCTTCTATTTCTAAAACTTCAACCCTGAGTTTCATTGAGACCTGACATTATTCTACCATTGTTAAAATCTAGATTAATAAACTAGAGATATTTCATAACAATTACCTAATCATGAAACAAGTCGGCTAATTGTATTACACAGGAAGGAAAGCAGATTTAATTAAAATTCCTTGGATACGTGCTGAGATTTCTTATCACCCATAAACCAAAATAAAAATTTTTGAGTTGTATGAAAGTAGACAAGCTAAGAATATAAGATTTGTATGATGTAGGAGAAGAAAAAGTAAAGATAAAAATATAACTGCAGTACGACATTATTATTTTGTAACATCTCATTCTTTGAAATTACTTTTAGCTTTTCCTTTCCAACTTACAGAAAACAAGAGCTTCCCTAAGAGCTTTAAAATTTATTTCCTTAATAGCTCTATTTCCTTCCTTCACAGATACTAATTAATTTTGCACTGACTTGTGAGTATGATGATTTCAGTACAGAAACATCAACAGGTCAATAATCAAGCACAGAGAATCGACTGTGGCAGGTGCTGTGGACAAACAACAAGATGAAAACATTTTTTTTCAGAAAGAAAAAGTCTAAAGGTCAATATAGCATTTCACACTGACATTAATTTCCTCAACGCATTTAACTACACAGATCTCAGGGCACTGGGGAGATAAAAACAGGACTTATGCTGTGAAACTTGGAGTTAAAGCCATACTAAGTCAAAACAAACTTTGAAGTTAAGTTAAACATCTGGTATGAAAGAAAACAAACTGTATACAACAAAACAAAAACTACAGCAGGCCAGAATGGTACTTGTCCAAACAAATAAGCTGTCTTGGGAAAACATAGATTGTTTAACATTAGCTGGACAACATGCTAACAGAGAGTTGGACAACCTCCCTTAGAGGCTCTTCCCCACCATATGCACTGAAGTTGATTTGACATCAGCACAGGTGTGAGCTCAGTTCCCCCTGTGAACCGCTGCCTGAGGAAACTACAGGCCACAGGGTAAGGAAAATGGACGTCCTTCGGATCAACCAATGATAGCAACTCGACTATCCTCACAAGTAACTGAAGTTAACACTTAGAAACACGTGCAACAGATTTTCATTACCATGCCCCATTATAATCAGTTGTCAAAAATCACCTTTT
This sequence comes from Tetrax tetrax, assembly GCA_009806455.1. Lineage (NCBI taxonomy): Eukaryota > Metazoa > Chordata > Aves > Otidiformes > Otididae > Tetrax > Tetrax tetrax. Next base: position 377,972 of record WHYT01017769.1, read on the forward strand.
ATAATGGACTTCAAATAAATCTTCCACCTAAAAAAGTATCACCACTCTCAGATTAAAAAGTAATGGGTGTATAGTATTTCACCATGAACACAAATTATCTTTAGCTTCTAAATTAGAGTAGTTCCTCAAACAGCTTTTTAGGTGAAAGCTGCAGTTCCAAATAGTTTTAACTGTGTGGTGAATGTTCACTGTTAGGATGCCCAGTGTTCATCGGAATCTAAAACATCTAAATTAGAAACTGATTCTGGAAATAGTTTACCCTAAATTCCATTTGCATCTCAATATTAGATGCAGATTAGATGTCAAACTTCAGGCATCGCAAGAGGAAAAATATGAACTTTCAGTTACATTACTACTAGGATAGTCTTGCACTATTTTTTCTATTGACACTTCAATGAAACGCCACATTACCTGAACACAAGCAAGGATTTTTAAAGTTTTCCTAGTTCTATTAACTTATCTTCTTAAACCTTAATTCTAACTGAATCCTATTTGCACAGCTCTCAGTGTTTCTTTGTTTAGCCATATAATGCCTGTTTGTGTCAACAGACATTTAAGGACACCTAAACAAATAAGGCAAAGTCCAGAATTAAATGGAGCTAATATTTTGGGACCTAAGAACATAACATGAATCTGACGAACACTGACGAGTTCCTGTGCTCACTCTGCCTCCTTCTCTTCTCTATCTAGAAAAAAAGAGATCAACTACAATCCCTCTTAGGTAATCACCAAAGGTTAAGATGCCCCAAAATACATTTCACTTTCAACAAGAAAGAAGAGCATTGATAGAAAAATATTAGATCATCAGAGCTGGGCCCCAAAAGCTTGGTTTGATATCACGTGTCTGTGAGGATATGGGAATCTAGGCACGAAAAAATGAGAGATTTTTCTTCTATGCCACTGCATAATAAGGAATCTCCGGTTGACATTAATCACCAGAAGATACAACTTACATGTCAGCTCTCAGTGCTACTAACACTTGCACTGTTCATGCACGCCCAGTGGAAGAATACTCTTTTATGAATGGTACAAATAAGGAGTGTTCATGCATCCAGGCTTAGGGAGAACATACCACCACCTTGATTGCAACACACGGTTTGGAGTGAAATGCTGTCCCAGAAACTGGCATAAACAGCAGATGAAATCTAGGACAAAAATGCAGACAGAACGTACTGATACAATTCAAACATAGACAATGCTTTCACCCTAGATTTAGAGACAAACGTATAGAAAATAAAAGGAAACCATATGCTTATTTATTCTGTATTTTCTTATATTTCATAGTTATTATGTCTTTCTGTCACCAGCTATTAAACTATTAGGACACCTAGGCCCAGCAGAGTGCAGCTCAAAATCCTGTTTCCTGGAACTTTGCCTCCCTGGGAAAACTATCTTAGTTTCAGGTACCTAAGTTTTCCTTACAATTCTATTCATATTCAAACCTTTACCCTCAGACTTACGGACTTTCTGAAAACCTCAGTTCAGTCAGTAAACTCTTCTTCTAACAGATCAATAACTATCCGTTCCTCTCTCCAGAGGTCGTGTTTTATACACTCTCAAGAATGAGTCATTTCCTATACAGACAAGAAACAAGACCCTAATAAAACTTTATCTGTTCTTAATTTCTCTGTATAAATGCTAACCTGAGAAAACTTGCTTTCATTCTGAAAGAGCTGTTAAAATCTCAGGTGAAGGAACTTTTGGATGCTGAAGCTACATTGCTATGTAAACACAGAGGTTAGCAACCATAACTGTACAATCACATAAACAGGATTCCTGTGTGATGTTAAACATCGGTCTCATTAGATACAGCAGTAACAAGATACTTTGCATAAGTAAGGCAGACTTTACTCTTAGTTCAAGAGTATCATAATCCTGAGTTTAAAGTTCCTGTTCAAAATCAATGAGGATAGGTATTTGAAAACTGATACAACTAATACAATTGCATTAGTTGTCTTACTGTTTAATGGGAAAAAGATATTTTGTCAGAAATGCAGATCTGAATAGACTTTCTGTCCAAAAGCTCTGAGTTAAGGTGCCAAATTACTCCTAGGTACAAATTATTCAAGCCAGGCAGGAATCAAACTTGCACTTGTTTACTCACTAGTCAGATACTTTATTCATTGCTTGGCTGGCAGAAGCATCCACGTCCTTGGCATTTGCTCCTGCTTAACTTGGTTATCTCCCACTCTCTTGATGTTCCTGATAACTAGTCTCGTGCATTTACTTTTTTCCAGTTGTTTTAAAAGGACAAACTAGAATCTCATCCAGAGCTTTTAATTCCGCTGTTTGGTAGGGAAGTGCAGGGCACACAGTTACAATGGCTGAATCTTCCTGTATTTCAAGTCTAAGGTTGCCTGTATACTACACAAATATCATTGTTTTCAGAAGTGGAGGTGAAAAAAATACAAAGCTGCTAAGTTTGCATTCAGCTAGAATTCAATCCATGTCCACTAGTCCTCACTAAACAGGAATACAAACCTCAGATAAACTTTTTACATGGGTTAATCCATTAACGGATGATGTTATAGATTGACCTTACAAAGAAAACAAAAGCCTTATTGCCAAACAAGTCTTCCAAAAGGTTAGAGATCAGACATGCTGTGATTCTCTTTAAACAGCAGAGTTCAGTGTAATTAAGAGCTCGTACAGTTCATGCCATTCAATTGATACCCAACCAGTTTCAGCTCTGCTTGCTGCTCAGTACCACGCACCTCACCAAGCAACATTCAGCAGCAATTAAGGCTGAAGCAGCAGCCACTGAAAGAGAAATTTCAACTGCTATGGAATCAATTGTCAGATGACACTGATAAGATGGACGTAAAGCAGAGAGATGTGAAGGAAAGCTACTGTTCAGCAGTGCAGAAGGTGACAGGACTTGCATAAATAGTGTGAAAGTAACAGGACCCTGAATATCCATGACCAGATCGATGACTCGCCCAGCTCCCTGTAGCAAAATGCTACTGATTAGCTGGAGATACAATTCCTGTTATTCTTTAGACTAAGAGTTAATTCTATGTATTCACAGTGAAAATGCCACTTCATGTGCACCTACTCAATCACACATGGCATGACCTGAGCAAGAAACTGTCTCCTTGCATGACAGTCTCACAACAGGCTGGAGGAAAGGTCTGTTGATATTTTACAGGCAGGATAAATCACAGCCTCTAAATTGCTCTACAATTTGGTAACTTGATAGGTTATTAATGTAAGTATGCTGCACCACTCTTATATTGATATTCACATCAACAAAATGGATCCCCAAGATCTTCTAAGGTTTGCAGATGTTCCAGCAACACTTTAGTTATTCCTAAAGACCTAGCAACATCTGATTAGGAAAGGCTAGTTCTGTTAGTGGGCAGTTGCCAAACAAAGGCAAGAACAGTTAACTTAAGAAAGAGGAAGAGAAACACTTTAGCAGAGCTAGTTGCAATAGGACAATGGGTAATGGTTTTAAAATAGAAGGAAGTAGATTCAGACTGGATATAAGGAAAAAAGACCTTATTGCAGCCTTTCGATACTTCAAGTAGGCCTACAAGAAAGATTGGGACAAACTTTCTACCAAACTTTCTATTGTGATAGGATAAGGGGTAACCCTTTTGAACCAAGAGAGAGTTGATTTAGACTACACAAAAGGAAGAATTTTTTTTTTTTTTTTTTTTTTTTTTTTTTTTTTTTA
>WHYT01017769.1:381670-417969 GCA_009806455.1 Tetrax tetrax
TGGTGGATGCCCCATCCCTGGAAACATTCCAGGCCAGGTTGGCCGGGGCTCTGAGCAACCTGATCTGGTTGGAGATGTCCCTGGTCCTTGCACGGGGGTTGGACTAGATGACATTACAGGGTCTCTTCCAACCCAAAGTGTTCTATGATTCTATGATTGTAACTTCAGTAAGGTGCCCCTCCCCATTTTAAAAACTTGATTCAAAAAAATAAAAATTCACTCCTGGGAGTAATTATTAATTTCTACAGTAAATTCCACAGAACTGGCTTTCAAAACTAATTTTACAGCCTATGCACACAGTCCTGTTACAAATTAACTGAATTTATTATCTAAGTCTTGACAAATAGTTACCTAAGTAGAAAGGACAACTTCATGACTTTCAAGACACTGTAGGTTTTGGTAACATGCCAAATATCCTCATATTGCTTCCTCTTTATTTACTCTGCCTTAAACTAGAATTATACAACCTCAACTAGTAACACACCCTTGCCTTCAGAAGTTGTACACCATACAATTTACCTGTTTATTTCGCATACTGCGTTTTTTTTTTTTTACAGAGGGTTATCTACTGTAATAGCCAGTACGTTACAAGATAGTATATATAAAAAGAATAGTATATATAAAGATAGTATATATAAAAAGAATAACTTTGTACCTTAATTCATGCATGGCAATGTGAATACACATTTTACACATGTTAAAGTGATCTCTTTATTTTTCTTTCTATTTTACCTCTCTGTAACTGGTTCGTAGGATTCCTATGCACAAACTTCACCCAACATATGATATTTAAAAGCAAACAGTATGTATTGCTCTATTATAGCCTTGCAGAAGCAGTTACTAACATAAGCAGTCACAGCTCCTAGCATAAGCAGTTCCCAGCCTATTGTTCTCCCTTTGTGAGAGTCTCACCACCCCGACTACGCCAGAGACACTGCTGAGCAGGAGGGTGATGATCAGCGGGGTCAGAGCAGAGAAGGGAGGGAGGCACAGCACCTTCAGGGTGTCCCCTGTTGTTCACAGAGTGTGCTCTGCGTCCTTTCTCTCTTCTTCTGCTCTGAGCCGCCTCTGTTTATCCCCTCAGCAGATCCAGCAGCAGAGGACCGACCAGACATTGGTGCACGCGTGGCCAGCGCACGCAGCAAGGCCTGCCAAGTACGTGCCCTGCTGGCCAACGGCGCTTCCCGGACAGCAGCGACATCCTGCTCCGTAACACCCCTCCTGGCTCCCCTCTCCCAGATAACACCCCTCCTGGCTCCCCTCTCGGAGCTAACTACCCTCCTGGCTCCCCTCTCCAAGGTCACACGGGTCTCATATTTTAAATAGATTATAAAAAATTCAAAATCCAAAAATAATAAAAGAAAAGTATTCCCAAGTGTTCTCATAACCCGGTTGTATCTTCTTCCATAGCATTACCTTGAGTGTGCAAACAAATTATACTGCATAAGCTCCTTCACAGTCTCTGAGTTGATCTCCCGTAATTTGAAATTCTTGTTTAAGTAAACTACTCTATTTACTATAAGCTCATATGTTTAGAGAAACTCTGTAATTTTAGATAAATGCAGCAGTTTATTAGAGTCTGGCATATAATACTAATTAATATGTCATCACAGTTCAATTAACATTTATGGTTGTACTGAGGTGGATTAATCCACCAGGACTACAGAAATACAGTTATAAGACTCTCTTCAGTGAAAGATTTGCTTCTAAAAAAAGACAAGGATGTACGATCTGTATGATCTCTTAATATTTTCTTCAATATTTAGTTTATAGAAAGATATCAAAATGATAACACAGAAAATGATATTACTGTGGCTTTCCAAATACATTTTGCTTTTCATCACTTCTGCATTTTTGAAATCTATATATTTTCTAAACTGATGCTTTTTCTTTGTTTTGTACTACCTACAGACTGTACACAATATCACAGAATAAAATGGAGGATAGAGGACTATAAATATTTAAGAAAACCATATGTCAGTAAATTCAATGATTCTACTTCAGGTATTCCCCTATTATTTCACAGCAAGTTATGGAATTGTATCATAAATACAGCTGTAGCTGGTCAAAACACTAAAATGTTTCTAAGTTCGGAAACATTTTCATTGCATTGCATGAAAAAAAAAACCAAGAAAACGCTCAGGGAAAAATAAATCTTCAAACTTACAACTTTCTCTGAACTGGGATATAACTGTCTTAATACCAGATAAAATTACAGAAATGGGAAGCAGCTATCTGGTTTAGTACCAAGAAAGATATTCACAAACCTTAAAACATGGAAGACTCATAGGAGCTAGTGATTACTATAGTTGCCTCACCTGACCAGCACTACAACACAGTCTATAAAATGCTTCTCAATCTTCTTAGATATCAGTTTTTATTTGTAAGATTTCAGTGGGATCCTTCAATTGCTGAACACCTCCAACGTTTAATTACATACACTGCTGATGGCAAACTTGACAAGTTTTCGATGTTTCTCTGAAAAACCTTGAGATATTTTTATCTAGGAGGATGAAAGTCATCTTCTTTCTCAAGACTGATATACTAACACATCTGTCAACAAATAGCTGCCATGAAAGGCACACATGGCTTTGATGCTTAAATCATGTGATCCTTTACCTATCATGCACCAGTTTAGTTTAAACTCAAAGCCTCATCACAGTAGTGAATATTAAGTTCAAACCAGCTAAAAAATTGCCACTGTCTCCTGGCTTACATCTCCCAAGGCAGCTGCTTTCTTGGGTAGAATGACACTCTGAAAGGACGGGGTAAGGCACATCAGACATAACAGAGTCATTCAATCAGTTATTGCAGACAACCACATCAAATAACTCTGAGCATAATAAAACCCATCCTGACACCAAATGTGCTCATGTCCCCTCTGCTCCTGTGGATGGCTGCTCCAGAACCTCATTGCATTCATAGTTCTTCTCAATTTCCACCATAAATTTATCCAGGGGCACTGTATATTCCTTTTTTGTCATGTCAGCATCGTTCATCATCTTAAATAGCTCTTCCACCTCCACAGTGTTTACCCCTGAAGTTTTTATAGAAAACAATAAGATCATCTCTCTACCTCTATTTTTTGGCTTGGCAAATGTCAATTTTAAACATGAAGATACTGATCCGCTTACTACCCCTATCTGCTGTTTTTCTGTTAGCGGAGAAGAGAAAGCGAAGTCTTTTCAATGGCTGCCTGCACCTATAGGTCTCTCTTCTAAAATCATCCCCTCTGGGAACAAACTTGACTCCTCTAAGGGCAGAATGAAATACATATTTCCTTACCACATGCTGTAAGAACACATACACGTGTATAAACTTGTAACGCAGCCCTTCAGAACAAGGCTGTTTGCCCAGGTGTCTTTGCTGCCCTAGCTTATAGAATCATGGAATGGTTTGGGTTGGAAGGGACCTTCAAAGGCCACCCAGTCCAACCCCCCTGCCAGGAGCAGGGACATCTCCAACCAGATCAGGTTGCTCAGAGCCCCGGCCAACCTGGTCTGGAGTGTTTCCAGGGATGGGCCTTGACCATGCTGACTATCACATCTGTATTTTGCCATGAGCTAGGCTATGCTTTCAAAAGATACTATGCAAGCACAGGGAAAGTAATTAGGATGGATATTGGCAGTAGTCATTTGGCTCACTTAATCACACTTTTCTGCTTTGAGCTAAGAATGATTTATCATAATTTCCTTGACAAACTAGATGTAATACATAGCATTTCTCATTTTAAGAAGCAGGCTTTTTCTTTCAAGTATTTATCTTTGTTTGAAATGTTCCTGTTAATACCAAGTCTACGGATGAATCAACTTATATTGACAGGGATAACATATGATCCAAACCTGAAGCTACTGTCATTTTGAATCTTTAGAGAAATACTTTATCCTGAAATACTAATACGTCCAAGATTCTACTCCTACAGTAATTTTCCAAATTAATTCACAGGTTACATTTCCATTTCTCTGCAATCTAAATAGAAAATGGTTTTATGCTTTTGTAAATGTATTTTTTAAACCATTTCTAAAAGCGTAAATCAGTATATATAATTAATTAAACCTTCAATCCAACTGCTCCTTTCTGTAATACAGAAATCATACTGATCTTTCTGACGCATTTATGTTGCTGGGTAACTATTACAGACACATGAGAGTGGTTTAAATTAATTTTGTTTGTATGTGAAAATTATTATTTGTTATTTACATATACTGCTTTTGGTTTCCTTCTCAATACAGTCATGTCATTTTTCTTTCCAAACTGCCTCTAACTTACTCTCCCACAAAAAGCCCATATAGCTGAGTGCATTACACAGTCTATGGTCACACAGCACATTAAGTGCCACATTCACTGCAGCGGGTTGCCTTTTCTTCATGTTGAACATTTCAGTAATTCTGGCTCCCAGTGTATGTACCAATGTTTGCAATTAGTGTTCCCTTTCTCGATAATCAGTACCTCTACTACTTAGTCCTCGCAGTAACAGAACACGTTACTGCTTTTGCCGATTGTTCCCCCTGACAAAAAGGATTGCCTGGCTAGCCAGCCCTTACCACAGTATTTGCCAGCCTCCAGCTTCCCCACATGTCCCCGACACTGCTGCCACTGCACTGGATGTGGCTGGATTCATTGTGCTCAATTCACACCTGTGAGTGGCACAAATGTGCTGATTTTCCCCAATCCATCATGACAGTTCAATGGCAGAAAGGTTTCATACTAAAATAGTCATGAGAACTGGCAAGTTTCAGAGTTAGGCTTTTGGATATAAAACTGAAATAGAAAAAAAAGGAGTTCTTTGTAGAATATAAGGAATATCATTCCCACCTCCAACTGACAACAGGGCTCATTCCTACCTTATTCAAGCACACCTCAGACAGGAATCCCTTGATATCACTTAACATATGAGAGGAGTTGCTGGATTCATCTGACCTAAATTATTTCTAATGCCAGGTCACTTTTACTTATTTATAACCTTTCACAGATGTATTGGTATATACAAATACCATTGAATGCTGCAATTACATATACAAATAATTTCTTTTGCCGCTTTCAGGCCTAATCATTCAGGAGATAAAGTAACTACACCTTTGCGCTCTTGGGAGCATTATTTTCTACTCATCTACGGAGTAATTTTCTATTTGCCTTGTTCATCCTGATAGCAAACAGCTCTTACTAAACACCAGTTGTTAACACAGTTTCTTGGATTGGTCATTTATTTTGTATTATTACTCCGCATACCTGAGTATGGGGTATGATAACTTTTCTTACCCCTCTGCGGCTAAGGAGGACAATGAGGAAAGAAAGACAAAACTCACTGTTTCCCCATTTAGCTTCCCTGCTGGAAAACTGAACAGCTGCGATGATACCTAGCAGTTAAGAGAAAAAGCTTCATTTTCTACGTGTTTCTACACGTATTTGGGAACTCTTTTCGGAAAGGAAAGAGGATCAAATCACAATCTAAGTTAAAAATTGAACAAAAGCTATAAAATTGGAGAAAGCCATCAGGCTTGAACAGGTAAGTGATTCTTATTTCCAAAAGATTTGGAGTGGAATTGCAGCCAAAAGAACTGCTTTCCAGACAATTTTAAGGTTCAGCATCTCTGCTTGCCATATTGACTGGAAGATATTATTGCGAATAAAAAACAAAACAAAACAACCAAACCATCAAGCTATCCTGCGTATTTAGCCTTTTCTTTTTTCCTGTATATGATTACTAAAACCCCTTACACACCTGAAGTAAAGAATAAAATTATGAGATAAGCAAAAACCCCAAGTCCTTCCTTATTTTTACATCCTGCATATATTCAAATGGCAAAAGGACTACAGAAGTCACATGTGAAATTTATGCTAGAATCCATGTAGATCTTAAAATATAATTTAGAATGGTTATCTCTCAAAATACTTGGTTTTTAATTTTGTGAGATTTTTCAATAGTAATTTTTGGATAGTACATTGTGTAGTAAGACCCCTTCCTGACAACTTCATTCAGTACCAATTAGTCAAAAGAACAGCTGTTGCTCATTTGACCGATTTTTTTGCCCCTACTTTAACTCGTTTATGTCAAAATTGTAATGTTTTCCCATAGGTCTATTTGTGCATCTTTTAGTTACATACCTCATGCATTTAATTTTAAAATTCTTATCTTTTAAAGTGTCTTTGCAGTTACTTCAAAGGGAAAAACCATCAGAAACGTTGTCAGAGGATTTAAAAATAAGATTAATTACTACAGTTAAGACATCACATAAAACCACACCACACCAATATTAATTCCAGAAGTCACTCAAATACTTATTTGTAGCAATTTTGAAGGTCACACAACCCCCATTATTTTAGAATATCTCCCTTTACAAAATTATTTATCTTTTTCCCACTCAGCATTACTACGTTCACTTGAAAATTTTCATAATATATTTCGCAATTGTAGATATCTCCTTTTAATTAATTCATCAACAACTGATGTTCTCTTTTCACAGTAATGGACTGCTCCAGCACTCTTTGATAAGCTGCATTTATCCAAATTAAGAAGTAAGAAAGTTGAATTTGGGTACCAGGCAACAGCTCACAAAGTATTTATGAATTAGAACAAATGCTTGATGTAAATACTGCATAAAGAATGGTACTATACACCAACATTTGTTCGTATTATATTTTATTTGACTGACTCAGTAATAACTTAATTTTAATTTTAGGACTGCTGTTTTGATAATAAAATAATTTCACGTATAATTTAGGCCTGACCTCTGTTTTGCATCAGACATGTAAAGCACATTATATAAAAGAAAGGAAAGCAGTTTTAAAAATAATCTTGTACCGCTATGTTGATGAAGTGATCTAACTTCCTAATTGATCCAGGAGCTCATTATACACTTTATATCACTAAAGATTAAGTGATAATTACATTTGCTGTGGGTCTTCTACCACAAACCAAACAGTTTGTCATACCAAAAAATCATGAGTCTGCAGACTTGACAATCGATTGATCCATATTACATCTATCATATACTCTAAAGTTTACCTCACAGTGCAAAATATCACTCATGCCATATTCCATTACAAGACTGTACTACTTGAGCTGCTATTTTTAACCCCTTCCTGTAATATTCGTACAGAAGAATTTTTATACGATTAGTCATGCTGAAAGAATTACTTCCCTAACACTTTCCAAACACTATGGAAAAGCAGCAATTGATCAGGCCACTGAATGCAGGTAGCTGCGTTTGGGTGTCATTTGAATACATGCTGAGAGGTCAGACATCTTTACACTGCCTTTTGTGGACCCTGGATTACGATTTTTTTAATATTTACTGACAAAGTAACTGGGTAAAGTAACAAAACAAAATCAAAAAAAAAAAAATCTGATCTTTTTCAGTAACTTCTCCTCTGCTGTCATTGGCAAATGGTGTCCCTTCAAAATCAGCATATGGTTAGTATCAGAAATAGGATTCTGCTTTCTCTGCTGATTACTGAAATGGAACCAAGAAACCCCACAAAAGGCAGTTATACCATAGTCTCCTCTAGCTTGGATTAATATTTCTTCATCAACTAAGTGCTAAGAAATAAAAGTTCAGCACACTGGCTCTTTCCCCTCCCTCAGAGGTTGCTCTAAGCTGGTGCAGTGCAGCCACTGCTACATGAAGCAGCTATTAAACGGGAGTTATAAAAAGTGAACTGTTAAATCACTTGTCTAACACTTTCATCTTCCTTTATTTGCATGTAGTTTGACCATAACCACAGATCCAGGCAATTGCTCCGATTCCATGAGACTGCAATCACAAGTGACTTATTTTAGGATGCTAGGTAGTTCAAGAAAAAGGAGGGAGGAGGGGAGCATGTTAAACAAGTGATGTTGAAGAGATCTGTACACAATGGAATATTAAGAGAGAATAATTAACCATTCTATGTGGTATTTCATATGCCTGTTTTATACATCTGCTACATCTGAAGTATTTGCATACAATGGTTTGTATTGTCAGCGTCTCAAAGCTTCCATTCCCTTTGAAACATTAAGATCAACGCTCTTGAGAACTGGACTGAAGAGCTTTTCAAAAAGCTGTTTTTCTTCAACAAAGAAACAGTCTATCAAGAAACTACCTGTTGTAGGATCTCATTGATTCTCAAACTGTTGGTATACTGCTTTGCTGCAGATGAGGTACTATTATCACATCATTTGAAGCATGGACTACTAGGCTAAATCCACTAACAGCAGTCAGTAACAGCTGCTCTCAAAGTAGGCTTTTACCTGCAGAAACCAGCTTCTTGAAGGTAAAAGTACCTTGGTGTTGAACATTGGGAGCAGCTAGAACTCCTCACAGAAGAGTGAAAAACCTCAAGAGAGACTGTTCTAGAATAGACAGGAAAAACCAGAAGTAATATATGAGCTAGAGGAACTGAAATTATTTATTCTGCATCCTGGGCCTATTTATACACTAGTGAGTCTGGTTTTGTTCTGTTTTTTTTTAAAAAAAAAAGGAATTCCTGGTCAGTGTTTACAGTCTATAATATATTCAGAAAACTAAGCAGAAAAGATTTGCTGTAGTTCGACTCATTTCAATTTATCTCTAGGTCTGTGGTTCCCAACCAGACTGCAAAATATTTCAAAAAGTACTCATAGTCTGTGTTAATCAGATCAGATTGGGTAATCCTAGTTTTAGAAAAATCCTATTAGTGTGTTAAAAAAAAAAAAAATATTCTGAACATTCCAACATTAAGGAAAAAAAAAAAACCCCATACCAAAAAGCCACCAAAACCCAGGACGCTTTGCCACGAATGCCTGGCTATTGCTAGGAAAAGGATAGGGAGAGCTACTTTCTCACAATCCTCTTCCCAGAAGAGCTCAATAACTCCTCACTTTCTTTGAGGACAGCACACTGGGAGCATTGGCCTATTTTCCCTTCCAGAAAAAGCTGTTCTGCAGTGTTCAAGGGACAGCCTTATCCATTGCAACCTCCCGTGAAGTGCTACAAATGTGGTCTTGAGTACTGGATTATTATTTTTGGAATCAAGATTTAAGATAATTAGGTAATGTTCCATGCTGAATCAACTCATTTTAATGCATTTCTTAGATTTCCCAAACCTACGGATTATGTTGACCCTTGCTGTGTTCAACTCTGCTGGAAGGCCAATGGCCCCAGTTTAAACACAACTCTGTAGTTTTATTTCCCATCTAATCTCTGACATCAATAAGGGTTTAGTTCATGTTATAATCTTAGTATCACACAAAAGCTACTCCATTTTTAAATACCATTTCATATTAATTACAATGCCCCAAAAGACTGCTGCTTCTCCATTGGAAAGTTGCCCTATTCATTTCATTCTGAGTACAAAGATGGACCAAATTAAGCTTTCAGAGTCAATCTGAAAGAGTATTTTTCAAACTTTTAAGTCTTGCCATTGCAATTTTAATATATTTTATGTGTATATTAAGTACAGATATTAAATGTATTATATATATTATTATAGACACCATTCCTACTAATATAACGGGACACTCGTGTCCTTTATGACCTTTATTCCAACATTCCTTTGCTTTTACCTCTTTCAGCTTTTTATTTTTCCCTGCAACACTGTCTTTTCCTGAAACTTTTCTCACACTTAGATACCCTTGCTTCTCCTTCCTTTAGTAACATTGCTTTCCTCTGTTGCAAGTCTCCTATATATTCAGATGAAAACCACAAAGGGCTAAATATCAATTACTGCTGGTACGCAAAAGCTCCAGCTCTAAGTTTGGAATTGAAGAACTTGCAGGATTTTTCATTACTACAGCCTTTGCTTGAACATACACAACAAATGTGCTTGACAAGCCAAATATGAAATTGCTACAGGCAAAAGCATTAACAAATTGGCAAATCCGGTGCCTTAGGGAAGTAACCAAGATGAAGTTGCCTATCTGAAACTGCTGTTCTGTCACTGTCTAAATATACGTTTTCTTCAAGTGCTGCAGGCTGTAAACTGAAAGCTGTAACTTGCTGAGGGGATGCTGACTGAATGCTCTGAAGGAGACTTCATTTGTGACGGCAGAGCAGTACATCAGCACACTTCAATGATACATTCAGCTAAACTTTTCTTCGGTTTTGGGAAAGATATTTGTGATATCAGGGATCTGTAAGGAGTACCTTGTCAAATTCACTTATATCTAGTATAACTGGAACTATTTATAAGGCCCAGCACACTGAACTATAAATTGTCTATTACTGCACAGTCCATAAGAGGTACTTCATGGCCTTTTCCTGTCTCATTCATGGAAGTATGAACCAACTTGTTCACATATCCTTATAAAGGATACTTTGAGACTGATATCAGATTGGTACCCAAAGTCATGAGGTAAAAGCATATTTTCAGGTTGATATGCAAAACCTGTCCAGCTGGTAAGAAATGGCATGAGGTTGAACAGTTTTAAGATAGTAGATGAAGGAGCAAAGTCTTCAAACCATTCTAACTAGAATTTTGGTTAGCAGTTAATTGCGCTTATAGCTATGTATTATAAAACATCATCTTTACTTTGGCTCTATAAATAAATAAATAAACAAACAAATGCTTTACTACTAACGCTGGCAGTATTACAAAAGAACATAGCTGCTGTCTGCCATGCACCATCAAAGCTGCCAGGAGTTACACAGTCACTCATTTATCAGAGATTCCTGGGAGACTGTGGAGTGGCCTGGCGTTCAGTCTTACAGGACTCTGGTAAATTTGCAAATTCAGACAGGTTGCAGTGTTAGTGTTACTGGCTTATAACAGCTGAGGTGAGAGTACAGACAGTTTCCAGAACTTTGTGTGAACTAACAGTTAAAAACCTAGGAGGCGTATTTGCCGAGAAAGGCGAGAACGACTGCATAAAAGATTTCAGACAAGGTTAGGCACAGCTGAGAAAACAGGGAACAGCAAACACTATTCAAACATGAAAAGAGAAGCATATCAAAGTGTGATGTAGAAGTGCAATTTTTGTAAGTAATAAACTGCTCAGTGGGAAACCAGGCAACAGCAATCTTTCAGCACTTGAGGAGATGTTCTTTTGAGATTTGAGCTGTATAACCTGGTGGCTTGCTGTGTTTTGATTCTTGCAGAACCTGCACAAAATACCCTCATTAGGCAGTATTCCATTTCCTAATTTGATTGTTGCTCAGGCAGACAAAGCAGGTCTTCCAACAGGCAGAAAAACAGGATGTCTGCAAAACAGGCCTTCAGAGACTAAGGATAAAGTTTCTCAAAGATCTATCAAATGGCCATCGTGTCCTCAGTTTTAAAAGCTATGTTGTAGATAATGAAGTCACCTTCAACACAGAGGCAACTGACAACTTTCTAGAAAGGGATGTCAACCGGTAATTGGAATTCGAGAGCGCTAGACTCTACTCTCATCTCTACTGCAGAAAATATGAAGAAATTCTACTGCATGCTCTCAGTGAAGCCCGTGCTACTGAGCCCAGTGGCAGATGACATAATCAGCTGCAAGGACTGTTACTCAGGTATCCAGGGGTCAGTGCATTTCACTTGCCACTGCAACCCTAACAATAAACAGTCTGAACACTACTAAGTTTCTTGAACAAAATCATTATGACAAGTTGCACTATGCATTGTGTTACTTCCGTCTTTAACCAGTCAGGTCTCCTACTGCAAAAGGATCCAAGGAGCCAAAAAAAAAAAAAAAAAAAAAAAAAACCCAAAAACCAAAATAGAAGAAAATTTTAACATTACATTATACTTATTTCCTCAACTATTATTTCTGACATCTCTGGAGCACTTCACAATGGCACACGTGTTGCCAATGCCAATCCCAAAGCTTTTCTAATTTAAGAACCTTCAAAATTTCAGTTAATAGAATAGTATTACTTCCACATTGTTTTCACTTGGTCAGAAGCCAAGCCAGATTTTTTGTTTAGTCTCAGCTCACCTCACCATGATGCTAAAGCTCAGCACCTGACTTCCCTGAGGTGGTCAATAACAAACCTCAGCTGAGCCAGCCCATTTCTGATACAGTGATAGGTACTGTTACAACTGCTAGGGAAAAGGATTCATCACTGAAGTACCAAATATGCAGCATAATCATGTTCTAATGGACCTTGGGAAAAGGAAAACTAATTAATGAAGTTAATCTGTACCATAAAGTACCTACTGTTGCTACTGATGCAAAACTGCAAGCAGAGGTAAACTGCATTTCCAGAGAGCGAGAGACCAAGAAGGTAAATGTACGGAACTATGATAAAGAACAAACACATGACAGATATGTTGCCTTTATGTTTTTTTAAGTCACTTGTATGCGTGGTTGAGCAGTTGCCTATTAAAATAGTGATTGTAAGCCAACAGTTTCAGTAGTCATCAAGTGACCACTTTGCAGAGCTCTGAAGCATGGAAAGTGCGAGGTCCCACTCACTAGAAAATAATCAGATTTCAAGATACCTCAACGCTGCCCATAAATTAAGGCAATAAAAATCCTTGTTTTCTTTGTCGAAGAAAACTGTTCTCGGCATGAATCTGTGGAGACTTTGACAAAGATCAAAAGCAGCAGCTGCTGCTGCCTCAGAGCTCTGTGATTATCGTACACAATTAACCAGTAACCTCAGTGCCCTTAGTGGATGAATACTCACATTACAATAACCAAAGGCATATTTGGCATTGTGAGTGGCAGCTATATTAAAGGAGTTGATTAAATCACCATAGTTCTATTCCCTATGTCAAAAAACCTTGACTCTTATTCGCACATGGGAAAGTACTGACTGAAGAATATGTGAATTCTGACTAAATCCATTTCCACTAGTTAGAGCTCTGCAAACTCTTATTTCCTCTTCACTGAGTTGCAATTGCAGAAATAAATCTGGAAACAGTGATTGTACTTTTTTTTTTGGCTTTCTGACCTTTTTCCTCTGTCCTGGTGCTCAGCATGTTCGAGAGAATCATCTATTGGAAATTTTGGTGTCTAGCTTATATTTAACCTGCTAGGGACATATATCTAGTCAGTTTAGGTGTCTGGGTTTTTTTTGATAGAATATCTAGAAATGAGAAATTCACTTATAAGACTAGAGATGTATAAGGCAGCACTATCTGATATACTGGATTGCATAAGATCAACTTAATCTAACAAAAAAATGGAAAGTCAATGGGACTTGTAGTTAGAATTTGTGACAGGAATAGCAAGAGATTATTTCCCTCAGCAGATTCTCTTTAAACTCATTTCCAAGTGTGTTAAAGAGTTCCATATTTCTTAATAGAACAGGATCATAAACTTAACTTTTCAGAAATACTGTCCTTTAGAGGTATTAAAGCATCAGTGTAACACCTTACCCACAGAAGCAAATATATATGGCTTTCTAAGAAGGATATCAGAGACAGTCTATTTCACCATTTTCACAGAATTAACAAAGTCCACGTCACTACCGACTGATACTGTTTAACCTGTGCTTGAGGAGCACACATATCCCTAAGGTACATTTTCTTTTCAGTAATCTTGCTCAGAGAATCAAACAAATAATACAAAACAAAAAAAATCCAAAGCTTTTAGGCCTTTCATAGCAAAACCAGTTTTTTCATTCTCAGCTAAATGTAATCAGCTTGTTTACTGAGAGTCCTGCAGAGTGACTCCATTTCTGTAACTGGCAGTGTTTTAGTGGACCAATTAAAGTGCCTTCCAACATAATGATTAAAAATGAATAATAAGCCAAAAAGCAAATGCTAAATATGTAGAGCGCACTTAATAAACCATAAATAATAAACCATTTAAACCAAGACAAATTAAATGGTGACAAGATAGATGGTGTTCAGCACTGTACCCTGGCCCATGACCCTCTGAACTACACAGATTATTCAAAACATTTACATAGTGCTCAGGAATAAAGCTCTCCGAACACAGAGATCAGAACAGTATTCTTACTGTATGGGCAGAAGACTGACAACAGGATTTACGTGCTTGATCTTGCATAAAGAGAAAGTAACATTTGCCAACAATCCTCAGTGGAAAGTCATATAGGAACTCACAGAGTTGAAAAATAAAACTCCTTGAGATGGTCAAGCAATTTATATCTGGATATATATATGTTCACTTCAGGTCATACCTACAACTGTTGATTAGCAGTTGAAATATTGACTGGTAAATTTAAAAATGACATTTAAAATGCCAGAAGTTATGACTTCCTTTAGAAAATGCCCAAATAAGTTCCTTGTTAGTTGAAATACTTCAACAGATTCAGCAGAAGGAAGATAAAGGACAGAGTGACCTCTCTGAAATTATTTCAAGAATCAATCACAAGGAACTCAAAAAAGTTTTCTGAAGCAATCTAAGGCCTTCAGTTAATCCTTCCACTTATTTAAATCAGTGAAACCCTTGACTGGCAAAATCAGAAATGGAAGAGGAAAATTCAGCTCAACCCTCTCCAACCTCTTAATGACCAGTAAATAGCATTTGAAAACATGAAAAAACACAGACTGTGAACATAAATGTGTGCGTATTACTGACAACCTTGGCTTGCTTGTTTCTGCTGCATCAATATATGGCTCTTTTGAAAAACAATTTTTTTTCATTATTGAAATATATCTTTTTATTGAACTTCAAGTATTTCAAGGAAACATCAGTTCTGACAGACTTATTTGGAACAGAAAGACATTCAAAGCAGTTAGAAGATATAATAGTTTAGGCACTCTAGTAAGCAAGTGCCTAATTTGTCCAAATTTGTTTCTGTTATTAAATATTTTGGGAAAGAAGTGTCAATTCTGTTGTCAAAAACAACAAAAAAAAAAAATCTATTTTGCCTATGACTGTACTGAAAACATATCTTTCATTAAGAGCAATAGTCTTTTTCCAGCCAAGCTCTATTTCTATTTAAATGATCAACAGCATATAGCTGGACCAACATTTAAGTTGCTGCCACTCCTCCAAATCAACATTCACTGGTATAGATGATAATCTTAGTATCGGTTTAATCTATTTGTCTACTTTCATTCATTCATTCAACAGCACTGCTCATATTTTCTGTTTTCAGGCTTTTCTTTGTTTTTAACTAGAAAATTAAATTTATGTATTTCCCATATTAATAAAC
The DNA here is from genome assembly GCA_009806455.1 of Tetrax tetrax. Lineage (NCBI taxonomy): Eukaryota > Metazoa > Chordata > Aves > Otidiformes > Otididae > Tetrax > Tetrax tetrax. Next base: position 396,685 of record WHYT01017769.1, read on the forward strand.
TCACAAGGTACACTAAATTTTTAAAAATTACCAAAAAAGTCTAATAGTTTTCCTGATTATTTTCACCGTAAGTTCAAGAAAAAAAAACCATAGAAAATATAGTATCACATAAGTACCAAAAGCATACAAAACATTGATACGGTGGAAGAAAATATTACAATCTTGTAAGAGACCTTTGAGACAGTCATGCATCTTAGAAAAGCTTTGCTTTGGGAGAAAACAGCAGGTGGTTTTATCTAAGAAACGTCAAACTGAAGAAAAGAATACAGCTCTTCATAGATATAACAAGCCCGTATGTACTGAAGAAGGAAACAAGATCTGTAAAAATACAAGGGGCCAAGAGGTTAAAGCTGGTGTTACCATCACTGCAGCAGCACCTTGACCATACTTCTCTTCGGTGCTGTCCTCCTCAGTTTTCACATCATTTTGACTTACAAGAAATCAGTTGGTGCCACAGAAATCAGTTCTCACCATTTCTTTGTCTTTTTTTTCCTAAGCAGTAATGCTTTTTTAGCTGTATAACCACCCTATTTTTCTCTATAAAATTACAGTCAATTAGATTACCTTCAGTCACAATAAGACGACAGAGTAGTGGAGGGAGCAGAAGACATGAAAGCTGAGCCACTGCAGACCATGCACCTTTTGAGTCAGCCGGTGAAAAGCCCTCAGAATAAAGCACATTTCCTCATTGACCTTCACCTGCTGCTGGGCTCTGACTCACAAGATCATGTTTTCCCTTGTGGTGAACATTTGTTAAACCTCAGTCTCATTTGTCAAGAAGGCTCACACAGATCGTTCACAGAAAAAAGCTAAATACCAAAAATGAATCTGTCTTTTTGACTAGGTACCCAGCTAGATGTTAAAACGATACCAGAGGTGCACTTCTGCTGTTACTTGGCTTTAACCATGCTTCTCTTCCATCCTCTTGTCGTAGGAGTGTCTGCCTGACAATTTGCTGAAGGGATTGGAAAAGCTGTTAAACACTGAAGACTAAACTTAACGTAAATTTCTTCTAGTTAGTTTCTCACTGTGATATAGACTTGTAAAGAGAGAAAAAAAAATAGCATAGGAAAAAAAAACCAACCTGTTTCTAAATGCTAATAGCTCCTGAAATATAGTCTACAAGACTCTGATTCCAGCTGGTTGCCCAAAAGGGCAGGCTTTTATCTTTATTTCTAAGTGCTAAATCACATATATCAGGGTAAAGTTACAGTGTTTTCAAAAAAAAAAAACCTTCCTTCCAAACAGCATGAGAAACAGGGAGATGAAACAAAATGGAGGCAACGTCTGCTATCCAGCCTTAGAAGTGCAGCACTGAATGCAAGCATAAGCAGGAGGGAATCTTGTTCTGTGAAATATTCACCTTCCCAAAGAATGAACCACTCAAAAAATGAGTTTTCAATAACTTTTCCTCATCAAGAGTAGCATACAAGGTCTCCATTGTATTAGAGGACATTTACAACCTTCAGAGTTTTAATGGTTCTACCCCTACTCAAATACTCTTGCTTCATCTTAAGTAACCAACCAAATGACAGCGCCACTTCCTCTTTTCAGGCTGGTCTTATCATCTGCATCGTTATCTACCAGTACCTAAAACCTGGAACCAATGGGCCGTAAAATAGATTGTCATAGATGACACAGATGAGGCTGGAATAGGCCTTTACCAGTGGAAATGTGGAAGGCACCATGAAAAAGTCAGGCATAGCAACTGGAGCTTCTTTTCAAGTGAAGGGAGGGAGAAAGCTGGGTTCAGCCACAGAAAATTCCTGCTTTGGGCAACCACCCTAAGGAGGGATAAATCACCCTCAGGAGGAACGCATTTCCCATCAGGGTCTGTAGAAGGAATAGATGCCTAAAGTTGGGTGAAATACGTTTTGCAGAACCTAAAATCTTTGTCTTTGAATTCTAACATGCTATGTGCTTCATTTGCCCACTTCAACACTCCCTCCCTTTTTAAAAATATTTTTTTAGTTTAAGTGCATACAGAAAAACATTGGGCTTAATTAAAGGAATTAAGAGCTTAAAGCAGTATCCTGACACAGTTCTCAAATGGAAATGAAAAGCAGAATTCGTCAGGAAATTAGTTATGTCAAACCATCTGCTGAGTTTTAAAAATAACATGTAACAATGCTTCTCTACTCTTTCACATCGCTCATACACCGTGCATTCAGGTCCCTTTGCTTTGTACTTGTCATGGTGGTCATCATTTTAAAAAAAAAGTCTTCCTTATTTGCTACTGTGGAGCTTTTGGGGGTTTTGTAAGGGAAAAATCTTGTGTTGTTTTAGATGCAGCCTTTCAAACAGTGGGTTTAGAGTGTGAATGCATAAGATACAAAAGTGATCAGTTACATGACATCTCATTACATTACATAACTAAATTGGATTCTTTCCTATTATAACCTACACTTTCTAGTATCTAAATTGCCTTTGCCCTGACTTGTACTGATTTACTGGCATGTAATTTACACCATTTATGACACCACTAAGTTTGGCTCAAATAAAGTCCCTGCAAGTGGCACCATGCTGTACTACAGAGAGATTTGCTGGACTGCACCAGATGGTAAAATCCTATTTTGCAACTATACTGGGTGGTGGGGAGTGGAAATGACAAGACAAGAAAACAAATCCTCGCAAAGGAGAGACTAAGGACCACTATGAACAAGGAGGCATAGTTAGAAGACAGATTAGCCATATTTATGAAGCCCTTTTAAGTAAGGAGATCTTGTTTCCTACAATAACTCCTTAGAATTAAGCTTTATTTATTGTAACTTAAGTACAAGGTATACAAACAGGTACTATTATTTCACTGAGGCGATGTGAGTAATGGCTATTAGGCAAATCCTATCTTTCACTGAATAATTGTGGGAAAGAAAGGAGAAGAGATCACTCTGGCCTAGGTCACCAACCTAACAAAACAGGTTTCTGATTCCTAATGGAGAACTGTGGCAGCTGTGAGCAGTTGACCTCCACCACACTTCCTAAGCTCCAGAAGCCATTGCAGCCGCAGGGAGGCTTGGTAAGCACTGTAATTCAGAGTGCTTCCATCCTCAGAGCCAAACATACTCCAGGAAAAAAAAAGTCTAGCGCTTACTGGATATGGTATTTGAGGAAAGTCATATTACATGCTGAGTAGGCTCTCCTTTCTTTGGTTGTGTGATTGCTCATCAACAAACCAGTGCAGAAGGAAAGAAAAATAATCTTCCCCAGTAGTTCAGCCTACTTTGTTAATACAGATATTCCCTTTTTCATGTGAATACTGCTTTGAAGGCAGAATATGACACCTCTTCATTTCTTACTGTGAATTACAGTTTAAAAGCCTTTCTTCAATGGTAAATTACCTATCCCTAGAATAAACACAACCCACATAACACGGGTTAATTGAAAGGATATTTCCTAGAGCACTGATGTCCACTGTGGTTAAGTATTTTTCTTGTCAGTCCTGCTGAACGGATGGCATTGGGAAAGAAGAATACACAGCAAATACTCGGAGCGAGAAAGCAGACAAATGATCGCAGGCAGAAGCTGGGAGCAGGACAGTATCTGAATAGCTAATCAGTTCAGGAGTGCTGTGGCGAAAAACCCTGCTGAGCTCTTTCCCTTGCGCGCAGCAGTTACAATAACATTCTTTAGCTTCTGAGGTTTCCTTTATGAAAACTTTTTACTAGCGCAGATTTCCAGGTCACGTGAGATTGAAGGTTCTTTCTTAAATGATACACAAGTAGCACATATTTTAGTGTCCCTGGCAGATTGCACCCTCACAGCGTTTTTCAGATAACAGGTAGATAATCTGACTTATGCTACAGTGGAAGCAATTCTCAAGTCATTTTTCAGACTCTCACTGAGAGACACTGAATATTGTCTTTTTTTATAGATGTGTGGCAGATTACTCACCCTTTGTACACCTTTCTTAAGTCTGGCACTTCTATGCAAACGGTTGAGGAATTCACTCAACTACAACAAGCTGATGTGAGCCAAGAACAGTAAATTAATTCACCACTTGTTCTCTTCTGCACGTCCATATGACTGATCATTTCCTTTCAGTCTTCAGTATATTTGGCCACACAGACTAACATAGCGATGCAAGTCTGCTCAAATTTGGTTTTGGATTATACTGTTATTTTGCACACTTATCCATAAAGTACTAGCAGCTAAAAACAATAATATGAAATAGCTTACAAGAAAGGAGAATCAAAATTAGTTAACAAGTTGGATGCCACAGTACTCAGGTCTTAGCAATTGAATGCATGGACATAGTAGTCACAAATATTTGTTTATTATTACAGCAAGCAGTTGCAGACTCACATTAATAAATAGAGAAAAAAATTGCTGCAACTTGACTTCCGATTCTTTCAAGGATTTATTCGGTTGTCTCAGTACTGGGTTCTATGATTTGTCTTCTAGTGACAAAAGTGATAAATATTAGAGAAGAAGGATTTCAGTATTTACTACAGAAGGCAACAGACCAAAAGCTATTAAGGAAGAAAGAGCAAAAGAGGATGGTTAAACTATCTTCTTTGCTTGCTTCTTTGGAGTATAAGGTTCTGTCCTCTGGAGATTTTTCTGGTCTGAAATCTTTCCATAGTTTCCTTTTTACTGGCTCATCCTTTTGGGATATGAAAAGCGCCTGGAATGTGGTAGCACTTGTAGTTTCAATGACCATTTAAGCTATCTAACAACAAATGCAATGTATTTATTTTATCCTGTCAATTTTAGGGAGCACATCCTGCCAAATGTATCTAAAAGTATGCAATTCCTTCAAAACTGTATATCCCTACAGAGGTCTACCAGACATAGTCTACAGGTACTACTGTCCCACAGAATTTCCCACATAATACAGGCATAGCCCAGAGCTGCCCAGCCAGTGCCTGAAATACGGCCCTGCTCTTGCTCACAGTAATGATCTAGGATGTCCCAAAACAAAGCAAGCTCTTGAGTTGGGTATTTCTAATTATGGTACCACTATATCACGCACGCAAGGGACCTGAATTGTACCTTGTGTTCCCTGGGACAATTTGCTGCAATCTTTAAAGTAAACGTGACCACTTAACTTTTCCAATCATTACTACAGCTTTCCTGTGCCTCAAGAAGATACCTGTTATCAACATGCAGCATTTTCTTTATAGCTTACATGAGTGTTTCAGATAGCCTGCTTGCTTTCAATAGTGAGTGGAACAGATACAATGGATTTATCTAATTTATCAGAGACCTGCCAGGCTGGTAGAAGATTTAAAAGGTACTTCTCTTTCCCTACACTTTCAGTTTTTTGTTGCTAGACCAGTGTCAATGTTGAAGATAACAAGAAATAAAAATAAGAAGTTGATTTGTTTTGTTATGATAGTCACAAAAAATTTTTAGTTCATGAACAATTACCTCGGTGATTCTTTTATGTCTGATTTGCAATATTAATACTGATATCTCTCTGCAATCATTCATAAAATTAGTCTGGAGTTATGGTAATGTAAAATAATTATTAAGGAATACAGAGAAGATTTTCTTACTGACTAATTAGAAAATTTATTGATGTCTATGATGTATCACTAGATGTAATGACCAGGTGATTATTTTGTTCGTAGTGGTAAAAAGCTGCATAATCTGGTTATCGGAGTATGGCTGCTTTCCATCTTCAAACTCTTGTTCTGTTAATACTGTTTGTTGATGGATGTGTAAAAAATAGCAGGCACTATCTATCTGTATATAAGTCAATATTGGTGAGCTAAGTCTCAGAGCATTTTAGACCTATTTTTCCAACAGTTTGCTTAAATTTGCTCACAGATTTGCTTCATTGGTGCTTGGAAGTGACCATTATGAGTGCAACATAAATCTCTAGAGAGCTCACCCTGCATGTGTCAGCTTCTTCCAGTCTGTAAAAATAATACTACCATCATGGAAAGATGTACTGTACAACTTAGGACATGCCAACAATGGGCTCTGCAAGAACCTCTCACATTACTTGAGGACATGGGAAATTGAACAACAATAGCTAAGCCTGACCAATTGAAGGTATGATACATTCATCTATAGCACATTACATTCTCAGTACCGTTGGAGAGGCCAACCAAGTTCAAGGCATAATTAGAGTAACGTACTATGATTCATTTCTTACTCCACTTGGTGACATTAGTTCACTTAGAAGTCACTCAAAAATTTTGAGAAAGTGATTGACATTTTGCTAAAAAGGTTTAATCTGGAAGAGATTTGTGAGGAAGCAGGAAAGCAAGAGTTGCCTTTTTTTGGTTAAAAAATGCTTTTAAATTTACTCATTTATAACTTTATTCTACTCTCACTCTTTGGAAGAAAGTTGGGAAATATTGAATTGGCATATTTTTCTTTGAGTTCAGAAAACATTATTGTTTACCAAAGAGAGAAAACCTTTATCATATCTACCTACACCACAAAATACTGTCCACAAATGCACACTGTAAAGTAAATCCTTCGAGGAAATATAATAAGCAAATGCTGCCTCCTTTTGGAAGATAAACATTCAGAACAACAAAATTTTATTTCAGCTGCATACAGTTCTAAATAAGACATAATTCCCTTTTTTTTTTTTAAGCATCTATGATAATATCGGTGATTTTATACTAAGACCTCTAAAAATCAGTTCATCATCACAAGTTTTACTACTTAAAAGCTATCACAGTATGTCACTTTGTGACAACTCTGGTATTCATTCTTGTAAAATTTTATTTGGTTTTAGGAGCTCTGCTCTTATTTCTATACTTGGCTTAGCTAAGCTTGTGGGAAGGACTGGGGGAGACAGCGCTAACGCTGGAGTTTAAAATATTAGATCAGAGGATCCCCAGGCTGTGCAAAATATCAGGCAGATGGTCTCACTATGTGAACATGGGTTTTCAGAGTCTTTCAAAAGCTATTTTAATACTCTCTATTTCAATTCCAAAATAACCAAAACCTCAATAAAGTAACATTAAAACCCAAAGAGTCGTGTCTGACATCTCCAATGTTAATCTAGAAAACAAAACTTCCATTGCATCACCAAATCCCTTCACAAAACACCCAAAGGAAAAAAATATGTAGCTATATAACCCACGTGAACTCAGCTATGCAAGAAACATGCTGTTCCCTTTAGTTTGGATGGCATGTCACATCCTGCAAAAATTCTTGCTAAAAAAAATCCCAGTCAATTCTGACTTTGAGCCTTTTCTTTGAGATTTAGGAAAAAAAAAAAAAAAAGCATCAGCTTTTCTTTTTGTTTATGACACATCCTTCATTTAGTAGAAATATTTCTATGACTTATGGTGGTAAGCTTGTCTTGTCACATCTTATAAGAAAATCTTGTAACAAAACTTTAACTTGAATAGTCTTTTTCATTCTAAGACAAGGTAAGTTTGAGTGAGTGTGGATATGCTTAAAAAATTATTTCAAAACTTCTTGCACTTTAGCAAAGTGTGAACTCTAAGAATTGCCTGTAGTTCAGTTCCAGCCTTATTAAGGCATGACACCCAGGCTCTCGTTTGTAACTTAGGTGAATAAGAGCTGACATTAGAAGCTCTAAGAATTCTTTATGAAGGTGACATTTTTGGGCAGCTTAAATAGGACAGGAAATAAGATAAATTCTCAAATACCTTGACCCTTTGCATTTATTCCTGGAAGAAAGAGATAATTGAGTGCAACTACACAGAAATATAAAAACTTCCATAATCAAAAAATACACAGAAGCCATGCTGCATGGTTTAGACAAATATTAACTGATCAAAAAGCAGGAAAAATGTTGTTTCTGATTTTCAAATACTTTCATAAAAGTCTCTTCATTTGTGGGTATACATACATTGCTCAGGTCTGAAAAAGACTTAAACTCTCTGTAAGGAAATGCTCTATTTAGAGGGGAAAAAAAAAGATCCATTTCCCTCATGTCACACATTCATACACTGGCATACTCACAAACTTAAAATTCATTACCAGGTCTTCAATATAAGTTAGTGTACATCAGTGCAGGTCACTGTAGAAGGCCTGCAGAGCTACGCTCTTGGTTCTGAGAATGCAGCATCCAGATTATGTGTGTTTTAGCGATTTCACTTTGGAATATTTGTAACCTGAGTCTGTGGCCTGAATGCTCTTTGATGGCTGGGGCACATCAGTGGAGCTCTTTGAGCACATCTTCTAATTTAGTTTTATCTGAGAGCAGAGCAGCTAGCATGCTCTGAAACAAAAGCACCCGAGATAATTAGGATATTATCTTCAAAAGCATGAGTCCTGATCCAGACTAAAGCCAGATTCATGTACACCACCCAGCCCCTAAAGTAAGTGTCAAAGGCAAGCTTCACCAAAAGTGAGCGTGTTGAACATCTCAAAGGGGTCACCACATGAATGAACAATGAACTCTTGAATGTACGATTCTTGTTTCAAATGGCTGCAGCCCTCTGCTGCCTTCTCCTTGCCCTTTCTCAAATGCTCTCGTGATTGATCCTTCACTAAATGTCCAGATCTGTTTTGTAATTTTGTAGATTTTATCTGTAGTATCACTACAGCCTGCATTTGAAGACGCTGGGTCTAGTTTGCTGCTGCAATTAAGACTAAAAATTAACACATTAACTTCAGAGAATATTCCTAAAAATGTATAAGCATTTAGTTTTTGTTGTTTTTTTTTTAATGAGGCTGAGGTCACATTCATATAGATTTCCTTTTTTATTTCATAACTGTAGCTCATGTAATGCATTTTCTACGCCAGACAGAAACTCATGGTTGCTTTCTAGAGAGTACTTGGCACCGAGATTTTCTATAATCACTATCATTTCTTTATACTTCGGCAGGTCTTCCTACTTGTTTGGGGATGTGCTACTCCCAAAGTATACCGGCATTTCATTGCAGCCCGATATTGAATTCACACACCCTTTACATAGCACAACAGTTTTGCAATTTTTTTCCCTCTACAGTGTAAGAAATCTAATGCTAACTGTGGGGGTTAAGATGCAATGAAATGTCATCATGCCCTGAGGAACTGTGTTATTGAACCAGAGCCTAATCAATACAATCAGAAATTCAATATGGAAATAAAAATGCTACCCACACTTGTTCAACTTTATTTTTCAAATACTTCCACAGTTCCAGCTTAATGGAAAGCATTATGCAAACCTCACTAGCCGAAGCAGTGAGGCAGTGGGCAGGCATAGCCTCTATAACTCAGATGTAATCGCAGTAACACACGTGGTTCACATGCATGTCGTACTCTGCAAACACTAGGCTAAGTTCTGCTCTTATCTGCAATGATTACCTGCAATAATTAGCACTATCTGCTCAACTAAGCCCAATTTCACTCTCTGGTCTGTGAAAGAATCATTGTGTGCCTTGCAAAAGCAGAGAGGTTTCTTCATCCAAAAGCATAATAGATGTCAATACTAGCACTTGGGGTAAGACTTGAAAGTTTCTTGCTTTCCCTCATGAGCAGAAGTTAGAATTTTCTCAAAACTAAATCCATTGGTGAGGAATCATCCATTGGTAATTCACAGGTACCTGCCATCTACAAAGACTTTTCTAAAGGGAGAAAGATATAGTAGCAAATAAAACAAAAAGTGTTTTATGAAATTCATAGGGCAATTTCAGTTCTGTAAATGGACCACCTTTAAATTATCTCTGCTTCTATGAAGAAGATACCTATGAATTATTACCAGACTAGAGCTATTCTATAGACAATATAAGCTAACATAGAAAATCCACTATCATACAATTTTAATCTACTTTTTTTTTTTTTTTCCTGCCAAAGAGCAGAGCTGACTAACAACCAGCTACCAAGAATCAGAAACAGTTGACTTAACTTTTGTAGCCAGGGGGAAGAAGAATAAGTCAGTAAATAATTAGGAAAAAGCACCTTGGCCTCCTACACGCATGCGCGCGCACACACACACACAGAGGATACTGTTCAGGAATTTAGTGTCTACATTCCTGATGTAGAGTGCTGGCTGAGTCTACATTATTTATTATTCGCTACCTCTACTGATATACGGAAACATAAAGAGAAGAGATAAACTAATAAAAATAAAGCTATGGGGAGATGAAAACCTTTTTAGTTGTTCAGAAGATTTTTTTGCTCTCTCTTTGCAATGTACCTTAAATTAAAATGCTGATATATGGTGTTTTCAACAGAAAAAAATGGCAGAGTGGCTCTGTATGTATCACAAATTATGTTAGATGTGATTCATAGACATCAGAGCTAGAATTATTATTTTTGTTTTAGGATAACTGCTGCAGAGTGAGGTAAAGTCAGTAAAGATGACCTATATGAAGTACTTTCTGGTTAGATAGCATTGTCTATGTGTACAATTTTTTTTAATTTTTTTTTTAAATTACAACCCTCTCTTCAGTTAGCAGGCTAAGTGTGAATGATTGTTCTCATCTTCTTTTAGATGCTACCAACTCTCAGAGATACAAACATGAAATCGGATGGTAATTTGGGCTAGAGGGCAAGGAGTAAAGATGGAGCATTTTACTGCCATTTTTCTTAATCACACCACAAAAGGTGAAATAGGTATATCAACAGAGAGAAGGCCTAGAAGAGATGTGCTGTAAAGGAGGTATCTCATCCTGCAGTTAAATGAAGGCTCCCAAACTCCATTCCAAGACAGCTTATGAAAAAGAGTGCTGCTTGAGTTTGGTGAGAATGAATGAATGCAGTCCAGAAAAGTGAGGTAACAACAAAAATCTAGGAAAAAGAAAAAAACCCTGTTGAACAAATTTATTATTTTCAAAATTTAAAAAAAAAAATATCAGTTAGATATATATCCCCTTAAATAGAGGTGATTTTCATACTATGACTTTCTTTGAAAAAAAATTTTTACTCTAAGTTCATGCCTCCCTCAAATTAGTATTTTTTGTTGTTCTTTTGAGATTTCAGACATACCACTCAGAATACCTTAGGGAAACTTGAACCCAACACAATCGTAATCTTTTAAAATTACCGTTTTCTCAAAATTATAAACTGTGGCAGTCTTACCTTTGTACCTCACCTCTCTGCTTTCCGTGAACAATGCACAAATATTTACAGAAAGCAAAACTCCAGGAAACATATAGAAAAGCAGACAGGTTTCAAAGAGAATTTTGGAAATTGTTTTGCTCCCATTTAAAATAAAAATTCAAAACTTTTCCTTGTTCTCCACAAAGGGATTCCTGAGAGGCTGCCTCAGAGCCGGAGGGCTGAAAGCTGTGTAGTCTGTAAAACCACAGCAGACTGTGGCAGAGTGGATCCAGGCAGCACACCAGCTACAAGCAAGTCTCGACCAGAACTTCTCAGCCCTGTTTTCTCAATGAAATCAGACTTACACAATTACATCACCTGTTCATCTGTCACACTCTCACACATTCTTAGTTTACTGCCCAAATCACAAACTGATAAAACCTTTTCTTCAGACACCGCTGATGAAGTGCAAGTAGTTTGGCCCACTGTAGGCATCAGAAGCAGCAGTGGAAAAGAAGCGTTTGTGATACCTAATTAATATTACATTATTGACTGCAAAAGTCAAGCACTTGCAGTGATTAAACATGTTTCAATGCTGAACGCACTTCTGACATTTGCAATCAATTAATTGATAGTTCATTATTAGAACACTGCCTGGGTCATAAAAACACAGAAACACAAAGGTGGTTGAACTGAGTCAGTCAAAGGTCCATCTTCCTAACACCCACCTTGCACAGAGGTCCAATGTGAAGGTCCGGGTAATAACGTACCAGCAGAAGCCGTCTGTATGCTGCTTCCCACCATGTACTTTCCAGTTTGGAGCCTGATGTTTAATTCCTAAAGCACAGTGTGAATGGGTGGGAGGATATTTTTATTGAGCTCCAGTATCAATAAAAAAGCATGAACTATTTTCCAGCTATGAAACAAAACTATTCATTTCTATGAAATACTCTTTTAAAGGACAAACAAAAAAGCAATGGATAAGCAAACAGCAATAAGAGCTGAGTGATAAAATGGATCTTCTAATACATAGTAGAATGAGATCCTTTGAGATAGGATGTGGAACTCATTACTGGAACAGTGCCTGATTGAAGGAGAAGAATCTGCATAGCCCAAAACAACAATATTGCTATGGTCAACCTCATTCTTTTCAATTTCTTAAGTTTGCCATTATTTTCACAGATCAGTTTTGCTACAAGTTAGTTTCCAAATAATGAGAGGGAGTGCTGAAAAGAGACTTTCATGTGGTATCGAATACACAAAATGTACAACAGAGGTCAACTGGAAGAGAATATTGGGTCTGTTAAGACAGAATTAAGAACTGTGTTAAGACAACTTATTTTAGAGTGGGAGAAGTTATCTTCACAAAGTATTCAGAGACTATGAGATTTTTTTTTTTCCAAGCTCAAAAACATTTTTAATTTTCTTAAATAGCAGCTTTCACTAGTGTCAGTGCAACAATAATCAAGAGTAGAGTGCAAACAGCATGCCAAACTTGCCCTGCGTAAGTAGCAACGAAGAAACATAAACAAGTAATAACGATTGTCTTTCATTTAAACTGTTGTAGTTTAGCCCCACTCAAGACCAAGGTACACAGTCTCTCACTCACTCCCCTCACCCTCCAGTGGGACAGAGAGGAAAACTGGTAAACAAAAGGCAACAAAACTCATGGGTTGAGATAGAACAAAAAATAAATTTAAGAGAAATAACAAAAGAAAACAAAACAGAGATGGAAAACAAATATAGTACAACAGCTCACCGCAAAATCCTGATGGCCAGTTTCTCCCAAGCAGGAGCAGGAAAGCCTCCTTTCAGCACCCTCCTCACAGATATACTGAGCATGAGGTCACATGGGATGAAACAGCCCTTTGGCTAATTTGGGTTAACTTACTCCAGCTGTTGGCTAATTAGTAAACTGTCCCAGCTGCATCCCCCAGCAACAGGGGCCACCAGCCCCAATCCCAGCTCAGGTGAATGTTAGCTGGATCCTAGCCAGAACCAGGACAACTATTATAATGAAAAAGTGGTTTTTTAAACATAAAGTGGCATCAGTGGATCCAAATAGCAGTAAACAATTACATGGAAGGAAAACAGCAATTTAACTGGGGAAATTCGGAGGGGATTCTTACTAACAAGCTACATACTTAGGCCCTCAGTCCAGAAGCCAGCCGCCTCCTCTTTCAAACAGCCCAGTCATTGGAACTCTACCCAGCCAAAACCATAACAGATCTTATCTTTGAAAAAACTGAGAAAGATACCACAGCATGAAATGTCAATACGCTGCACTCCTTTATTTCCATTGCCAACTTTCTTGGTTAGTTTGTGTCTTAACATGATCTAATTCTAGTCCACAAGAAATCAAATCATTATGGCAATGCACAAATTGCCCATAGAAAATGTATTAAGACAGATTTTATTTAAAATCTCATGTTATTCCATATGCTTAAGGTATTATTTTACAGCTCTGCAAATCCTGAGTACTTCACAACAGACCTAGCCCTCTCAGAACTGTACCATTGTGAGAAACTAAAACAGGGCCTCTGTCATCAAGTATTGAAGTCTTTCACCTCTACCATCCTGTCGTCAGTTAATTTTGCCATCTGCAATGCTACTCTGCTTACAGAAAACTGAGATGTAATACAAACCAAGAAAAAGTTAAAGCCTATCTTCAGGAGAATGAAAAGATACAGGATTTCAAACTATCCACTGACTTACAGGGTATGTGACACCTTCTTACTGGTGCTTATAGTTAAAGGCTATTGCCATCCTTGAAGGCTTCAGGACAAGTACCTGCACAACTGTTTGAGCAGCTGGGTGGATTAGAAGACCTTTGGAGGTACCTTCCAAACCAAATTATTCTATTATTCCAAAACAAAGCATACTTCATAGCAATTACACTAGCAATAATAAAAATGTATCATAAGCCACAATAAAATATTTACCCCAAGATCTAAAATATGCATTTGGGAAAAGAGATCTGTAAATTGACAGCAGCATCTGATGAATCCCACTAATATTGCAGCTCGCTCTTACAAGGGCAAAAAATAATCAAGGTTACTACCAGAAGACTTGTGTGTGAGACGTTTTATTGCCTTGTGGTCCCCTTCCAATTTCTGTTTGTGAGAATGTGGACACCTCAGCTCAGTCCTCATAATTTGATAGCACTGCTTTATCAATAACTCTTGCGGCCTCTTGTCTGGCTTTGGTTAAGCTACCTCAATACAACTAAGAAACTGTAATCAATGAGATGAAACTGCCACAGTATCCAAATTAATATTAATTCCTTATAGATCTTAGTAGAAGCCGCTTCTCCACTTGGTTCACACATTTTCAGGAGGAGAAACCCAAGAACCTTTTGGTATCTCTACAGATTATCCAGCAGCAAAAAGTACAGAGAATACCAGCATCTCAAACTGCAGGACAATTGCATTGTTCTGATACAGCAGCTAGAGACATTATTCCAAGTCTGTGTAAAGCCCTCCCTTGAAGCCTGGACTGGTTCAGCATATTCTTTAGTTATCAAACACCACTAATTATTATTTCTGCTGAGTGAAATAACCCCCAAAGAACGCAGATTTACTGTCTAAGATTCTAAGTGGCAGCTTTCCCCTTAATTTCTATATGGGATTGTATTATGTCCCTAGAGCAGAGAAGGTAAAAACAATGGATCCTCAAGGGGTTTGAGTTCATAGGGAATTTTCTTACTGTTCTTTGATATTGTGCAGCTTATTAATAAAAATAAAACTGAGGTAAACACAAAGCTATTCAGAGCTTGAACCTATTCAAATAAATTGATGTTTTTGCTCTCTGCAGAGACTTTCAAGGCAAATCAATAAACTACAAATGCAGAGTTCCCTTAAAGACCTTGCCTTGGATTCATGGACAGTACGTCACTGGGAAATGTTTCGAGTGAAACGTTTCAGGTTTTACAAAACAGCATTTTCTGATTATTTTTATAATTGAGATTTTTTCAAACACTTCCAACTGAAAGCACTTTTTCTAAGCATATTACCTACCCATTGTGCAACTAAAATATGCAAAAATCTCTTGACTCAATATTCTCCGCATTTGTGGCATTAGATTGGAATCTCCCTTCTCCAAGTCCACAAAAAACGTCACTTATTAGGCATTAGGCTTTTAAAAGTCAGTATTTTGACAAAATTTGTAAGAATCTGATATGCTGTTTGTATTTTACTTAGGAGAGTACTGAAAAGACAACTCTATGGGAAATGTTTCTCACACTTCCATATGGATATTGATGTTAATAGATGTAATTGTAGGCAAATTTTTGTTCTGTATCAACTAAGTCTTGGCAGCCTAGGAAAAAATAACCGCGACCTATATAACACCAACTGAGCCGCAAAACCAATTATGTTATTGCTCATAGTTTCAAAATTGCTTGTGAAGAGAAGGAGGAAATCAAGCTCAACTCCTGAAGGATGGGTAAAATGTCAGTCATTTACTCATTATCTACTCATACCTCTGTTTAAGAAAAGGTATAGTTGACTTAAACTAGTCAATATATTCTGGAATATTAGCTTCTCCTCTTTGAGGAGAACCTCTGCTGGCTTATGATAGGGAAGTACTTCTGTAGGAGGGATCACTAAGCTGGGAGAAAAAAAAAAAAGAAAAGAAACACAATGGGTGTGGATAGACTTATGGATGACTTCCATATGCTGATGGAAAGCCACCAGCATTACCATATTTTAGTGTTCAGCTGTAGGAGTCAGGGAGATTTGATGTATATATATCTACACATTACCATTTTTATTTTCTTCTGTAGCAAGTTGCCTTTTTTGTGAAAAGAAAAGTTACTGTCAGCTTCCATTCAGCAAAGACAGCTTCTTTGTCTGCTGTCTTATAAAAGTGTCACCATTAGGCTCTTCCAGATCCATCTCCTTGTTTCATTAGACTTGACACACGTTATTCTCTGGAGTCAGAGGTTAAAAGGCTTTCAAAATCCAGCAATTTCTTCCCCCTCCCCATCCCATTCTTGATTGCTGCCTCTCTCCTACAGACAGCTGAAGGCTCTGTATCAAGGTGCTGCTATTCTCCCTTTTGCCCCTTAGTACAAATGAACCCAAACTGAGCTTCTACATTATGCTGTTATCAGGATCTCGTGCTTCCAGACTCCTAAATAAACTGGATCTGACTTGGCAGCTGTGTTTTCTAGCATCAGTGTCTTGGCAACAGACATAGGAAGCCCTAGAGCTCTACCTACTATTTACCTGAGATAGTATCATTCATGCGGAGATTGTTGCTTGTTGCTCTTCACAAAGAAATCAACCAACAAGACTGCGATTATAGGCTGTTGGCTTCAAACACAACCCAAATTTGATGGTACACTCTGGAATGTAATAACAGTTCTAGTTCCCTGTGAAAGCATGCAGGGTTTTTACCAACCCAGTGCAACAAGATCCATACAAACACCCACACTGACAAACACACAATTTTAAAGGGATAATAGTAGAAAATGAATGTGAAAGTTGCAGCACCTGGCTAAAAGAGCTTGAACTTCAAAAGCTACTACCATAATAGAAGTGTAAAGCAGCTCTGAAGTAAACAATGACTTCTGCATATATTGAAACCCACAGTTGATATGAATTAAAATTTCAGTTCACCTAATTATTACCATAATTTTGAATGTAAGAATATACCAATTTTTGACCATGAGATATGGGTCTGCACCAAAAAGTTTAGGAGTACCTGACTTTTTGGAAAGGAGACGTCATTCTTTTATTGCAAGGAGAGCAAGCTAGGCTGGCAGAGAAGCAGTAGGAAGAAAGGAAGCAACTGAGTGTGCCAAAACAATTAATTTGACCTACAGTCCACTTTCACAGACTGCAGGTGTAGAAATAGAGTATGTGCAGAGTGATACAGAGCAGCACAGAGTGATATGGAGGGAAATGAATAGATATAACTTACCTTTCTTCTGTGCAGGGCCCCATTTCAGGAAGAAAAAAAAAAGTAGTGGGTTTTACTCTGGAATTTTTTCACTTCAGGGCAGGCTCTATTTCATTGATCTATTCATAGCTGTAGCTTAGAACAGGTGTATCCCTCAGCTGCTAAGACATCAGTTCATTCATTTCGTCACAGACAGATGTCTCTTCTTCCCAATTCTCTCCCCATGAAGAGGAGGCAGCAATAGCATTTTGATGTCTGGCATGATACTCCAAGATTCCACCTCCTACTTTTACTTTATGTGCTGAGTTTTATTTGGTTTTATGGTATTATTCAACCTCTAGCAAGATTGGTGTTTTCTGTTATTGAAATGTTTGCAACATCCTACAGGATAGTAGTGGTTGAAGAAAGATAATTTTAGCTATTCTGTTTTGTTCTTAACTTTAGTCCAGTGCATCAGTCCCACAGAAGTAAGCAGTATGAACAAAAAACCTTTTTTTGAGAGACTTAAGAGACAGTCCAACAGTGATTAAGTTCTTAGTCTCCTTGAACTTAGGAGAAGATAGAAGTACTTCAGAAGGTAAAATTATCACTCAGTAAGAGAGAGGAGGGATCAAATACAGCCTCAGGAATAAGGGTGATCAAACGTTAATAGAAGAACCATAGCTTTAACATGAGATCACAGGCCACATCATCAGACCATTATAGACTTCCTTCGCATGAAGAATAAAGTCCTTTGAAGAGAATAGCCCTTAAATTTAAAAACCAAACATGAATATAGTGTTCCTAATCTAGTCTCTGTCCTTCTCCTTGCTTTATCTTTTATATCCTATCTTACATCAAGATCCAATTCACACACTCCCCTTTCTTGAGCTTTCACATCATCTAAAACTTGTATTTAGCGTCCACTTACACAAGCCAGCAATTTGTGTAAGTATCCCCACACATGCTCCTCTGAAACCATAACCCCATCATAACCCTCCCGCTTCAGACCACTTCCAGCCCTGTGCCATTACAAGAACCACTTTACACAGAGGTTATGCATAGGATGATGTTCATCTTTAAATCCCTGCATTATCAGTTATGATGAGATATGCAAGTTGGAAAAAAGTTTTTGAAACAGATTTTTGACACAGATAGGTGGAGCTGTCTTTCCATTTCACATACTGATTTGGCTCATAGTCATTCCTATCCTCCCAAAGTGCTTGGTGCTTTGGACCTCTGACTGCAGAGAGTCGGGTATGCTCTTTAGGAAAAATCCCCATGCCAAAAAGTGAAAGGAAATAATAAAAGATAAAGGAAAAATCAACTATAAGAATGCTTTGAAAGATGATAAAGTTATAGATAATCTAGCAGCTTGAGATCCTACAATGCAATAGAGGCTCGAGTATGTTATTTACAGCTTGTGGCTATTATAGTTGTTATTTACGTATTTACTTCATTGCTTGCATTTTAATTGTTATATCCATACCACAATAATAGATAGGAATCTCCGTTGTGGGCCACAACCGACTGCTACGTGCAAAAGACAAAATAAAGGAAAATCTCTTCCTCAAACATCAAAAGTTACCTTAGCATATCTGAACAAATACATCCACCCAGTTACGTTTGGTCCAGCTCCTTCCCTTCCTGCCCTCTCACGGAAGTCAGTGTCAAAATTCCCATACTCCTAAATAATTGAAGGACGAGACAACATCAGCCAATTTGTTGGGGCCTATTCCCAGCAGCTGGTTGCCCTCTAAGTGTTATCACTAATAAATGTCATCTAGGGCAATTCTATAATGGGTTTTATTGCTCCTCTTTTCCTCAGTAGGCTGCAACCACTGTTGATACCACAGAGAAAACTACAAACTCTCTCCCCTTCTGGTGTTTTCCACTGTTGTCATCGTTTATAACTAATTCATAAGGAAACGCAGCACTAACAGTCTGTGTGTGCGTGTTTGTAGCTGCGTAGGGTGCAAAAGCAATTTAGATGTGAGAGATAGTGTAAACCTACTTGGCATTGTACACAAAAATATTTTCAGCTTGTCTGCCTGCAAATAGATCCTAAGTAATACAATTCATTCTGAATGACTGATTATGGGAATCCTGCTCATAAATCCTAAACTTGACATTTTAAAACCAGATTTTCTTTTCATTTTTAAGCAATGAAATGACTTCTCCATCTTGACATGATTTATCATTTTCTGGATGAACTAGCTGACTAAACAGGCCAAAACCTCTAGCTGCAAGGACTCATTATACATTATCACCCTCTATTTACAGCATGCATCCTGTTCTTTCACATTTGTCTTAAAGGAAGCAGTTAAACATATATTTATTTTAAACATAATAATAGGTTGATTCATTTAAAATTCTCATTCATTTCAATAAGCTGCATACAAAAGGTGCTACATAACACATAACTGTGTGCATATGGGAATATGGAGATTTTTATATTTACTGCAGTCCATATTAGCTTGAGAAAGACAGTGAGTAATTTAACTTTTGTTTTCATACAATAGCCTGTGAGAAAACAGCTGTTCTGGCCTGAGCTGCTCCCATAGGATGTATCCCATCACAAAGCGATTAGCACCTTCACTGCAAGTCTCAACAAAAACTTTATATTTTTTATAGATTTGGAGATTATTTTTGTCTTACAGAAACCACAGTGTTACTCCCTTTAGAGCCAAATGCACAAACAAAGGATGACTTAAGCTTATACGGGTACATACCTGCACTGATTACAAGTGTGCCTATGCCTAATCTTCATGGAATTCTAGAACTTGGTTTTATTAACCCTCTTCCTGAGCACCTGCTACTGTTACAGAAGTCTTTAATCAAAAAGTGAGCCAAGCGAGTTATATAAAATAATAAATCCCATCATATCCAGAGCAGAAAAAACTCGCCTCAAGAAACACTTTAAGAAACTTTGCACATATAGGTCACTACATTATTAAAGGGAAAAGCAAAGTCCTGTGGCACTGAAGGCCATATTCATATTTTCAATATGAAATTTATTTTCCATCAGTTTGTAAAAAAACTCCTTCAGGCCGAATTTTTACTATAGAGACTTAGCTCAAACTCAGGTTCTCTCTGGAAGTCTAAGATCCGGTTCAGACATTAACAAGATTAGTAGAAACTACAGAAATAATATATTTCTCAGCTGAAATTCCATAACAAAATAAGTTCCAGCAGGTAGGTAACTGGTGAAATTGTCAGTGTATCATTTTTGCAGACACATTCTCAGATTACCTGTAATTCCCACATGCACTTATGCAAACATAAGTCCTGACTGGGAAAACACAGCATTCACAAGCACAGCACACTATCTATCTGATTTTCACAATCATACATTTGAAAATGCAAGTTTTGAGTGAGCTGTATACATTTCAGTGACTATAAAACATATCTACCAATCTTGCAACCAAAAGACCTGAATTTTAGAAACTTTCAAAAGTACAGACTTGCAAGATCCCAGACCTGCCTCCAAATAGCAGATGTCAGCAGGGTGGACCACAACATTCTGCCACAGACACTTTCCATTTATTCTGAAACAATCTAAAACTTTGAAGTAAACCTGAAAGTACACCAGACTAAACAGAAAATTTTTGGTTGTGGGTTTGGTGGGTGGTAACTTTTTCCCTCCCCTTACTGGTCTTGGTGTTAGTTTTGTAGGGTAGCTACAAAATCAAGGATTCCAAAGACTCACATTCAACACCAAATGCTCAAAGCAAGCCTCTCTGCAGACACACAGAACCCTCTCCTCATCTGTGGGACCAAACTGGAGAGCTGAAGATTTCCTGCTTCAGACTCACACACAGTATTCTGTTACTTGAAAACTCATTAGGACAACAGACAGACAGAAAATGCAAACATTTCCGAATACAATTTTTGTCCCATAATCTGTCCCAGAATATATCAGACCACAGGTCAGATAGTCTTAAATGTGGCAGAAAAGGCATTTTGACATACTTCTTTCAAAACAGAGGAAAAAAAAAAGTTGACAACAGCGCTGCCTTTCTCGAGTGCGAGGTAAATTAATGTTCTGAAATTGTACGTTTTTTAGGTTGCCTACAAGGTAGTTCCTGCTTCTTGCAGAGGGACTAATTTAGTTCCAGTAAAATAAACTAAGAATTCTTCTTGATGGAAGTAGCAATGTTAAGGATACGAAAGGGCTGATTCTACACAAATGCTAAGGAATGAACTGCATATTTAAAGGCTATATTGGGCCATTTGGTTGGTCAGAGCAGTAGAGTATTTCTGGTTTAAAAGTCATCTTGGCTTTCTCTCCAGTAGTAATTTATCAGCGGTCTGCTGCACCTTTGTGCTTCATCAGTCAATTTTGCCAGCCCTACACCTGTGCAAATCATTTTATCTCACAAACCACTGCAAACTACACAGAAGCCCAGATCTCAAATTTCAGTGATGCTGTATAATGATTAGAAAAACCTCTTTGTCATTAAGATTTCTGTCACTAAGTTACTTTAAAAAAAAAA
>WHYT01017769.1:430575-448945 GCA_009806455.1 Tetrax tetrax
AGAGAGAGAGAGAGAAAGAAAGAAAGAAAAGCAGTATCTAATGGGATGTAAGAGTGTTTGACCTACCTGGTGAAGCCTTGACCTTTTTGTCAGTGTTTGCAGCTTGGCATGATCAATAATAAACAGAAGAAAAGCTTTCTGTCATTATCTTCT
Source organism: Tetrax tetrax (assembly GCA_009806455.1). Classification (NCBI taxonomy): domain Eukaryota; kingdom Metazoa; phylum Chordata; class Aves; order Otidiformes; family Otididae; genus Tetrax; species Tetrax tetrax. Next base: position 430,729 of record WHYT01017769.1, read on the forward strand.
AACCTGTCTCAGATGACACTGTGTAAGCTCCTGATGGCATTATTTAGATAGTTTGCTAAAGAACAACACTAAAATTATGGAAATAAGAGGTTGATACCATTAAGAGATACTGACCTGCTGAAACACTCCTTGAGCCTTAGTCGAGGTGGCCTGGATTATGGACATGACAGCATATTTTGGTTGCAGAAAAAGATTGCCAAATAGCACTAGTATGAAAGATGTATTTAATTTAGGATTCCTCTTTCTTTGATCACACACTGGTGCAGGTTTTCAAAATTTATTAGCTCACATTTCTTAAATTCCTCTAGAAAAAGTTATAAGGAAATAGGTTGTCTACACAATTGTTCAACCCATCAACCCCCTAAGACTCTGACAGTGCAGCTGCTGAACAAGGAGGCAGGCTCTCCTGGCATGTTAATTTTGCACTTGTTATTCCAGAAAAATAACACTTACGTTATTGTATAGCACTGTTAATTATGCATATGTTATTACTTAATACTGTAGAAGTTCCTTTTTATTATTTTTAAATTCTTAACAGTGATTCTATGAGCCTTCAGTAGATTCTCCCAGATGCCTATCTAATGTAGAATGTGTGCTATGACTTTGAACCTTCTCACACCAGCTTTGTTGCTAAAGTTAGATTTTTAAGAAGCCTCTCAGCTGGCTTTAATATTAAATTTTAATATAAATAATTAATTGTACTTAATTATAATAATTTATTGTTAACTTTTAAAAATTCTGTATTATATACACGAATACAGAACGCTATTCTTGCAACATTCTCACAGGAATTCAGATCAAATCTGAGCTAAATGTCCACCTCTCCTACATAATTGCAGTACTCAGCGGCTCAGAAATTGTAGATTTGTCTTTAACAATGATTCCATGAAGCAAATAACATATTATCTATTTAAAAACAGAAGAAGTGCAAAGAACAGAATAGCAATTTGCTCAAAATTCAGTAGAAGGAAGTGAAAATCAAAACACAGGCTATCTGATAATTATTTAAGATCCAAAAGAAAAGATTGCCTTTCCTAGCAAGCCCAGAAAAGATTAAAAATCCCTGATACAGTTCATCTGAGGAAAATTTCCAGTCCATTTTTCATCTGCCTAATTCTATTTTGGATAAACACCCAGATTTCTGAGCACTTACTGAAACCAAATTGAAATCCTGGATGCTCGTTCATTATTACCAAGTACCATATGTCTGATTTTATTTTTGGAGCTGTCTTTGGCAATAACACACTCTGTCAGAAGCTCTGTGGCAAGGATTCAAATCTCATGGTTCAGAGTAACAGATTTCAGGGGGAAAATGTACTGCAGATACTCAATAGAATTTATTACACTGTTTATCTTTTACCTGAGCTTTGCATGGATGATGTTTTGTTGACCTCTAGGCCACTAAGAACAAGCAGAAGTGCAAAGAGGTATAGAATAAAAACCTTTGCTATGACTCTCACACACAGGTGAAAGTGATGAGGTTTTGCAGACAAATCTAATAATGTAATTTCCCATTGCCTAAGAATTTCTGTTTCCTTGTTTTTCCAGAAGTTGGCTTATTTGGCTTTTTAAACTTTTTGCCTGTTAAGTTTCATTATAAACGCATATTACATATTTTTGTCGGGTTCACACCTAAAATGTACATTTCTCTGCTTGGGCAGTTCCATCATCACCACAGAAACTCACCTGCCCTTGTAGCCAGGGCCTCACTCTCCTCAGTCACTAAAGACACCAGAGCAGCTTCCACACAGAGCTTCTACATTTTCTCAGCAATTTTACTCAGACTATCTCAAAGTGCTTTATCTAGTACACTGGTACCACCACAATTAAAAGCTGATCCCTTTAAGAAACCGTATATTTGCTGACATTTACGGTACTGTGGACAATGTAGCTCACGTAATTATCCCACATGATCGTTTCCTTCACTGTAATTATAACTCAGTCCCAGGAGAAAGTCCCTCTCTACACTGTTGTTGTTATGTGGCAAAGGAGGTTTTGTTTCACTTAAGCCATTGTCAAAACTGAGTGTTTGTGGGAAAACCTTATTGCTTACATAAATACCTTCAGCCCTTCTGCAAATACTCCAGGAGCTTTGCTGTGTAGTTAGATCCTCTGAAATCTTCAGAAAAACATTATAATCTCTGCCCCAAGGCATGTCTACAATATTCCCTCGAACACAGAATGGAAGGTCCCTACGTAGCTGTGGCATCAGACATAATCAAATTACATCCGCAGCAAAAATACGCCGAAGTTTGAGCTTTAGCTGCCGCACCATGCTAACAAGGTACTGCCAGGATCCTGTGTGTAGCTCTACTACGCAGCAGTGCACTGCACTGTGAAAAGACATCAAGAATGTGGGAACATTTTGGTTAATTACAATACAGTTACTAACCATTTGGCAAAATATCCCATCCTGTTTACTCCAGTTGAGAATTTTTGTGAACAGTTTCAAAGAAAACCTATTATTTCTCATATTATGGTGTGAGTTAAAAAAAAAAAACCCTCTACTGTCTGAACTTTAAGCTATGATTAAAGACTTCAGTTTTTCTTTCATTCTACATTTACTGCTGTACTTTATTTTTCATGTGATATCAGAGCTGTATTACAGTAATTGCAAAATAACCAGTGTTAAATCAAATGCAAAACATGCAGCAATGTTTTTAAAACTTACCACCCAAATTAAAGTGAATATTTATATGTATTTTATTCATGAAGTATCTTTCACATCCTGTTTATTACTATAGCTCAATATTAAAGGATTCCTTGTCAGTGAAAAAAGGATAACGCTGAAGCCTATCACCTTTCTTCATTTCCCATTTTCTCTCCCAGAACATCTTGAAATGCATTTCATTGGAGCTACTGCTGTGAAAACTTTGGCATTTCAGTAATGAATGTTCTTTTTAAAATGAAATACTACACCAAGTGAGCACATGGGCTACAAATGCACCACAATGCTATTAACTGAAATAAAGTACAAAACCAGTCCGGCATTCTCAGATGCACAAAAATTTTTACCAAATGAAGGAATCCTGTAAGCAGGTACTGTGCACTCATGTACGTGGGAGATGAAGGTGAGGAAAAGTAGAACACACATAAGCTTAATTTTCTTCCTAAAAGCTCTAAAATCTAAAGAACATACACAAATTTACACCACCTAGTTAGACTTGTTTGTTGACCAGCACTAATACGGTAATTGCTAAAAACAGTCAAGAAGTATACATACGCAGGCAGTTAACACAGTTCGGCTAACGAGTTGCTACAGCTTAGCCTATTGATTGACTATATTAATCAACATCAAGCATCAGTTAACCTGCGTCACTTATGTACTTATGTAGCACAAATAGTCAATAATATTGAAAGAAGAAACAAAGTGGCAGCACATTCTCCAGCTTTTTTTTTTTTTTTTTTAAACCAAATTAAATAGCAAGAGGAAATTTCAGGAACATTTAGCATCCAGTTCAAGAAAGCACTGTAGAACAAGTCTAAAGTAAAATATGTGCTTGAGGCCACAGGGCTCAAAAAGGTAAAATGGAGAGGAAGACGTGGGACAATAGTCTAGCAAGACATTAAATAGCAAAGTGGGAAGGCACAGGTAAAATGCCCAAGCAACAGCTGGAGCCTAAGGAACTCCAAAGTGGAGAGTAGTTTGCAGTCCATTTAAGCTATGTCCTTGATACAAACGTTGTTCCAGTCAACACATTGACAATTATTACTCTTTATGATTCTCCAACACACTAACTATTTTTATTTTGGGGACAGCACAAAAGCTTTAAAAGTGACAGACCATAGAAATACAGAATGGTTTGGGTTGGAAGGGACGATTAAAGCCCACCAAGTCCAACCCCCTGCCAGGAGCAGGGACATCTCCAACCAGATCAGGTTGCTCAGAGCCCCGGCCAACCTGGCCTGGAATGTTTCCAGGGATGGGGCATCCACCACCTTTCTGGGCAACCTGGGCCAGTGTTCCACCACCCTCTGTGTAAAAAATTTCTTCCCAATATCTAATCTGAATCTACCTCCCTCTATTTTGAGACCATTACCCCTTGTCCTATCAGAACAGGTCCTGATGAAGAGTTTCTCCCCATGTTTCCTGTAGCCCCCTTTAGGTACTGGAAGGCCACACAAAGGTCCCCCTGGAGCCTTCTCTTCTCCAGGCTGTATTAATTTAGTATTAAAGCAGAAAATTCAAGGAAATCACAGTGCAGAACTGGTAAAAAACAACTGTCAAAACAACTCTCTGGCAATAGTGCAGTCTTTTTGGCAAAGCCTAGATCAGCTGTGCTTAGGAACATGCTAAGCCTTGAATATAGAGCAGCAGTAGAGAATTACAAGCACGAAATAAATTGCAGAAATTAAACTGGGCAGCAACTTGTCACAGTTAGGAGAAACAAGAAGTGCTTTTAGTAATACCCAACTCCTCTCATCCAGGAAGGAAGATGAAAGGAACATTACTCTCAAAACGTCTTTTCAGCACAGCAATGCCACAACTGCTTTCCTGTTTTACTACTGCTTCAGTGCTTCACTAGTGAGTTAAAGAGAAACCCAATTTTGTTTGACTTGCATTGCTAATAGACTTATTTTTAAAATTTTCTGTGTCTATTTCTTCATACTATTATGTTCATTTCGTTTTATCTCTTTATGCCTTGAAGTAGACAGAAGCTTAAAAAAAACCCACCAAACAAACAAACAAAAAAACAAACAAACCCTTTGCTTCCATGCTGGTCGTTTAGCTGACTGAAGGATAAACAAACAACTGCTTCTATTCACAAAAATTCAACCTTATGAAAACATGGCACCAGGTGACACTATCTACATTAGAAAGTTTACAGGATTAAAGATATTAAAAGAAAGTTCTAAACAAAATTGTTGTATTAGTCATATAAATTTGGTTGTGCTGTCGTTTATGAATGCTTGTTTTCCCCCCCTGTAGCTTCCTGTACAGTAATTTACTCACAACAGTGATATTCAAGTAATTTAAGAGCACAATGCATCCTTTTATAAACAAGGAAAACTGAACTCCTCGCTGAACTAATTGACTTTTCACTGAATGTTAAGGAGAACACTTCTGCAAAGCAAGCTGGAAAAATGAAGCAGTGACTTTTCTAAGGTACAGTGAAATATTTTATTCAAAGTATATTGAAATAATTTTTCACTTCAAAAGGCAATATCTGTTTCTTATGGTAAACATTTGCTTCTGTACCCAAACATGAGGAAAAAGGTGGCTGTGTCCTACTTATCATTTAAAGGGAAATAGCTTGGGAACTCCTCAGTCTCAGCCTGAGACTGTCCTTCCAGCAACTTGTAAGAGTGCTGCCACCGTGCTACGAAGCGGCATTGGTAAAGAACAGGGAGGCAGCTGACCCACGGGAGACAGATGTGTTTGTGCAAAGAACAGAACAGAAGTGAGACTCAGCCCCAAGAATCACCAGCTTCTCGCAGACCCACTCACAGGTCACTGGCTCTTAGCCATCACCCACCCTCACAGCACCTGCAAGATGCTAGCAGCCCTTCTGCACTGGAGTTAATTTACTGGGTCGCAATCAGAGTTAAGCACCAGGAACATTTCCTAGAGCATTCTGCATTCAAGTCTTCTTCCTGCTTAATTCCTTATATATTTCAGGAACTTGTATATATAAACACACATATATTTATAAATGAAACCTCTAACATGCACTGTCAAAAGCTCCCCTTATCACCTATTTACTCCATTAGCAGAAACATAATGATCTCTCATGCAAATAGTTCATTACTTAATAGTTAATTAAATACTCACTGAACTGAGTAAATGTGTCATTTAGGGGCTATTAAAACGTCCATTATAGATATGACAACCACAGTGGCCCTCATGGAGCCTGGAGTACCCTGCCATTACAGTATCCCCAGAGGGACCTATTGATGCTGACTTTGCTCCAAAAGATGCTGCTGTTCCCTCTCCATCGTTGAACCACTTGCACTTACTTGTCCATATCAAGGAGTTTAAGTGAAGGGTCACCACTGCCATCACTCCATGGCTAAAAGATGAAGCTTAATATTGCCTCAGAGGGAAAAACACATATTACTTTGGAATAGTGTGTACCTCAGTTATGAGATGCTATCTTATAACCTTCCCTAGGTAATGCAATACCTCTAGCTTAGAACATCCACTGCATGTAGCAATGCACTGAGTGCAGAAAATTCACCTGAAGTAAGGGCAGATTTGTCAGATTTGCCTCACCTGAACCAGCACTGTTGAAATATTTTTTTAGAACGCTTAGAATTAAAAATAATATTAAAAAAAAAAAAAATTGTTCCTCCAAGCAGGCCTCTCAAACTCAGATAAGAGGGACAAAACAAATGAGAGATACAAATTCAGTATTCTTTATGTGTCAGTCCTGCATTGACACAAATTCATAAACAGGGGCCAAACCTGTGTAGTAGAAATACTGAGATAAATAAAAGTTGATCCAGAATTAGTAATGTAAGGAGAAATGTGGAAAAGCAGAGCTTCTCCCTTGACTGCAAAACATACAGGGAATTTCACCCTCCTTTTCTTTATTTCATGAAGCTGAACTCTCTTAGCTCCCCATCCTCCTCAAATGCTGCAATGTAAGCTCCCTCAGCTTATTAACTGCTTTGACTAAATTCTTCCCTAAGCAGAAGAGATGCTGGCTTGGCAGAGCTACAAGGAAAACTGTCCTCTCTGTAATGTAGAGCTGGCAGTACTGAGTGAAGAGAATAGAATGACTCACACTGAATCTTTCTCTAATGAAATAATTTAAATAAGTCTGTTTTCCCTTTTATTAAACAGGGGAAAATCAATAATGATTAATTGCCATTCCTATCCATTATGCTATTTCTAGAACGAATGCACGCATCTGAGCTTGAAGTGAGGCAGAATTAAGAACACCAAATGTGTTAATAACAAAACAAAGTTTTAGTGGTAAGTAAATATCAATAAACGGGCATTCCATCTCACTGGTGCTTTTAATTGACACTAATGCAACTTCTTTAAGTAACGTTAAAATGTAGACACAAATTACGTGCTAAAAAGATATATGCAGCACTATTTGGATCAATAACATGTACTGATCACCTTTAAATAAAAATCCACAAGTATATTTACTTGATTAACAGAATAACTGTTTTATTCACTTTTCCTGGCATGGATTTGTACAGGTTCTTGACATTCTCCTTCCCTCGTTTACCCTGATGTAATATAATTATTTTGCCATTGCAGACGAATGCAAAGCCTGACCATCTGAGGACTGGGAGACAGGGATTCCCATAACATTGGTTTATAAGGCAAGGAACAATATACGATGTTCTTCCCTTTGTTTGCTTTTATGCACTTGCATTCTGAAAAGATATGACAGCTTACCAGATGGCAAGACTGATAAGTAGCAATCTTAACAATAGTAAAAAAATTAACCTTTATGACTTTTTTTCCCTTTCAGAAATATCTGAATTGACAGGTTCTGAAGGTAGGAGTGAACTAAAGAAGAGTGAAACTTTCAGAAGTTTGCAGGAAGTTACTTTTAAATTCAAGTCTAGTGTATGACAGCTTCCTATGATGTCCTTCTAGCAGGGCTACAGACAGAAAGAGAAGAAATTAGTCTCCAATCTTACATAATGAACTGCCCACACACAAACTCATCTGTAGTCTTCTCTCAAAAAATATGAGCAAAGGTTATACACGTAAGTATAGCACAGAAGGAGATGGCTTAATCCAATCACACGAGCACTTTTCTTACAGAACAGCAGAAGCAGAAATTTAATGATGTGGTAAGATTGCTCACCTAAGTAGGAGGTGTCTCTCACAAGTGATAAATTTAATCTGAAAATATTTTTAGTATTCTACTGCACTCCTTTCTGACTTTCCTCCAGAATGATATTCCTGAGGCATTACTATACATAATGTATAAATGATCTCTGCTTAGCATTACATTTATTGCAAGATGAAGTATTTAAAAAGTTCATCATATGCTACCTCATAGTGACATACTGGGAAAAATTTTAAAATATAGGTCTCTAGAAGAAATTCTGTTGTGTGTACAAATGAACTCTTAGAAGAAGCTGCCGGTGTCCCTAAATCTTCGCAAATGCAGAGCAACTTTACTTTTATCCTATAAATATGCTCAATTTGGAATGTCACGTCATTTAAAATCCAATCCCAGAGAGAGGAGTTTAAAGAAGGTTTGGATCTGAACATTTTCTCAGGACAGTTTTAAGTTTTAATGTCATTTCCACCCAAATTATCTGTGGGAAGTTTTTCAGCCTTCAGAGTGGACCTACTTTCAAATGATCCTTTAGCATTCTGATATTGGTATACACCCAGAAAGATCCACTTTGATTTCAAGGCTTGACTCAGATGAGAAATTTAAAGCACAATGCATGGGACAGCAGCTATTTAAATTTTCATTTTCATAGTAACAACAAAAAAGTAATATCACATTAGAATAGAAGTAATAATGCCTTGATAATAATAACCTCTAAAATAAAAATTATGTTCATCCTTACCACTAAAGCTTTTCTTGTAGTCTTCTTGTGGGTGACTACCAACACTGCCATACAAAAGTGCGCCAAAAAAAAACTATACGGGCAAAGTGAATTTCAAAATGCAATATTGAAAACTAAAATACTCAGTGTATTTCTGCTTGAGAACGTGAGTATGGAACAAATTTCTGTCTTGCTCCTTGCTTTGTAACCTTTGTGCATTTGTACAGTATGCTACGCTTTTCAAAGGCATATTGTCCATAAGCTGACCCTGCTCCGAAGTATATCATTGCTAAATTTGTTGATTTCCATGATGGCTACTTCAGATTTCCTACATTGAAAACTAATATCACAACCAGGGAAATTCATTCTTTTTGACAAAAACTAAGTTTAGTTGTTCTTCCCACTGAGTTCACTCAGTTTGCCTAAGAAAAAAATAAAAAGGTAACAAAAATTAAAGTAATGGCTTCACTATTTGGCTCCAATGTAATAACCAATCTGCTCTAACTTGTCAACTAAATTTTTCCTGTACATATTTTAAGCCATTCTTAAAATAAACTCTTTCTAACCTACACAACATTGGCTCTTATTATATGTGGAAATAAGAGCATCCATCAATTTATGACACAAAACTGTACTTGTCTTCTAAAGATCTAGATAGAAAGTTATTCAGGTAACTGTCTATGGAATGCAACTTTGCAAGATACCATTTTTGTGCTTTCTCTTTTATATTAGAAATAATGCATCAAATACACACAGAGGGAGTATTGAGCATCTGGCAGAGTTCTTCATTTATCTGGAAAACTGATTAATCATCTCATGGATTTAGAGAAAAGGAGGCTGAGAGGCGACCTCACTGTTCTCTACAGCTTCCTGAGGAGCAGATGTGGAGAGGGAGGTGCTGATCCCTTCTGCCTGGTATCCAGTGAGAGGACGCATGGGAACGGTTCAAAGCTGCACCAGGGGAGGTTTAGAGTGGACATTAGGGAGCATTTCTTTACTAAGAGGGTGGTCAGATGCTGGAACAGGCTTCCCAGAGGTGGTCAATGCCCCAAGCCTGTCAATGTTTAAGAGGCATGTGGAGAATGCCCTTAATAGCATGCTTTAACTTTTAGTCAGCCTTGGATTGGTCAGGTGGATTGGACAAGATGATCGCTGCAGATCCCTTCCAACAAAAATATTCTATTCTATCTTTCAGCCAATAAAAAACAAAACACCTTCAAGTTAAACAAGCAATTGGTAATTGCCTGTAGTACTTGCATTATCACACCTGAAAGATTACGTTTAACTTGATATTAATTTCAGGCAGCCTTAAACACTGAAGTTGAAAAACCGGAGAAAGACAACTACCCAGATATAGTTATTACAAAGTTCTCTGCTTTCTGCATTCCCAATGCAACACCACAACCTGAAGTCCAACAGCTTTTCTAAGCTTTACTTATTTCCAACACAAAAGATAGGAACATGTTCTCTCATGCATGGCTATTGAAAATTTTGGCCTCCCAATAAAACAGCAAATCCATTTCATTGGAGTAATTCCCAGCACAACACACTTTAAGAATGTGACTGCTGCTTACATTAATAAACCACCTGCATCTGACATTCTTTTCATCTCCTCAAAACCACTTTCTAATTTATTTTCATGTACAGTGAAAATTCAGTCATAGTGGGGCATGAACTTATTATGTGGAAACACACTCAAATACTCTCACTCAGCACAAGTCCCTGGGATGTAAGTGAAAGTTCCGACCAAGTGAGAAATAACAACAAAATTACTCATTGTTAAACCTGTAAGTTTAGATTTTAGATACCAGGATAAAACAGATGACAGAAAGCACAGCATCTACATGCTGGTTAAGGACGCTTTTGTACAAGATACTTCTACAGCAACAGAAGATTTAGTCAAGAGACTGCCTTGACTATATGTTGTAATTATTTGTGATGGTAATCTCTTTCATAAACTGGTCAAGCTCCTCCTAAAAACTAGTTAGGCTTCTTCCTCACAAATAAAAGGCTCTTCCAAAATCTCATTTGTTTGATGATTATAAAGCATGTTCTGATTTCTAGCTTCAATATACTCTACGAAAGTTTATATATATTTATTTCCTAGCTTAAACAGTTCCTCTTGCTTAGCATTGATTTTCTTGACATATTTACAGAGTGCAGTAACCTCTTTCACCTCCATTTGCTAGTCTAAACAAGCCAAGAGCTTCAGTGTCCCCTTGTTAGACAGGATGAACGGAGGATGGAAAGCTGATTATCAGACAGACAGAAATGGGGCTCTGTCTTTAGTGCCCTGGCTGGCATTCTGGAGAATTGTGCTGTACATTACTCTCTTTCCCATCTCGACAAAGTAGCCTCCGGTAGCAATATATCTACCTCTGACAAGTTTCTGAGTCAAAATTCCTCTTCTTTTCTTAACAGTGTGCCACATATTGCCCATTATGCTATGTTGTTCCAAATGGGAAAACCTCAACTTTGTAAAATTAAATTATCTTCATGGAATTGAACAGATATTTTCATTTAATAATTAATAATAAGGCTCAAAAATTATTGTGAAAATGGGCATGGGCAGGCATTAATAACACACACACATATTTCAATATGTAAAAGGAAATTTTAAAAGTTACATGTTAAAAGAAATCATTATTGTGTAAATTCTTGTATAAATTAATAAATACACAGAAAATGAGATCCAGTATTTCCCAACAGGGAATGTGACAGTAGAAGAGAAGAGGTGAGGTAGTGTAAATATATCCACACTAGCAAGATAAGAACAGTATGTTTTGAGGAAGAAAGTGAAGATGCTTGAAATACAAGAAATGCTCTGCCACTCTGAACCTCAGATAGCACAGAGAAACAAATACAGATGAGCCTGTGAGGGCAAGAAAACAAACAAGGCAAGAGTACAGTGGAAGTAGTAGAGGTCAGAAATAACAATGCAGGCAACAGTATAATTGACTTTAAGAGGGGCTTGGGGATATTGAATTTTACCCAAAAAGTAAGATGGGACAAATAAATCAAAGTAGAAAATAACTACAATTGGTTTTGAACACCTGCTGAGCTTTAAAATTAGCTTCCATTCACCAAAGAGCATTGCTGTACACCACTGAACAAAGAGAAACATCACCTTGTTAGGGAAGAACACATCAGACAAGGTTAACTCCTTTATTTTATCTGCCTGACATACTTTCCGGATCCATCACGGAAACAGTTAATGATCTGCCTTTAGAAACCTACAAACAGCCAGAGGGCTCTCAGTGGAGCCAGATTTTGCTCTTACTACTAGTCTGCAAAACGTTATTCAGAAGGTACTGATTAATCCAAACTCAACTGTTTCCCTAAAAACATACCAAATTTCACTGAACTTAGAAGAGGCCTTAGAGGAACAGGAACTAAGACTATAAGAAGGCAAGCAGAAGGCAACTCACACAGAGGCATTTTCAACCCAACAGCCCAGTCCCTATTCTCATGCATCAGTATTACTGGACACCGTCCTCCGGCTCTGCGGCCAGCCTGCATCCGCCTGGCTGAAGTCTCTTACGCTCCAGAAAAGTACATCTGATCTGCCTGCTGGGAACATGCCATCCTTCATGTTAACTTCCCTGCAATGATGTGAAGGGGGATGTGAAGGAAAATTTTAGTTGGCCCTGGGAGCATGCAGAGTAACAGTAAGGAAAATTGCAGAGCAGGAATGAAGCCTGCGCCCTGACCCTATTTGATGTGCTATTACAGACAGAGCCGCCCAGTCCTCAGGAGTGATGCAATCACCAGATTATTCTTTCTTGAAAACTCTGTCTTATGAATGTGTCATAAAAAAAAAACCATAAAACAGAATAAAAAATCCTGTCAACTCAGGATTCCCTCCCCATTGCAAGCAGTTTCAAAGTATCAGAAGATTGTCTCCCACACAGTCTTATCCACCCAAATGCAGTTCTTGAGTCTTTTCCTTAAAAGTATTCCAACTACATGATGCATGCATTTTCACCAAAAAGGCTGTTTACTTAAACAGTTACTGAGGCATTTGCCAGTACAAGTTTCTCTTTGCCCTGTATATTACTTCATCTTTCCAGATCTGCCTGCTTCCAGTAGTTTATTTACTCTGTATTACAACGTCTCTTTTAAAAGTAATTTGTAATAAAACTAATGAAAATTTATTTTATCTGTATTAAAAACTTGAGGTTTTTTTTCAGGCTTGCGAAAAGAGTGTTGACAGGGGAGGTAACAGTTATCACATATTTGAAAGCTACTGCAGGAACACACGTCAGAAATTGTTCTCCCCTATCCACCGGGAAAGGGACAAGAAGTAATGGGCTCATGGAGGAGAGAGCCTTTAGGTCAGATTCCAGAAACACCCTCCAGCTTCAGCACTGAACTTGATTGCTACATTTCCATTGCTACAGATTTTTGTAAAAAAAGTAAGACAAACATCAGTTGGGAGCATATACTGGGTACAGGCTACTCTGCCTGCAGACAGAGGGGCAGATGAAGATGGGCTCTTGAGGTCCCTCCGCACACTTCGCGCTGTAGTAAAATCTGCTGTTTCCAGGGTGGTATTTGTGCACACAGCAAGCTGAAGCAGATAGTGGCCATGCAGATCTATTAATTTTTCATGACAATGAAGAGACACTGGTAATATCTCACAGATCAATATCTTCTTTCTCCAGAACCAGTGCTGAATGTGTCTCTTGCAAGACTCTTTTCTTTAGTGGCAGTAATGGAAAACCCCATTGACTTTTCTGCATATTCCTTTTTAGGACATTGAGCCATGATAATTCCCCCTGTTTTCAAGAACCCTGAGACCACAACTCCTTATAGAAAAGCCTGCAACAGCATTACAAGCTGTCCTGATCTTAGTTAGGAAGAGTTACTTTAAATGCTAATAAGCACACTTAATGTTCAACTATTGATTGTAGAACTTTTATTCTTTTTATTCTTTAAAGTGATAAGGTGAAGCTATTTTTAAGTAAAATAAGCATCTAAATTACTTTTTTAAATTGTGAGTCTCCAACTGGAGATTGCCATGTACAGCACATTTTTCAAAGTAAACAGTGAGGATGATACGATGTTATCTACATATTGTCATTACTTTTAGTAAGTCAAAACCTTAGACTGAGTGAAATAGGAGGCATGTATTGAACAATTTAATCTGAGTTGTGATCCCTTTGTGTTCAGTTTAACACAAAAATATAGTATGAGCTCATCCCCTGTGGCTGAGTAATTGGAGAATGAACAAGGACACTTTCCAATAGAAGCAAACGCAATGCAAGTTTGATGAAGTAACCTACATCGAAAATTACATCTCTGTAAACCACTTTGAACATTGAAAAGCAAAACAAAACCGATGTGGATTGCTGTACAGAATGCACCTCTGGAAGTTATGCCATTTAGTTTTAACTCCAAGACACATTGTTTGGAAGTCAAACTCCAATAGTAAACCACAGAATAGACTTGAGAGTAACTCATTCGTATATAAAAACTCACAAGCTACCAAATGCACGCATGTGGTGTAAAGACAGGAATCAATCTAGAAATCCCCTAGTAGAAAGGGTTTGGCTTCCTAGCAGTCTTGAAGTTTTATTACAAACCAGGTAAACAGTAAGTTTTTACTAGGAAAAGAAACAACCTGGAAACGTTTCCTTGAGGAAGGCAGTCTGACCTTAACAGCTGCCATGTCCTATCAAATCTCCAGGTGTCTGCTTCTTACAAGTCAGTTCTGCGGGTGCCGAGCACGTGAAGCACAGCACCATCACACACTAAGGATAAGCAATACCAGAGCACACTTACTACCTCTGCACAGGCCCGTCCTGCTTATGCAGCTCCAGGGAAGGAATTGCTTACCAAAAAAAGGAATTAACAACAGACAACGAGGATGACTAAACATCACCTATCATTGCCTTCTTTTCATCACTAGTGAGTAAACTGAGAAATCATATCCCATTGACAGTATAATTTTGACAGCAGCAGTCAAGACTGATGAGGTGAATTAAATGCAAAGGTATGCTTTACTTCAAAGGCATCATTTCATTTTAAGCACCAGGAGCGCAAGGGATTGCCAGTTATTACTGCTTGAAGCACTCTGTCCTTCTGCATTAGGCAGCACTGAAAGGAGAGTTCTCCCTGTACACAGCTCTCGCCATATATTTTAAAAGTTACCTATCCCTACTGGCCAACATCTTTCAGTTCACTGTCTCAGGAGATGTTACATGCTATAAAAGCATAACAGCTCGTGACAAAACCACTCAGCATCACCTCTTGTCTCTCTCCCTGTAACAATCTGGCTCACAGTATTTCCCTGACCTGATCACTTCCTGTTTGCAGCGACTAAGTATCCCCAAAAGGAAGTAACATTTCACACCTCCTATGTTTTCACCAGTCATGGCAATATGAGCTGCAGAGGAAAATAACAAGAATACCAAAGATTACATGGGACAGGTAGCCCACTGAAATGACAGGATCGGACAGCATTACACAAGGTCTGTGAGATGCGCTTCTGTCCGCCAGCCCTGGCGTCAGAGCTCAGTTTCTTCTCTTTTTGTAACCATAAATGGTTTACCATTTTTTTTCCCCTCTGATTAATCAAGTTCCACTCTAAATGCTATCTATGTTTCTGAACAACTTCTACTTTTAGAAATACCCCTGTTGCATACACAATCTGTGATTACCTGGGTATTTCACTACAAAGTAGGAGAAAGGCTGTTAACACTGAAGAGAAGACCAACATACAGGCCTACTGGAAGTAACCAACCCTCCCTTATAATTCAAACACAGCTGTTGAGAATAATACACAAATGGTTATTTTTTATCTGGAACATGTAAAGTCTGAACTTTTTCCCAATTTCATTCCAACAGTTATGGATTATTTTCTTGTCATTTGCTGTGCTCTTTTCAATTTCTGTCAGAAAAATGGCGTATTTGAAATTGAATGCCTCATGTATTTTGTAGATTATCATTGTGAGCTGCGCTGCTCTGACCTTTTCAGTAGGCTGTAATTTCATTTGCTGCCATGGCTATTTAGGTTCTTCTCTTCTGTCTCAGGGTCTCTAAACTGCAGGTAACAGACAAGAATGGCCAACCAGTCAAACCAAAAAACATTTAAACTTAGATTTCAAAGTATAAAAAAAAAGATCACTATACTTCACAGCAGGAACCCTGCACTTAAATTTTGAACTTGAAGATACATGAGTAGAGATCCATGCTTTGTGAAATTATCTTTAGGTTGCTTTGGTTTTTGTTTGGGGTTTTTTGTTTGTTTTTTTTTAAAAAAAAAAAAAAAAGAAAAAACATCCCTTATTAAAAACATATTTTTTTTATTTCTGGAGTATCAGCTTTGCCCTTCCTTTCCATTGAGTAAATAAAATATTTTACCTTTTCACCTTTAAGTACATTATTTACTGTACCATTGATCTTTACCGTTCTCTATAAAGTTGATAACATTAACACACAGTTGTGTAAGACAAGCACACAACTTCTAATATTGCTGAATGCGTGAATATTCATTCTGCAAATAGCAGCAGTTGCTCAATTATGATTTTAGAAAAGAATTGTTCTTTCTATGTAGGACAAAAGGTCTAAAATGTAGCGTAAGACAGGATGGCTCTCTATGCACGAGCTGCTTGATTCAGTACACCAGCATTTGGAAATATTAATATGAACAAAAGAAGTTCAATGCCTTCAGTTCCTATTTTACCTTTAAAGCAATGCTCAATACATCACTTCTCGAGGGAGTAAGGAGGGGTACAAGCTATGAATCACTGGAAAATATACTTATTAAAGAATGCTCATGCTCTCCGTGGAACATACTTCGAGTCAGTCATCACACTGTTTTCATTGTCTTGCATCATTTACATCTGCTATGATTTTACAACCCTTCTCTTCACTCTAAATGTACCATCAGCATATTTTAGCCCAGCACAAAGTAGATAAGCATTCTTGAAGACACTGTAGAATAAAGTAGAGTTGCCTTGAGCTAGAAAGTCAGTGGCCTCTAGATAGAAGTCAGAAGGGAGCCATAAGCAGAGTAAGAGAGAAGAGAAGGGCGTCGCTCCCAAAAGCAAGCAAGGTGGGGTATTTAATTGTAAGCAGAAGACAGAGAATCTGAAAAGAAAGTGAAGTGTTTAAAACAGCATTATCTACATTTGCCAAACTACCATATTTTGCCAAAGTCATATCACAGTCATCACTTCAAAGAGGTAGAGGAAAATGGGAAGCATCTATTTTAAAACTTTCAGCAGTGAAACAAGTGAAACAAGATCTTCTTACAAGTACTTAAGTTATAACAACTCTTCTGGGTCACTTTATACAATAAGGTGACCAGAGTTTGTAGAGATACAGTATGCCTGCCACATTGTTTCTTGATAACTTTCTATTGCTTATTCAATAAAATTATTTATTTCTGATAGAGATACTTTCAGAATTCTTGGAATTAGTTGTAAATTTGTGTAAATGTACCTACAGAAAAAGGGCACCCAAGCCTAACAACGCTATGGTAAATAAATAAGGTGAGAGGAAAGCAGCTCAATTTTCGGCATTTGGCAAACTGTTTTTCATGTTTCTGGGGTTTGGGTTTATTGGGATTTTTTCAACATTTGTCTCAAACTTCTCAGAACACTCACACGCCTATAACATTTTTCTGAAAGTATGGCTTAGGTTTTGGTCCCTGTATGACTTTCATTTTTCTGTGCTAATGCAGGCTATCACACAGGCAGATCATATGGTTGCCTAGAGCACAGATGGGAAGAATATTCATTCCACTGAAGAAGAATCAGGTTTGTTTTTTTTATTTCAGAAAATTGGAAACCAAGGATTTTATGTAATCGTACTGATATCACATAGTAAGATCACTGAAAGATTCTATTAACTTCATTTAATTAATAAGGGTGGTGAAGCACTGGCCCAGGTTGCCCAGAGAGGTGGTGGATGCCCCATCCCTGGAAAATGCAAGGCCAGGTTGGCCGGAGCTCTGAGCAACCTGATCTGGTTGGAGATGTCCCTGCTCCTGGCAGGGGGGTTGGACTGGATGGGCTGGAAAGGTCCCTTCCAACCCAAACCCTTCTGTGGTTCTATCTTACTATCATAACTTTTTTTTTTTTCAGTTAAGAAACGACACCTGGGTCATGTATCTCCTAGAACAGCCCCAAGAGCGATCCTGAACCTAAAGAAAAGTGGTGATGGATGAACTGTCTTCATGATTACTGCTGTGATGAAGCATAGACATAGTGCTGGAAATTCAGCCCAGTATATGTATTTTCTGGAAAGGAAAAGGATCTGACCCTTGCTAGTACAAAAAGTGTACCTTACTGGAGAAAAACCTGCTTCAGTATTGTCAAGGGTATAATGAACACAACTGATGCTTTCATACAAAGGAGGCAAATAAGACAGCTGCAGATGAACACAACAAAAGTACATGTATTTGTATCTGAGTTTTTTAAAAATGTACATCTGTGCATGCAGGGGGAGGAGAGAGAGAAAGATGTCACAAGGACCAAAGAGAGAAGAGTCAAATGAAGGGAAGGTGTGACAGAAATAAGATGAACATCAGAGACTAAATGATAGAAAATAAACATGTATTATATTACAGAGGGAGGAAGAGAGATGGCGGAGAGAGGAAAACCTTGATGGGGGTTGGGGGGGGACAGGACACCTCACAGAATATCTATGAGGAAAACATAGCGGAACAGCAAAAAAAAAAAAAAAAAAAAAAAAAAAAAAAAAAAAAAAAAAAAAAAAAAAAAAAAAAAAAAAA
>WHYT01017769.1:457660-473001 GCA_009806455.1 Tetrax tetrax
AACCACTAAGTTGAGAGTATATGCAGGTATGAGAAGGGGGCGGAAAAAAGCACAAAGGCAGAGCCCCTTGAAGTTATAATTACTCAGCAAAAAAAAAAAAGCTTAATAGCAGGACAGGTAACAAAACAATAGAAAGAATGAGCCACGTAATATGAAAGTAGAAACAAGCTTAGAGAGGGATCCAGCTGCCCACTCAGGCTATGCCGTGACCATCAGCAGCTGTTTGCGAGTGGGGAGATCAGGCGAGGGATCCAACTGCACCGACTCTCCTCATAGCACCTGTCCGCGTGTTACCCAAGGCACGAAATGACCAAAAACCAGTAGTAGCTCCACAACCCATTGTATTCACTGGCTAAAACAGTGATGTGAGCTCTTCCTGGTCTGTGCTGTTAACAGGTCAGTGTCTCTGTATTCAAACTAATTTTTATTACCTAATGCAGAGCTGGGATCCTGATTCTGTCAGGAGCCAACAAAACTTTTACCACAAACTGCAATGGGCACAGAACACCCGTAAGGTAACCACGTAATGAAGTGATTTTACCTCTAGATGCAGTCTAGAGGAGAAAGGTACAATCTTGTCTTACCTAGAATTTCAGCACGTTTCTTCTGAGACCCAAATATTTTTTGTAGCTCTCCTGAGACCAATATGTCATCTCAAGAGGAGTCTAAATGCCATACTAGGACTTATGTAAAATACGTTTAAATTACAATAAATGCTACCCTTAATTTTATACCTGCTGTGCTCTGTGCTGCTTAAGCATCTCTGCTGCCCACTTACACCATTCACACCAAGTAACTTCAGGTTATCCCTTTTCTCTTCTAATAATCAGCTACTGCTTTGAAAGGGTCAGCCATGACGACTACCTCACCCCCGGGAGCACTTCTGGTGCTTGCACTGAGACATTGCCTGACTGTTCAGCTCCAATCTAACTATTTAAGACCTCCTCAAAGCAATGTTAAAAAACTGAATACTAATTTCTTCACAGACACTAAGTGCCTTAGATGTAAATTACCTCAACTGCGGTTGCAAGAGTTCAGCAGTTCTTGAAAATAGGGTTCAGCTTCTTCTTAGCTGATGAGTCATAGATTAATGTATTAAACTGACAAAGTCAGGGTTTGCTGTTCTCAGTATAATCAGAAGCAGATAACAAATCACCCTGCCTTCCTTGGACACATTGCTAATTGCACTGTGCTGGCCATCATGCACCGAAACTCCACTCACTAATATGACTAAGTGACACAGGAGCTGGACACAGATATTAAGACCTGATGTATAAAACTGGTGAGAGGTTAGGGTGTTCTGGACACTGACTTGCTGAACTGGAAAACCAGATTTAAAAAAGAAGAAAGAACGAACTCCTTTCCGAGTTACCAAGGAAAACTCTTGAAAAAATCTCCCTGTTAAAAGATGTACAGGAAACTATGGGCTAGACATCCCTCCCAAAAACAACAACTATCTTCATAAAACCCTAGATAGTTTTCCTTTGAAGCCATACAGACAAAGGAAATCAGATATTTCTGTGAACAAAAGTGTTTAAAACAAAGGAACGAACTTTCATTTGCCACACCAGCAAATGTTCCCACATTATCTAATGAAACAACTACTCAAGTTGCAGAGAGCAACCCCTTAAAACTGCTTACCTAATTTTCATACAAAGTTGAGTGGAAAAGGGAACTGTCAGTAAACTACATTTGCCAAACTACGTGGAAAACAAACAAACAGAAAAGTAACATTACATATTTTTGAACTGTATCAGCTCAGAGAAGCAGTAGCATATTTTGCACTGCCACTGGTAAAATGTGACACTGGTGAGCATGGCATGTTCCTGAAGAGGACTAGTAACCATCAGAACAAACCAGCCAGCCTGTGAGATGGCTATAATGCTTCAAAACACCCTGACAGACTCCCCTTTCTGTATCAGAACCTATGCACTTCATAGGGTGTTGAAACACCTTGGGGTTCATGTATCAGTGTTCATGTCACCATTTCGGGAATTATTTAGCCATATTATCTATGGGGATATCATTGCCAAAAATCTGTGCCACAAGTTGACATCAGAAACAGAAAACTAAAAAAAAAAAAGAGAAACAAGCTCTTTTCTAACATTCCTAAAATTCATTACAACCCTAACATACATTAGAGCCCAAGCACCGTCAACTATCATCCCTGGCAGAGGAAATTACAGCAACCCCTTCTCAATGCGATACAGACATGGATGATAGCTAATAGGTCATCGTTACAGAGGAGTGGGCAACATCTTTGGTTAACTGTAATCAGTTCCATTTTCAGAGTGATAGAGGGAAGAATGGGACATAACTGTTCCTTTTTCCATTTTCCCCTCAAATAATAGTGCATTATGTCCAAGGATGTGGACTTCAGGTCTAAAGAATCATAATACCTGTAGTTGTTACTGTGCATATTTTTAATAAGAGGATAATGACAGGCAGTGCATTTCATACTGTTTTAAGGTCATGAAGACACAGCTCAGGACGCAGCATTTTGAGTAGAAATCAGTAATAGGTACACAGCTGTTCCTGAAAGTAGTTCAGGCTTACTGGGGCTCTGCCAATGTAACTGTTGGATTTGCTCCTGCCTGCGTGTCTGGATTTACTTCCCACAAAACACCACAAATGGCTGCAGATGCAGAGGGAATCATAGCCCTCAAGCAGAGAGAAAGCGGTGGTGGTGGAGAGGAGGAGAAGAAAATGACAAGTTCTTGAAATCACTGAAATGTGTGAATTTGCTGATGGGTTCTGATCGTACAAGTTAACTTTTACTGTCAAAAGACTTCTTCCTTTTCTACTGAAGAAAAAAAGGCCAAGCAGGATTTAAGAGTCCAAATAAGTGAGAAAACAATTAAGAGCTAGCAATTCACAGCAGATGTAGTGCATGAACTAGGGATGTTCAAATCTGAATCTTTCCTTATCACACAACTGAAGAGGCACCAACAAAAAAAAAAAAACGAAAAGAAACCAAAAAAAGCCTTTGTCCTAAGGAACTCATAACATGTGACTTGAAAAAGAAAAAAAAAAAAAAAAACCACATTAATATAGTGTCCACTGCACAATTTCTTGCATTTGCCAGAGGAAGTCCCTGTGCCCTCCTCAGGCGAGGTATGTCTAAAAGCACATACTTTTCATAAACATACATTTACAGGTCAACACAAAGTAGTGGTTTTCTGCATGATGAAATACTGAGCTAACATTAGTGAGCTTTCAAAATCTGTACTCTGTTGTCCTTGTTTGGAAGATAAGCTTAAAATTAGCCTCAAAAGCTTGACTTAGGTCCCCTTTCCTAGGCAGGATTACTATCCACCAGGGTTAAGTTTCTTGCAAACCTGTAAGTCATCTTACCTTTACATCCTGTATGCAGGTGCCGGTGCAATACTGCTACCAATACAATTGTTCTTTTTTGTTGTTTTTAAAACAGGGCTGGAAAATAAAGCACTTCTTATTTTGTAAGCCTGCAGGTCACAAGTGAAAACCATATTTATTCCATTCAGCATCTCCTCTTGACTAAAGGAACAATCAGTGGGACAAGTTTACAAAATATCAGCCAGAACAGTGTAAGGGTTTACAAATGCCCATTTCTATTATGAAGCCAATAGTGAGTGCCTAAAGCTCACATCTGTTTTCTACATTAAAATAAAACATCCAAGTAATGTTATTTTATCTCTTCTGTTGCTACAGTTCTATCGTCCTTTTCAAGTTTGCTCCTCAGGCTTTACCTGAACCACCTCTCTACTGAAAAAAAATTATCCACAATCAGTTTCGACAGCAGAACAGAGATGGTTGGTTGAGGTTGAACTTGGTGAACAGTAGCACATGGAAAATAAGGAAATAAGCATAGCTGATAAAGTCTTCTCCCACAGACACCTTGAGTGATATTCCTCAAAAGACAAGAACTACTAATTCCTATTTCTGAACAGGTTTAG
Source organism: Tetrax tetrax (assembly GCA_009806455.1). Lineage (NCBI taxonomy): Eukaryota > Metazoa > Chordata > Aves > Otidiformes > Otididae > Tetrax > Tetrax tetrax. The sequence continues at coordinate 461,596 of WHYT01017769.1, forward strand.
ACTGGGACTGAGCCTTTAAAAACCATGCAGGAAATAAGTTTGCAAGCAGCTTAAATATACGTTTCTCAGAGTGTGGATTTTGTGTTCAGACTCTGCATCTCCAGAGAGGGTTTCAGAGGTCTCTGTTTTTCTGTGGTGCACTGGATCAGCCCTCTGTTAAAGGAGATATGGTTCCCTCATGGAACCATACCTTCACCCCTCCTTTCAGACTAACATCATTATGTAAGCTCACTAACATGATACTGAGCAAAATCCATTAACTACATCACCCAAAGAAAGCAGTTCCATAAAACTGGAGAGCTCCGACTACACAGAGGTACTAACAGGAACAGTTACTGCACTGCCTTCATTTCTGGTACCCTCAGCTCTCCAGACAGCTCCCTCCTGCCCCCAGGCTTTGAGGAACAGCTGTCTCTCAAAGCAGGCAGTGTCAATCTGACCAGTCTGGGCCCTACACTGTACGCACACTACATCTGCATCTCCACGGGTGCATGATTCATGTCCCTGGGGCTGAGTTGTGTCCGAATCCTCCCTTTTTGCCCCCACCCCGGAGAAGTGGTAGAGGTCATCAGTGACACGGTCACTGCAGTAACCAAGATCAGCAAACTACTTCTACTATCTTTCCATGCTGCCTCATCCTCCAAAGAAACACATTCATCTCTTACATATTTGTAATCCAAGACTGTAAGATGGTCAGAGAGAGGCTCCTTGAAGCCTGCTGCTTTTCAGTGCTAGATTAGTATATTCTCCCTTGAGAAACTAATTTGTGACTTTCCTGCACAGAACTCAGTGAATGTGAGCTTTATTGACATGTAATGAGCACTTCAATACTCTCATTATGTTGAATCAATATATGCACACAGAATTTCAAGTAAGTTGAAACAAACTCATTTGGTTGCCTCCATAACATCCTTATTAAAATATTCAGAACCTTGTTAGATATCATTTTCACATTTGTCATCTATTTTCCCTTTCTTTAATCATTCCATCTACTCTTCTCCCAGCCCATCTTTCTTTTGCATTCTTTATTCTTACTCTATTCCCTTTTATTCCACTTGCAAAAACTGATAGTGGTAGTACAGAGAAAGTATTCAGGTTTTGGAAAATAGAGGGGAATGAAGAAATCTCTCAAATATATAACAACAGACTTCATTCTGGAATATCAGGGACTTTGCACGAACCATAACCACATTATTTTTAAAATTAAAAAAAAAAAAAAAAAAAAAAAAAAAAAAAAAAAAAAAAAAAAAAAAAACAAACATTTCCAGCCTTGAATCATTTGTCACAACTGAAAATATCCCGCCTTTCAATCAAGGAATGTAACTATGCCAGTGCTACATTTGCAGGTCTGACAATTAAGTTGTTAGAAGATGGTATTATTTACAGAACTGCAATGTGTAAATACGATTTCTTTTCAAAAGTATATTGAAATATGTGTTAATTGGTGATGAAACATCAATGAAAGTGTGAAGCTTTCATAAAGACTCAGTCTTTCGTTCATACCATGTTGTGGACATACAGCCATCACATCAAGTTCTGATAATTCATAAATTGGCAGATCTGGCTGGATATGTGTGTAACTTAATAAGCAGCTACTGTGAATAACATTTCTATAAAAAGAGCTATGATCCAGACTTTATATACTTGACAAGAAAATGCAGCTTCTTCATATCGACATTTACGAGGTGTTAAAATATTAGGAAAAGTTATTCTTGTTCTATGATGGCCTGCTATAGCACCAAGCAAGCACAATGGGATCAATTAAGTTTTGTTAGACTGCCCAGACTTTTTCGGTTTTTGGTTGCGAGGCTTGAGAACAGGTGGTAGAGACGTCGGGGACTGTTTTGTGTTCAATGGCACAGCTTTTTATGCCCTTATCGTATGGACTTGCCAGCACTTCGTAAAATTCTTTTACTCTCATAAAAGCACAGAGGGAATGAATGTCATCTCTTATTTATTGCAAATATCTATTTTGCCATTAGGAAGAATAAATAGTATTACACCTCATAAATTCAAAGCAATCAACACCTATATTTGTTCTGATAAGAGCAATAGACACAGAACAAATGTTATCTCAGCAACCATTTCTTAAATACAGTTCCAGCACTGTTTGCGAACCCAGGCACAGAAAGTAGATCCACATGGCACAATGCAGAAAAACAGAGACAGCCCCAGTGGAAGATCTCACTGATGGAGCCATTTTGCTTTCTTTACCTAGGCTATCTCCTTTCCAAAGTATGTGACTAGTACTGCACAAAATGAAGCAGTCAAAATATAGAACTTTAAAATTTCAGGCACGATTTGTTTTTATTTTGGTTCATCCTTTTTGAAAAGAGACACATGAAATTGTTTTCCGTGACATAAATACATCATGTGTACATGGTATATAGGTTAGCGTCATATTGTTTTAAACTGTGAATTGTACTGAAGGTTAACGTACTCCAAAAAATACCAAGTTGAGGATCTAGTGTAATGACACCAAATGAAAGTTTGACACTAAGTGAACTGCAGTCCCAGCTGAACTGGAAGCTATTTAATAGACCAGTAACCCTGTTAAGTACAAATACAATTCCTCTTGTATTAATAGAAATTTCAGTTCCCCTGATAATTGGTAGACAATTGTTTATCAATTTCCAAGTACTTATTCAATCTTATTTTTATACAGAATCATTGAAATCCTGTAAGCTCATTACCTAGTTTTGCTGCCTTTAATTGGGACCTCTGTCATCCACTGTTAACTATTTATCTTGTTGCAACACCTTGAAAATTCACATTGTCCATTTAAAAAAAAAGTTGTTATGTATATTTAGAATTCTCAAAACCAAGTCCAATGGTTTTAGCCATGTGCTCTTAACAAAGACAAGTAATCCATTGACACTAATGGAATATATTAAATCCCTGAACATTATGAAACATATCACAGAATGAAAATGCAAGTACAGCAAGTAATGCTTTATTTGACAGTATCTTCAAGGATCCTCATTCTTGCTGTTACAAGGTGGTGATCCAGCAAGGTTTGAAGCTAATCTAGCAACACAGAGAAGCAAATGTTTTTTGCTCGGTTTCTGTTACAATCTTGATGTTACTTATTTGAGTGGCAGAGTTGCTGAAACTGAATTAAAATGAAGAACTACAGAAATGCTGAATATATTTTAATGAATACAAAATTACTTCATTAATAATATCTGCCATTCTAAAAAGATGAGGGCTAAAGAACTCTCCCTAGATTGTATATGCAGGCTCTTCCATGGTGGTGAAACATTTTAGCTCCCATTCACTTAAAGGAACCAGTATGATTTCTACTTTTATGTTCGTGGAAAAGCCAGGAGTTGGTAGATGGCAACAGGATATCTTTTCTTCAGGCTATTTTTTTACTAATTAACAAGAAAAGCCCCTCAGTTCAATGTATTTCCACTCAACTTGTACTCATGCTTAAGTGAAATCCCTTTGTTGTAGAAGTATCATCTTGGTACAACACAGATCCAAGCATATGAGATTTGAGAGTAAGAAACTTGAGTCTGGTATTCCTGCTCATTTTCAGTACCACAACCCAAATTCACACGGTCAAATAGATTACTAATAAAAGACCAGTTCTTGTGGCGTATTGACACACAGATTCAACTAGTGGAGTAAGTGAGACCAAGTTTATTTTTACAAGTGGGTTTTCAGATGTTTCTCTTCTTAAGCATTAACTTCCTCATTTCATTCTTGTCCAATCAACAGTTACGCCACGAGTAAGCTTACCCAATAAAATCACCAATCACATGCTATACTTATTCATGATTGCTTAGCAAAACTAAGTTTCCATACTTCTTAGTAATTTTCCACTGCAGCATTCTTCTACTGTTACAGACATAGCGACTTTAGCAACTTTCTTATCTACAAGGCCAGTGACTAGTGTTTCTGTGAACATTTGCTGAAAAAAACCCATAAATTCTGCTAACCATGTGCCGTATCTTAAAGCTTCCCTTCTCATTCCCATGGCTTTTTTCCAACGGGCATGACTGTATCCTTCTCCCAAGGTCAGTCTCTGTCCACTGACATTATCGAACTGGCTTGAGAAACACCCACAAGTTCTCCTAGCAGTTGGTTAAAATCTTCGCTTTTGATTTGACTGGAGTACCTTTAGCCTAAAACCGAACTGCATGCATTTTCAGACTTCTCTTTGCTCAAAGGCTAATTTTACCTTGCAAGTACAATTCTTTGAGTATTTCTCAGTTCTCAGCTTATTTAGGAAACTTATTCACTTACTAGGATACAAGGAAAACTGCATTTTGAAATGAGCTAGTATAGTTGCCAGGTAACAAACATTGCATAGAAAAAGAATTGTTAGGCACTATGCAGCTATAGAAACTACTGGAAACACTAAATTCACAAATTATTTACATCCCCTCACCCTCAAGTGGCTTTGTGCTATATAAAGAAAAAATGGCATCTGTATAGAACAAGGAATGTCTCCAACACCATTCCCACCTGATCCTAACCTTAGCTTATCACCTGAATAAATTTCACAGACCTTTCCTTTCACAGTCCTCATCCATTCTGTCTGCTCGAGTTTGGCTGCCTTAAACAGCCACCTTACACTTGATATGCCCATAAACCAAATATTGTTTAAATCAAATTTCTAACATTCAGAAACATTCATTTATTCATAATATTTCTTTTTGCCTTTTGTTAATCATTCACTGGGCTCCAATTGCCCATAACACGAATTATTCTGAGCTCTGGGTTGTATTTGCCAAATACTGAAGCAAATAAACAGTAGTTAGACTGCTCCTAACTGCTATTGCTCATTGCTTTCTCGTTACAGACCTGTTCTGACCCCCTTATGTTTAAAGGATAATGAAGGACGATAACATTATAGTAGCATAACAGAAGCAGTCACCGTAGTGGGTAATTCATACTAACAGAATTACGTGTTTGATTTAGCATGACTAAGGGGAGCTACAGCTAAGATTGCTGCTGAACCTGTATTATCCTTAAAATGTAATACCTGGGTAAAGCCTGTGCAGACTGGAACTGCAGGGAGTGACACTACAGGGGTGCAATGCAATCCATGCATGACACAGGGAGAGCTCGGCAGCTGTCACACCGCAAGGGAGCTGCAGTGGCAGGACAGCACTCTACCTTTCAGATGGGACAACATCAGCCCTGAAGAAGAGATTTCCTAAGAAAAGCTCCATCACACGCTGCAGCTCAGTTCAAACTTCTGTGGTTTTGTAGGCCAATGGCAAGTTTCACTTCTCTGGAGAAGATAAAGCACATGCAATCTCCCTGTTAAAGACTTCTTAACAGCAAGTGATCTGCATCTCCTTGGGTCTTTACTTCACTCTTCTTAATTTGTAATCTGAATTTCTTTTAGAGCATTTTTTTTAGTATAATGTCTCACTAAGATGATATGGCATAGTAAACCGTATGTGGTAGATAAATTGTATGGGTTATTGCCAATGACATTATAAAGGGTATGTGGAGCATTTCATGAAACTGTAATGTACACTGGAATAGCTCTGTTGCAACTTGGCAAACATCACCGTGTCATTGCAGGGACACAGGGCACCACAACTGAGAATGTCAATCATTCCACTACGTCAGCCACATTTAGTAGCATTATGTTATCTCCACATTTTGCCTGTATGGTAGTTCTGCAGTTCATGTCGTTCACAAGAAACAGTGCTTTTAAACATTCCTGTAGTATTTGCTTGAATAGTCAAAGTCTGATAAAGTTGAATAACTTAGGCTATTCTGCAAAATGCCAGAATTAAAAGATAGTGCTGTATTTATGAGAGCAAAACCTCATTATGTTCTATGGAATTGCTTTCTTTTTTGGCCCATACTTTTGCCCTATTTCTTCCCAGATCTGCAATGTCTCAGTGACAATAAAAAGACTGAGCACAGGTTCCAATCTCTAGGGTATTTTTTTGTACTGTTGTATTGAAATATTTCTTTTAATCTAGTCTTGGCCATATGATAATGCAACGAGGCAATTTTCAAAGGCATTAAGCTAGTTTAAAATATAAATTAATTTGGAGGCCAGGTATTTGCATTCATCCTCCCGTTTTGTAAATGGTTCATGTCAAACTGTCTTGCTTACTTCTACACAATTATTTGTGGAGGAGGAATTTTCAGCCTGAACAAAGTGAACAGAATGTGATGATCTGCGTGTTACCTTTTGAACTCACAGTACTATATTCATCAAGGACTCAAAGAAGTCGATATCAGGTTTTCTTTCCTGATTGGTTGTGGGGCTGTGTCTGAGATATGCTATTCAGATAAGCTTCACATTTTCAATATACTCTTACAGTATGGTCAGGAAAAGAGAAAAAACACACTTTTTATTATATAAAATAGCAAATCAAATTAGGACACAAGAAGATTAAAAGAAGAACATTCAGAAGAGTCTGATGAAAATCCTCATTAAGTAATTTATGAGGATTTATGAAGAAAGCTTTCTGGGATACTTCTTCCCTCCAGCACCCCAAAGTATACATAAGTTAATGCAATTACATCAATAACAATAATAACTGACAAGAAATCTCATCCCTTGAAAATTAGAATTACTTCACCTTCCAGCATACAGACTACTATGTCTCTCCTGCAACAGAGGTCAGTAGCTACATGATGCTGAATGATGCACATAGTATCAGAAACAAAATAACAGACAGTCAATCCAGGCAGAAAAAGAGTTCCTGTCATATTTAAGGAACTATATAAACATTATTTCTTAAAAAAAAAAATTGAAACAGATAGGAAAAAAATAGAAGAACCACCCCTGTTTACTATAGATAAATACACTTCATTTCACTTTTCAATTTACTTTCACTCCATATAATAAGCCTATTTTGTTTGCCAGGCAGATTCTTTGTCATATTTTTTCCTTTGATTTTGATTGACATGTACACAATTAGAGTTTACAGACATGTTAATTAATTTAGTGATTGAACACTGCGACTGAACAGTGTTTGTTAAACAGGAGAATAAAATTTAATCATAATTGAACATGTTTATACAAGTCAACTTTGTTTTGAAAGCATGGAGTTATTAGAATAAGAAATTGATTTGGATGTGTAAGTGTGCCATTAGTCAAATAATTTGAAAAGTAACACAGCTCAAAGAAAAATGCCATTTTCTACACCAGCAGAGCATGTAATAGTTTGTCATTACAAGCAAAGTTTAACTTACACAAAAGTTCACTGCAGTTCCCTGTAAGCTTTATTCTAGAAGGAATGGATCGCACCTCAGCATGACCCAACCGATTGACATGTTGTCTGCTCGTTGCTACCCATTTTTGACCATTATTTTAGAGGCATAAAAGTTCCTTTTTCTCTCCATGGGATGTTCCTTGCTTTTAGAGGCCTATGTTGACTGTAAATACTGAACTGTAGTCACTTGCCCACTTAAAACAGCCCCTCAGAAAGTCTAAACTGCACTTCGATATGCAGTTCACAAAACACAACTACTTCAAAGAGTATCTTTAGAATTCACTTACCTTGTAAGAGTTCTGATACATTTTCCTTTCACTAATACAGGAGGGAGAAATTAATTGAATCATGACTTGTTTTATATCCCTAACACAGTGGGTATCCCATATTACTTAAATGACTATAGGTGATTAAAAGCACTGTATTGATACCCTGATGCCTACTGTCCCATGAACAAACATTCGTGTCAGTCAAAATCCTGGGGAAGACTCCTCTGAGGCTAACAGCACATACATTTCCCCATATTAACTAGTATAAAACTGGAACTTCTTGGCTTCAATGAGCAATGAGAAGTTTTAGAGACCATTTCTGACGAACATTTAAGTGAACTAGCCCTTCTAAAAGGCAATACACTATGCTGCCTTCTTCATCAGAACACTACTTGGAAATACACTCTTTGCAGTTCATCCTATCCCTGAAAATGTGCCAGAAATAGAATAATACAAAACACAGCATGTGTGTTTATGTCCAACGTAAAAATAAATATCACTTAAGGTCCATTTCTGTAATGGCTTATATTCACATCAACAGTTTCAGAGTTATTCTGTAATTTAATCTGTCACAACTTCTAGAAATAATTTATTTTCATGTATTTCCATACCTGTCATTCAACAAACTTTTTTTTTCTTCTGGGCTTACAGAGAAATTGTGGACTTCCTCCAGGGCCTTGATCTTTTGAGAGGCTCTTCCACACATTTGGGTTCCTTCAGATGAATAAACTGAAAGAGATATTCCAGAAGAAAAATATTATTTACAGCTGGCATTTTCAGACATACTAATAATGCCTTTCCCTCTAGAATGGCACCCCTACTTCAGCTGTCTAAAACTTAAGATCTGCTCAGAAATAGTCATCTTGGCTGCCTCTGCGTACAGGAGGTATCCAGTTCTGGAGGATGACCAATCTATAAGACATAAACCTGCAGAGTTGGTGGTTGCAGCAACAACCTTGCAGTTGTTGGTATAACCCAAGTATCCCTCATCATCAAGTACAGACAACTAGCTTAATTCTCAGAAATTTCAGATTTTAATCTAAACTAGGTGAAGCAGATCCTGTTGGTAACAGCAGCCAGGAAATGCTTCAGTTTCTATAATTTTCAGTAAATTTTTTATGCATGCAATTCTCATATAAAATGCATTAATTTAAATCATTAAAAAATTTGCATAGGATTACTGTAAAGCTTGTTGAAACTGCTTAAACTCCCATCTATGCTTTCATAATTACTATGGGCTACAGACACAGTTACTGTAGCTCAGAGAACATGTGGCAATATTTTAGAAAACAGTAATGCCAATTACCCTAACCAATGAGCTACCTAACTCACCTCCTGAAATTGCACAGCTGAAGCTGGGTAAAGTTCAAGCACCTTCAACAACCACACCAGGACAGGTTATTTGTGCACTGCCTGGTCAGCCATTTCATACCTCCATCCTTTCTCTAAGTGTACCTCTTGCTCACTAGTGGTCTGCCATGTTACTATGGCACTAAGTGGTATGTTTTCAAGTTTCCTTATAACAGTTTTACACTTTGCACAGTGTCATTTGAAGCTGTTCCCTTGGGAGTTGCAAAGGATAACGGAGCTGAGCATGCACCGTGTGTCAGCAACTCAGGAAGCCATTAGCTCTGCCAGAGCCTTGGGCACCAAGAGCACTGAATATTACAATGAAAAAACCTATGATCTGGGAGAGGCTGAAAAAGTGCTTTTTAGTGGTAAGTATCACAGTTAGAACAACTCAAGGAATAAGAAGAAAAGGAAGTATATTAAGTATAAAGGAAGTGTTAATAAGACACTGTGAAAAATAAACCTTATCAGAAAAAGAAAGAAGGCACATCCCAACACTTAATGCAGATACAACATGCTTAAAGGAAAAATTTGGGCAGATAAGGAAGAAAAAAAAGAGCAAATTATTACAATACTTCATGTCTACTCCAGCATGCTGGTTGAGCAATAAAATATATACCACTAGTTGGCTTATAGAGGCCACCAACATTTTGTATTCTATTTTCAGCATACCTTTTTCACTTAATTAACAATCTGCTTTAGTTCTACAGTTCAACATAGTACTGAATGAGGACAAAGAGTGACTTCACTGCAATGGTTTTCTCTTTTCATGTGCCCCAATGGATCACGCTCTGATAAATCTTTAGCACCTACTACACATATGAGCTTTTCTTCTTTGTAATATACAACTGAATTTAAATCATAGCAGTAATTTATCGGTCAGATAATGAACTTATTAGTCATGCACAAAATATATATTACCCAACAGTTTCCTCACTGATGCCACTGATTTATAAGTACGATAATTTATAAAGTTATAAAATTGAGCCAGTAACAGAAGATTCTGGAAAGCATTAGAAAAGGACAATTCCCATTCAGGCACTTGGCTTTTATTTCTCACATTTTTCCAGCTAATGAGCGAGAAACTACTGTTATTTCTCACATACTATGGCAAGAACAAAACCTAAAAACAAACACTGCACCAACACTGAAAGCAATTGATGTCTATCTGCACAATTATCAGTATTACCTTACCACACAGAAAACAATCTTCCTCTCTCAGTTGTTCCTAGATCACCAAAGCTGTTGTCAGTTTTGCTCCATTCATTGTGGTCACCATTTTTTTTCCTGAATAAATGTATATTCTAAACCCTTTCCATTTAAACAAAGCACCCGCACCATAACATTCCCAGAAAGAGACACTTTGGTGTAATTTGTTGAACTGTTCCCTACCTTCTTTGTTTCTGAGCAGCTCCCTGCGAGAGCTCCTTTCCTCTGAGCTTCCCCCTGACCCCAGTATCACAGGTGCCCCTCACTGGGCAGCACTATGGCCCTGCCTGCCCCAGCTGGAGAAGGGCAGCTTTTCCACAGGCAGCTCAGCTCAAGGAGAGCATAAAGAGATTTTGCAACGCAGTCTTGCAGCAGCTTGAAGCTAAACATTTGGACAGTTAAACAAAATACTTTTTTGTTTCATTTCTCTCAACAAAAAACCCTAGCAGCAATTGAGCAAATTAAAAACTTAAATCTTAAAAGCATGCAGACAGAAAAGCTTCTAACGCTGTTGGAACTGATATGGAGCTTTTAACAGCCAGAGATAAATGAAAGCTGCAAAACAAAGATGATTAATATTCATTCAGACTTTACGGTAAAGCCCCACATTTTGCTAACCAGGAGAAAAGAAGAAAAAAAAAAAAAAAACACAAAAAAAAAATCAGAGTATTTCACCTAGCCCTCTGCTTTTGTCTTCTGAAAAAGACAGCTGAAAGGTAAGGCTGCTCATTACCACTGTATTTATAAGGGAAAAACCCACACCATGGTACTTGCTGGAGGCAGCGGTATGGCTTTGATTGCTGAAAGCTGGTCATCAGTAACTGTGCTAATGCCAAATCCCCAGGCTAAAGTTTGCGTCGTGCTATCTTGGATGGCCATAATGTATCAGTCTCACAAATACTGCACAAGGGACTTACCAATGTAAACAGTCCCAGATGCATTAACACTGATACAGTTCTGCAAAACTGCCACAAGCAGGGAATCACTTCTGCGATAATTTTTTTTCTAAGCAGCTGCTCTAAGTTACTGAGATGTAAAGGTGCACAATGCAGTTATGTTCAATTGCAGAAAAATATTTGAAAATTGGGATATGATTCTTAATTCTTTCTTCTGTTCTGATCATAGTTAATTCTGTTTTTATCTCCAGGAAGGAAACCTGGTTAAAAATATGGCTTTTAATCTTTCACAATAATTTTATCCTTTCAGTAACATGATTCTTTTCACCCTTGGTTTTATTGTTAAACCAACTTTAAGAACACCTTGAGTTATCTGAATTTTATACCGGTACTATCAAACACAAAACTGTAGTCTGGGAAATGTTCCTGAAGCTCTCTTTTTTTTTTTTTTTTTTTTTTTTTTTTTTTTTAAGTTTAAAACCT
>WHYT01017769.1:474953-491322 GCA_009806455.1 Tetrax tetrax
CAATTCCGTAAGCTATGTTATTCGGGCACAAATGAACATTAATTCTGGATTATTTTAGAACCAATTAGCAAGTGACTTAACCCAAACACTTTTTAATTATTCAGTTCCCCCTCCCTCCAAAAAAAACAGAAAGGTACAAATGACAGACAAAGCAAATGGCAATTCCTTTATAATGAGCTTTGCAGTGCTTGAACCAAACATTTAAAAACTACTTAGTGCAGCTACCAAGAATGGTACAGCTATTGCAGAAAAGGCTTTGAGAAAAGGCTACAAAACATATCGAGTCTCAGTAAGTGCTTGACTACTTCTGTATTTGGAGATCCTTGCTGATATGAATTTAATAACACGATAGCATCAATAAAGTTCTTTATAAAAACTATTCTATTATTGAACATTTCAAAATTGGTCCCTCTAGTTGCCAGAAAGTTTTTGTTTTAGAGACTGAAAAACCTCTAAGCAGTATTTTCAGTAAGCATGTATTTGCCTGCATATGTGACTGACTGACCTATCTGACCTGTCTGACAATCATTCTGTGCTTAGAGGTGTCAAACCGCAGGCAGCAGCAGAAGACATCATGGTCCTGCTAACAGCTGCCAACTTCAGAGTTTATAATTGGTTACCATCTGGGATATATTTTTTTTTAAAGCTACAGGTCAGTAATTTTACTTTGTGAATTTTTAAGACATGACCAAGCATGCAAGGGTGGTAGATTATATAGCCACAGAAGGAGATAACCAAAAAGAAAACAAAGATACATAGATAAACTAATCAAAACAGAGTGAGACAGTGATACACAAAACAAAAACATAACAAATAAGCGATCAAAACATTAGTCACTTGAGATTGGAGCTATGGGGATTAAAGTGAACAATCTTCAAGAAGGAAAAAAAAGAGTGATTATCATAAAATATTGCTGTGTCTGGGAAAGATAATTTAAGCTACAAAGTGTAACTCTAAATAAGAATAAATTGAAAATGAAAAGAAACACCCTAAACCAGAGAGATACAGAACAAATGGAACAGAAAAAGAAATTGCAAAAGAAACTGCAAATGAAGAAAGCAATAATGATAAATGGCAAGGCAAAAAGACAGAAAACTCCCTGAGGAAATGGCTCAAGGGAGCAAGCTGCTCAGTTGTAAGGAAAGCCAAAAGTAATCTTGCGAAAGTTTAAAAAACCTTAGAAGGTGAAGGTGAACAAGCTATTCTGTGGAGCATTTTCCATACCTCCTCTTCATTGTTAATTTAGAGACAGAAAAAAAAAACTGAATTGCATTACATCATGTTTGGAACGTGATATGATTAGACAGTGTGAAACCACAAGATGAAGCCATTAAAAACACATAAATCAAAGAAAAATATATATTACATTTGACAATCAGAGCCTGTGGAGCTAAACGCTGGGCATGTGACCACCATGCAACCTTTTGTGAACTTCATCCATCTTATACCTGGAGACAAGGTCTTACCAGCACTTCTGGGACACTCATCCCTCCCACATACAAGCTGTAAACTGCATTTCACACAAAAAGCATCTGGTTGATAACATGGACCATTCTACTACAAACAGCTGTGATTGCACTCCTGTGAATTTGAGGAGCTAACAGAGACCAAAGCAAGACAAGCTTATTGCAAGAAACTAAGATAGTTTGGCAAAGAGCTATGCTCGCTGGGTACAATGCCAGCTGAAGTTAAAGCCTTCAAATACAGATAACCAAAGGGTACGCTGATTTTTTAAATTAATTTTTAGTAAGGTTACCTTCAAAGATTAAAATCTTTTTCCTTCAGTCTTTTCTTGAAATTTAGACTATAATGTCATAAGAAAAGTTTAAAAATTGGATAGCGGAAATAAAGAATTTTTCATTCTCTGACATCCTGAAGTAACGCTGTTTCATTGCTGCCATTTGGCATCTGGCCCTTTTCTTTTCTAATGGAATCACTCAGAACAGTTTTGTTCTCTTTCAAATGTTTAACTTCAGTTTTTGTCATCTTGACAGATTCATCAGTCTTTCAACTCCCCCTTTAATGAAGAAATATTAACAGAAAAGTAGTTCTGTCATTAGCAGATCTAAGTCTACTGTCTTGAACATCTACAAAGCACTAAATGGAGAAAGTTGGCTAAGGCATAGTGGCCAGGAACTCATGAATGGGGGGAAAGGCATAGGAAACAAAGTAAACTTCACTAAATTAACCCTTTCTGTTTCCAAAGCTCATCAAAACAAAAATATTTTAAAATACTGTGATCTTATGAGGTGGAGATCATATTGGTTTTTTGGAAACTATCAAAAGAGATGTCTAACCTTTTTTTAGGTTATTTTTATGTCAGCTCTACGGACCTGTAAAATTCCTCTTTATCTTATCTGAGAACAAACACTTGAATGGATTTTTATTTGATAAAAAGAAATCATTTAACTTTTCAGAAAGCTACAGAATAAAAAATTGTTGAAATTTTTATCTTATTTTTTTCCTAAGGTTTGAAATACATTTTCTGGTCTGGGCCTTTCAATTAATGCTAATGAACATAACCATCAAAGTAAGCAACACTCTGCTAATTATCTTGAGCACTGAAGAATCATGGAAGGACCAACCTTCATGGAGCTTTTGCAGTCTCAAGAATTTCCCTCTTCTTTTCCATCTGTGAAGTCAGGCAAATATTCCCATGGCAAAACAATATGAGAAAAGGTTCCATGAATTGCAGCCACTTCATGGCCATTCAGCAGGCTACTGCTGAAAAGAGCCGGCCCCATGTTAAGAAGCCAGATGTCTGCAGATCAAACAGGAGGAGCCTCTGCACAACCAACATTTCATGGCCTTCACAAAGATCAGTTGTGCAGAAGAAAATAAATTGGCTTTCTGTTGAGATAAAGAACTATAATACACTCCCAAGACTAGCTACATTTGGCGTAAGCAGTTTACAAACGTTTATGACCTTCCACAGTACGGGGGATGTTGCACATTTCATGACAAACACATAACTTTATAGGAATAAATCAATATACAAATGCAATAGCAATGAAAATGATTAACCCATTCCATATACTCAGTTTGATATACAACTAATGAAAAACAGTTCCAAGCAACATAAACACTAGTGAAATTACACTGGATTGGCCCTGCTGTAATTGAGATGACAATACAGCCTGCTTTGCATTAAAGACAGTTCTAAAGCTGGAAGCATAAGCTGAATGCAGACCTTACACTGAACCTACGACACCAAGTCAGAACCACGCTTCAGTGTAAAACACAGAAGCAAAGGCAAGAACAAAGCATGACTGAGGGTGAAAAAGTACGGACCAAGCATGCAAATATAGCACTTTAAGGTCCAACAAAGTGTCTTTTGTAAGTCAAGTGAAAAGTCTTAAAATCAAAAAAGCTTGAACCGAACCAGAAGTCATTATGAAAGGTTTCAGAACAGCAGTAACATACTTCAGCTCTTCAAGCAAGTAGTAAGTACAGCAGTGGCATTTTGTATTAATTGAAATATTTTCACTGATGTCTCTGGAAGATCAGGTAGGAGAAAATGGCATTATTCAAGTGCAGAAGTATCAGAACTATAAATCTCAATGTATCTTAAAGGCGCAGAGGCAATCCCTCAGCAATTAAGAATAAGGTTTAAAGGGCTTTCATTACATAAAGGAAGTTATTGCACATTTCATTAGGAAGATGGCAGAGACTTGTCAAAAACAATTTCAGAAATAATATGCAAGAGGATCAAACAGGGCCACAAATTGGAATGGCTGCTATATAAAAAGAAGATTAAATTCTTAAACTTCATTTAGTGGAATTAAGTTTGGAGTCTGAACTTTTTGTTCGTCAGACAAAGACAACAATGAGCATAAACTCTAAACCAATGTTCAAGAAAAGAAATTACAGAATAGGAAATAACTCACAGTTAACTATTTAAGTCAAAGTAGATCTGCAAACTGGCACACATTTCCCAAGATACGTGTATCTAAATTCAGGTCCCATCTCCTGCACTGCTCGCTACTCTTGATCTGATGCAGGCAGAACAGGATCATAAAAGTGGATGTGGGCCTGCAACAGCACTTTGCTTCCTGGGAACAATTCTCTCACAATCATTATTACCAGCACTGGTAAACTATGCTATCAAATGTATCGCTGTTTCCAACTGTGCAGGAAGGTAATGATGGCTTTGCCACTTTGCCCTTCTATCGTCTCTTCCCATGAAAACAGGCAACTCACAGAAATCTTAGAAGCTGACCATTCCTTTCACAAATATGCTTGCATTTCAAAATGACTCAAAAAGTTGCTCGTGCTAATAATTCCAAGTCACTTGTTGCTTTTAAATTCTTCACTCTCAGCATTACGTAACTATCCTACCTGTGTAACTTCACCTGCATAACAAGAAATGACATCTGTTTGAATGACCTTATCTTATTGTTACAGAACCACTTTTCTATTCTTGATACATGTACATCTAAGTTAATCTTCCTAGTATTTTTCAATGAACACAATTTTGACTAAATGTAAGTTAAAAAGAAAGAATAAACTTTCATTCAAACACTGAATCTGATACTATTTCTCATTAATTCAAACGCATCATTTCAGGCCGAATGTCCCAGTTCTTCCTAGCATTGTAACTGAGGATCAGTTTACAGGTAGACTGAATCAAAAAATCCTTCCTGTGCTCTAAAAGTAGCCCCATCTACTGACAGCTGGTGATAAACTGTGCTGGCAAGCAGTGTGACTGCCATATCTCCTTTGGAGCAGAATTATGCAATCTGTGTCACAAAGAGCATCAGAACTTGTCAGAAAGGTTAACATAAGCACCCAATTTTTTTAACTTCACAAAAGGTTTTAAAGATTGAAGCAAATGTGACCATACTTACAACTTTTCCTCTAAAAATTGAGAACTAGTGGATGCAAATGGCAGGGGAGCTGCATGGCTCATTGGCAGGTGATAGATGGTACCTAGTTATTAGAGCAGGTTTAAGGCTAGCTGTAGAGTTATTGAATACCAGTCACGAAAATAAATTATTCACTGAAGAATAGAAAAATTCATCAATCATTTATATGATTAATATTTTTGCAGATATTTAGCCAGCTCTACTGGATATGGTGTCATTCAGCTGTAGGTCAGCAGTATGAATATGAACCAGGCTGCCAGTGTCAGAAATGATTAATGCTTGATACCCGTATGAAGGCCGTTCTTCAGTTCTGATAAGAATGAAACAGAACAGGTTTAAGCATAATCCTGGATATAATATAAATATGGTAGAGAACTTGAATAGTGGAAAATCCTAACCAGCTCTACTGATTGCCTTTTGATATAAAATAGAAATGTGCAGTATAAACAAGATCACTGTAAATTAATTAAATCCTGATTAAAAATATGTTTGAGGGGGAAAAAAAAAAAACAAATATTTTCAGTATATTATTTTCAAAATGTTTTCAAGCTCTGAAATATTTCCAAAATTCTTTCAGAAATTTGTACAAATGTTTACATTTGGAATTTTAACATATTCAGCAAGGCTTATTATTTATAGGTGTTTCACAGTTTGCTATTACTTATTTGAATATTCAAAATCGAAAGTAGTTGAAAAACACCACTTTTATTCCATAGGAAAAAAACGTTCCCTTTTAAGGCTTGTTTTACATCTGAATTAGAGTATTTACTAAATATAAACAGTAAAAAATGTCTTATCTGTAAATCAGAGAGCTGCCATGGTTTAACCCCAGTCAGGAATCGAGTACCACACCGCTGCTCAATCACCATTCCCCTCCGCAGGGAAAGTGGGAGAGAATTGGGAAGCAAAGAAAACTCAATAGGTTGAGATAAAGACAGTTTACTAGGATAGCAAAGGAAAAAAATAATAATATATATTAATAATAATAGGAATAGTGATTTTTAAAAAGCACACAGAACAAATGATGTACAATTTCTCAACACCTCATGACTCAATGACCCATACAGCACAACACCAGTGTGTTTATCAACATTCTATACATCTGAAATCCAAAACATGTTGGCTACTGAGAGGAAAATTAACTCCATCCCTGCCGAAATCAGGACAAGAGCCAAAAGCATTCAGAAATCCTGACTGAAGCAACTATTCTTATTGCAGAAAAGCACTGAAGCATGTGCACAAGAATGAGTGCAAACTAAGTCGCATTTCAGTTCTTGGAATTTAAACATATATTTAAGCACTTTCCAAAACTGGAGCCAGAGAAAGAAATATCTACACAGTGTTATCTTGTCATTCAAACTGCTTACTTGGGATTGGAAGAACAAGATAACCAAAGGATCTAAATCTTCACTAATTTTTATTTTAGACCTAAATCCAAACTTGTTAATTTCTAAACCTTCCTTCAAATGGTCTCCTAAACCTGCACACTTCTTCATATAGACACATGTATACACAAACCATGGGGTATAACTATGAATGTTTGTGTGTGTGTATATTTACATGAGGGCTCAAGTGTCTACATAAGCCTGGATGTTTCTTTACTGTGGCCAGTACCAAGTAACATATAAACTAAGAATTTCTCTCTCTCTCTCACTCTTTCGTTTCTTAAAGCACATTTAACATGCTGTACACTATTTAACACGCTGTACACTGAGCAAAATGATAGTACAGCAACAGTTACTGTCTCCTAACATTTTAAATCATATG
Source organism: Tetrax tetrax (assembly GCA_009806455.1). NCBI lineage: Eukaryota > Metazoa > Chordata > Aves > Otidiformes > Otididae > Tetrax > Tetrax tetrax. Next base: position 481,586 of record WHYT01017769.1, read on the forward strand.
AGAAACACAGATTTTTTTCCTTCCTATATTCTAGATGTGTGGCCAAGTTAGTAGACTACGCTTAGCAGGTGCAACACAGTCCAGAAATACCAGCCTTTCTGTGCACACAGTGTTCAGGTACATCCTCATTTCTCAAGTAGAAATGAGAGGTTCGAGGATTAGGGAATCCTCCTGGGCTTCTCCTGTAAGGAAAAATTCTGTAGGGCCTTTGTTCTGGTAGCAGAACTTCTCCTTCCTCTGACCATTGGCTTGGTGAGTCCTGTTCACACTTGCTTGATCACTTTCAAGCACTGAATCTTTGACTGCTTCATGCAAGGTGAAACTGGTGTGATTACACAGAATTAGGAGGTCTATCTCCCTCACACATCCCTGGTGGGTGTTACAGGCAACAAGCCACTGAATAAAAAGAGGCAAAGAGGCAACCTCCATGTTTCGAGAGATGATTACCTTAATTACAAGTAGGTGTCAACTTGAAAGCGAAAGGAGCAATCTCTGTTCCAAATTGTTGGGCCCTACCTAGAGCAATGGATGTCACTGCAAACCAAACCCTCTCTTGTTTCATTTGGCTCCACTGCAAGGCATGAATTACTGTGCACCCTGATTTGGGATGCTTACCCCTTCACCTAGAGGAAGCTTAGGTGTCTGTAACTCTGTATTACCACAGATACGTTTCAAGGAGAATGCACTGAACATTGCAATACCTCTTGTGGAACCAGTTCTAAATTCTCCTCAGTGACACCTATTGGAAATGTACGTAGCAGCATACATCTTGAAGGAGGGGTTTGCACATGCGCAAATACAAGCTTGAAGGCCAAAGACACTTGTATTACAAATGTTGATGCACAAAGAAGGAAGAAAAAGCACCTACATTGCTTGTTTGGGTAGGCACTGTATGCATTTTACAGCAGAGCTTTATTGTAAAGCAAATACCAGGAAAACACTGGTTTTCTTTTCTTTCCCCTTCTGCTTCCTTGTCTCTTAATTCCCATAGCAAACTGCTCACATGAAGGCTCAGAACTACTGCTCATTTTATTCAGAATAGCCCCTGAAATGTGACTTACCATACCTGGAACAGTACTTTCACAACTTCATGTTGGTACATAGCTACCCTCTGTTCTCCCAACTAAAAGCTACCAGCTTTCTCCAACAGCTGTGGAAGATCCACCTCCAAATGTCCAATAAATAATAGGCCGTCTATGAGTTCCCCAAACACTCGTAACCAGCGCCCTTATAACATTTCTTAATAACCTTTCTCGTATTTATATGGGCTTTAGCTAGCTAGGTATGAACAGACATATGCACACAGAAGAATACCATTCTCATGATAAGCCCAGTCATTCAGACAAGATTCCCAGCAATTTCAGAACTGCAAGGAAAATTAAGCTTAGTGCCCATACTCAGTGTGACAGTAAAAAATGGAAGAAGTCTCTTTGTAAGGCACTTGCATCATGGAGTGAGACAGAATGTAGACATAGACAACTGTAAAATGCTTGCCTATTACCTAGAAATAAATTCAAAAACCCCACAAAACCCAAACATCATAGATTAGGTGATATAATTTAATTTTATACTAACAGGACCTTTTATTTAATTGTTCTGTGCAGCTGGTGAGAAACACCATGCGGGTTTAAAAGTTATATGATCTTTAGAATTTATTTGTCATCATGTACACTTATAAGTCTGGAATCCAGAATGTTCTGGTTCTCAGTTCAATGCTTACTCCAACAGGTCACAGTGAGGAAAACCCCTGGCCCTTTTCAAACTGGTAACAGGTTTTGCCACTGATTTTCACGCAACCAGGATTTCACTCTGATCTCTTAGAACCAAGATTTTCTATTTTCACCTCTGAAAGTGATCAGAGCCCTTGCAGCAGACGAAATTCCCTATGTCATGCTTTTATAAGCACTGAGTCTTACTTCTTGGTCAGTGTCTTCCTTCCTAAAAAAATTTCAACATCTTGACTGTAGTAACTTCAGTTGAAAACAATTAGGTTTTCCTCTCTCCTTTCCTGTCATTTGAATTCAGTAAATTCTCTTCTTTGTTTGCAATTACTGTGGTTTATCTGTATGAAAAATTATTTCTCTTCTCTAGTAATCTCCTAAATGCAGATGAGCTCTCTTACTGTAGGCACTCTTACTGTGTAGGAAATTTACATTTCATATGTAAATGTTTGCTCATCCTTCCTTTCAAACAAGTCATTCAGTTGAGATATTCCCAAATGATTGCCTTTGAAAGAACTACCTTCAGGTATTTTCCTTCTTAAATTCCCATCTACTGCAGTTTTTACAGTTTAAAGTAAACAAGGTGAATTAACATCTGTACCAAATTTCTCATTTGGATGGTGATTATAATTGTGATAAAAGTTTAGCATCATATTAGCTTGCTGAAAGATGTTGTAAAGAAAATTAAATTACTTTGTGGATCTTGTTTAAGCCTTATCACTTATTCTAAATGGCTCTACACCTATGAAGGCTTAAAGTAATTTATAAAACAAAAAAAAAAGAAAAAAGAAGAAAGAAAAGAAAGTCATTAAGTTTCATCTTTCCCTTGTTAGCCTTATTTTAAACATTTCATGTGACTGCTTTTAAAGGCACTCATCACAAATTATATCAGTATTGCTTGCCACTGCAGAAACACTCCACAGTGGCAGGAAGGCCAGAATCTGGGTTACCTTGAACTGCATTGAAGATGCTTTCCTCCACCTAAACCCTCACACTGATTCCCAGACTGCTGCTGTGCCCTATGTTGTTGCAGGACTGTAAACAGAACAATAATTTCTAGAAATACCTTTTTCACCAGTCCCTTTCTGAGAAAAGCAGAAAATGCCCACAAAAAAGAGGACAGAATGGCATTTTAGGACAAACAGAGTAGCTTCAGGGAAAAGAAGATGACAGTATATATTGCTATTTAAAGAATGATGACCAAATACCACGCGGGACCATATGAAATCTCAGAACAATGGCTGAATTCCCAAGTCAGCCAAGCTCTAGGACCTAGATTCTTTCCTTACACTGAACGCTCCAGAGAAGACTGAAAGGTTTTAAATTCATAATAGATAAGTTTTAATACATGATCCACTAACATACCTACTTTTTGAGCAGTGAAAACTCAAAGCAAGTAGGGAAGAGAGAACACTGAACCAGGGAAATTTATTCATTATTTCAGTGCTAAAGATGGAGGGGAAATGTGGCTCAGCAGAGTTTGTGTTTTAATTAGTATAACTCGTTATTACTAGACTTTTCCCAGTGGCAGAATACAGCCTTTAAAAATGGAGAGAAGGGGAAAAACATACTGAGAGGAGAAAAATCTCCATCACTAGGGGAAGGGAGAGATTTTGGAAGTGACATCGGTGGTGTCAGATTGTCTTTGCTAAATTCACTCCTGCAAAGTACTCCTCAACAGCCCAAGCAAGACTTTTACTAGCTGGCCTACTTTGGTGCATAAGAGTTTAAATAAATACTATGTAATTGCCATATACATACTTTATAAAGATCGGTTTCTTCTGAAACAGGTTTTCTGAAGCCAGAATATATGAATAGATTCCTTCCAGTTCAATTTGAAAATTATTTAATGAAAATTATCCAAATAAATACTGCAGGAACAAACCTATTGAAAAAATAAGCTTTCTGCACATCAGTTAAATTCTAAACTAAAGTGATTAAAACCTTACTGACAAGTAGTGGCATTACAATTATTTATGATTGGTTTGGTTAAAAGAATAAACTTGTTAAATATGTGATTTGCACCAAATCCACTATGACTTCCTAAAGTAATAGGTTTGTGCTCCCAGTATCACACAGAATACTGAAGACTGTTAAATTGATCATATTTTTTCACACTATTCATGAGCTTGCTAATCAGCTGTAATTGATAATATGAAATATTTAATTGTGTAATGTTTTATTAATCTCCACTCATGAAATTTTAATAGCAAATTTTTGCTAATACAATATGGGCCTCTTGCTGAATCTAGCAGCTTTGGTCCTCGATGCTGCATATTTTGTGATGGTTATACAATATCAGAGGCAAAAAGGTAACACCAGAAGAAGTAGATGCACTCTCACCAGCACCAGAAAAAATAAAATGCAGATTACAGTCTGAAAAGCAGATAAAGGAGTATAATTTGCCTCATGAGAAGACCAAAATTATTTACATTCTGCAACAAACTGTCCAGCATTTACTTCAGTTTATTGACGTGACATGTAATTTTCAAGGAGTACACAGGGCTAATCTGCCGGATGGCTAAAACTTCAATTAACACAGCCACACCAGGCTATGTGTGGGATGACTGCAAATTACAATGCAAATATAACAAAATCAGCAAGGTGTATCGAAAGAAAACTTCTGAACTTCTGCTTAAAGGGGCCCTAAGAGACTCCTGTGTTCCTCTGAACACTGCACTTTCTCCTCTCTCTTCACATTCTCACTTCTCTCTTTAAAACCAAACAGCCTTCACCTTCTTTGCTTTCCTCCAGGCCACTCCTTCTTAGAAGATACTTAGACTCTCATCCTGCCCTTCAAAACTCCCATATTCACTTCAAAAAACCACAAGAGCTCATCATTCTGAAGTATTATTTGGCCACAACCGTGGCTGTGGACTTCTCTACCGCTGTTGGGAATACATGTTTACCTCTAGTTTTCCCAGGCAGAAATGTGCTTTATACTAATCTGCTTTGTACTCCTTAGCAGAGAGTTCAGACACTTGCTGGACTGTTGCTTTTTACGTATGTAAAAAAAAAAAAAAATCTATGATTAAGTAAGTCTCAGATAAATTGTAAGCACTCAGACCAACTGGGCAAATCTTTTTTTATGCAGTAAATCTTTCCACCACTTTATGGGCTACCATAGGTCTAAAAAGTCCAAGAGGAATAACGTCTTCAGAATTCACAAAAAATGGCTGCTCCACAACCACAATACTTAGTAATTTGTTTGTTTTTCAGAAAACTAGTCTATTTTCAACTGTTTTGATTTAAACTTATTTGAGAGGGTTAAAATTAACACAAAATAAACTTGCTATCACAAATGGTGGGTTAATTAGCTACTCCCAGAGGGAAAGGTAAATACAGACTGCACACAAAAACTGCAGAGACAACACTAGCAGATTGCAATGTGAAGTTAAGGTCAAATGCTTTACCATCCTCAACTACCCCAAGAAGGCAACTGCCTGGGCTACTATCCTGGCTCTTATTTCAGTTTTAAGGAAAGGATTCTTAGGCTGTTTAACATAAATTTAAATTCTTCTTATTCAATAAGTCCTAAATATCCAGGCATTCAGCTAAAGCCTGCCTGGAGAAGCATTCAGGGCTATCCAACTAATACTTTTACCCTGAAAAATCTACCAACTTTATACATGAAAAAAAAACATATGGATTTATGAGAGCATGCTACTAGTTACGGATTTTTTTTCAGCTTCAGCAAGAATCCTGCTAGCTCTCCAAGCAGACTGACTAGCAAACCATACACTGGTGCTTGATGCTATAATGTCTCTATGCAGCACCAGCTGCCTCGGTGAAGCGTGCAGACAAGGGCTACAGAGTTCAGTGGTCAGGATTGGGCTTGATCAGAAAGGTAATGAGACTCTACAAATCACATCACACGAGGTAGTTAGAGTAGGTTCTTAGGAAACCGTTCCAGTGATGCAGAAAAGCCACAGATGAGGGGAAAACCTAGAAACAAGTCTTTGTGGTATCTGTTAGAGGGAAAGGCGAGCCTTGGACCACAGAGGAAGGGAAGTGTCACACAAAGACTGGTATTAGACAGAGCTCAGACCACCAGGCTGGTTTCATGCACGACTTGAATTGCAACATGCCCGAGTGGTACTTTATGCCCTTGACACATTAGCATTCCCACTAGCATCATTACATCTATAATTTAAAAAAAAAAAAAAGTACCAAGGTACAAGAACATTAAGCTCACTTTCAGAAATCATTTATACTACCACAATCAACTTTTCTAAAAAGAAATATTTTTGAAAATAAATCCCGATCAAAGAAAGATCCAGCTCACAGTACAACTCTTCCACCCTGCGAAGGCTCCTCTCACAGAACTCCTCTGTTAAAAAGGCATGTGAGAATATAAATCTGAAGTAATTACAATATTGCCACCTTACTCCCTATTTCACAGGGGAGTGAAAGCCATATAAAAATGTTTCAAGATGCCAGGAAACTAGGAGAAAAAAAAAAACCAGAAGTTTTACTAAGCGTGCCCCCATTTCAGCACAGCTTCAGATGCAGATGCAGATCCTCAGTGAGTTCAGTGGGGCTGCTGGTGGCCTGAACTCACCTGGGCATGCAAGAGTTCTGCTGGATGGGAGAGGATGCAAGCAACCAGCTGAAAGTGAGACTGGACAGTCCTCCGGAAAGGTTTTGTTTCAGAGGCTTAATGCAAGAACTGCTATACTCAATATCTTAATGTATTTATCTATATTTGGTTTTTAGTTTAGGGGTTTTTTAGGATTCTTCGTGGAAGCTTTTTGGGTTGTGTTTTTAGGATTTTTTTTGTTGGGGTTTCCCCTCCCAGTCATTCATTAAAAATATATGCATGTCAGTGTATTTATATACTGTGGTACACTGATTTTACAAATAAACCAGTCGTTAAGCACAACCCTGACCAGTATGGTCTGAAAATGTCACATCTATTCTAGGTATTTATATGCCCCTTATTAATGAGGTATCTGGCTTCGCTCACACACACATTCACTACCCTCACACAGTAATATTCTTCCTCTTTAAAAATGGGAGATGTAAGATGAACAGACTAACCAATACTGACAGAGAAAGTCTGGCAGAGCTGAGAACAGATCTCAGATGTCCTGTGTATAATTCTCTATTAAAACCATTCCTGATTGGAAACACAAAAGTATACATCAATTATTAATAGAACTATTTTCACCCTTGAATGTCATCTGATGAGGTGCAATGGCTTTCTACAAACCCAGACAATTCTCAAATATTTCATCTTTCCAAAATAAATCCATGTGCAAAAGGAAGTAGTGCAAACACAGTGTAGGAGACTGGCAGGGAAAAGCTGTGGTTTCATGCCGAGGACTGCATTTCATGAAAACAAATAAACAAAAGCATAAGCATTGCAAATGTTTGATGAATCATCACCTGGTGTACCAAATCTGTAATTAGTGTTGATAGGCTTTTGGGATGATGCCCCAACTCATATATTACTCCAGTCACTTCTGTTTACCACTTTCTAAATGTTGCCAAATTATCACCCAGTAAATGGTAATTGCTCTGTGTTTGTCTCATCATCATAAACATTTGTGACAAGAGACCTTGAGCTGTGTTAATATCCTGACAAAACATACCGCTCTTTTCCACAGTCCTAATCACTCGTCTACCTGGTATAAATATCCATTCCATCCTGTCACCATCAGCAAAAATGCCAAAGAACGCATGAAAAACAGAGTATAGTAGTAGTTCTGCTCGGTGCTTTCACTTCTTATTCCACAGAATCCCTCACATACCCTTCTGGTCATATCACCACAAAAAACAATTATGTTTCTAAATACAGCATTGCTCCATTCAGCTTTACATCATAAATTTAAAGAACAGTTTTATTTCTGTTCTTTCTTCCTAAGCATTTTTCACAAATCTGATCAATGCACACTTTCCCCTCCTGAAGTTTGTCAGTTTGGGATTTTTGGTCATATTGAAATGTTTGCTCTGTATCTTCCTCAGAAAAAAAAAAGGTGAAATTATGCACTTTAATGAAATGGTCCATCCTACTTCATCTAACAAACCACCACTGTGACTAATTGCATTACAGACAAAGATGATTAACATCCAAGGAGGGCCATCACATGCTAAAACAGTATGAAACTTACGCATATACAGGAATCTTCTTTGCATTACTTTACAGTTCCTAAAAAAAAAAAGCTTATATTGAATTTGAAGGAACTTGTTGATCTCCTTTTTAATACATAAGCAAACACTGATATTCCTAACAATACTGTCTCAAAAGCTACTTTCTAGTATACTGTAAAAGATAGAGACAATTAACCAGTTAGACACTAAATTATGTTTTGCTAAAGGCTTAGAGAAATGTTTTTCCTTTCCCTGTACTCTCCTGAGAACACATGCATTGAAATAGGAAAGTCAGGATAAAAGAGTATCTCACAAGCTCAGTTAGAGGTTTTCAGGTGTACGAACTCCCCTCCTCTGGCCAATGAAATGTATACATCCATGATTTATAATATGTAATTCTTCCTAGAAAGTGGATCTCAACTAATCTTAAAACACCATAGCTGGTACTTAAGAACCTAAGCAGCTGTGTCGGGTGCTTCCCCTGCACTCCAACACTTAAAAGGTCTCTTCCAAACAAGGAGACGTTCCTCTTCCACAGGGAAATACTTCAATTTCTGTTACAGCACCAGCCATTTTAAAGAGCTGACTGGTCTTTTGGTTATCTTCTGAGGGGACAAGGGGTGCTTCCCTCCTGTTTGGAAGGGACCAGAAAAGAACCATGGTTGCAAGAGGATGCCCCACAAAACTAACCTTCAATAGGGTGTAAAAAGATTTAATTTCCAGAAATCCGGACAGGATGAGGCCATGCAACGTGCTGTACCCCAGGCCACGGGGTGCTAGGCCTGCGCTTGGTTTCAAAGCACAGGGGAGCTCTCGGGATGTCGCAGATCCAGGTTCACCAGACACCATGTCCTCCTCTACGCTTTATAGGGTAATCCTGAGAAGTCATTTTTATGCTTTCGGTGTGGGTGCCCGTGTCCGGGGGCGGGCTGCAGGGGCTGCCCCGAGCCGGACGCAGCCGGTTCCAGCCGGTTCTGAGCAGCCCCCGGCGGGGCACGGCCCAGCCAATGGGAGGAGCCGGTGGGCCCCGGGCAAACCCGCGGCAGGAGGGGCAAAATGGCGGAGAGGGGCGGCGGGGGAGTGCGGGAAACACCAGCACGGGGTGAGCGGGGAAGGAGGGGGGTGCTCGGGTACCCCTGTCCCCTTGTTGGGGAGGGACGAAGATGGGAGAATGCAGAGGAACCTGGAGTGAAGCTGGGCCTTGAAGAAAGACAGCAGGGAAGGCGTTTTAATTTGTCTTTATTTCTCACAATTTTTCTTTCCCATCTATTTTAATTGGCAATACATTACATTAAATTGCCCCAAGATGAGCCTGTTTTGCCCATCATGGTGATTGGTAAGTGATCTCCCTGTCTTTATCTTGACCCACAAGCTTTTTTCGTCATTTTCTTCCCTGCCCGTTTGAGGATGGGGAGCGAGGTAGTAGCTGGGTGGGCAGGGGGCAGACGGCCCCGGTAAAGGCACCGCAGTCTTACAGTTTGCCCTTTCTCTTCATTAGCTCAATGGCAATAATGAGACCAAGAAGCTAATGAATACCTCTGTGGTGTGGCTGTGTTCTGTATTAATGAAAAAAAGAAAAAACTACTGTACTATAAAAACAGAAGAAGAAATTCTTTGTTAATTTCTTACATATTATCTGTTTCAAATTAACTTTGAAACTGTTGAGGTCCTAGAATATGGCCAACACTGGTGTTTAGAAAGATACCTGCTAGCTAAAGGAAAAATGAAAGAGAGGCAAAAAAGAGAAAGTAACTTGAAAAGTAAATAAGTGAGTTGAAGAGGCATATGTATATAGAAAGAAATTGTGGAAGATTGATTTTTTTTTTAATCAAGAACTCTGGTATTATCAAAGTAAAAAAAAAAAAAAAAATCAATAACATGGCTTTTCTAGCAACAACCTCTTTGAAGTTCCTTACATTTCAC
>WHYT01017770.1:0-110438 GCA_009806455.1 Tetrax tetrax
CACCAAATTGATCAGGCACGATCTGCCCTTGGTGAAGCCATGTTGGCTGTCACCAACCACCTCCTTGCTCTCCATGTGCCTCAGCATGGTTTCCAGGAGAATCTGCTCCATCACCTTGCCAGGCACAGAGGTGAGGCTGACCGGCCTGTAGTTGCCCGGGTCTTCCTTGTTCCCCTTTTTAAAAATGGGGGTTATGTTCCCTCTCTTCCAGTCACCAGGGACCTCACCAGACTGCCACAACTTCTCAAATACAATGGCCAGTGGCTTGGCAACTTCATCCGCCAGTTCCCTCAGGACCCGTGGATGGATCTCATCAGGTCCCATGGACTTGTGCACCTTCAAGTTCCTCAGATGTTCCCGAACCTGCTCTTCGACCACCGTGGGCGGTTCTTCATCCTCACAGTCCCTGCTTGTGCCTTCTACAGCTTGGGTGGAGAGACAAGAGCCCTTATCAGTGAAGAATGAGGCAAAAAAGTCATTGAGTACCTCAGCCTTCTCCACATCCCGGGTAACCAGGACACCGGTTTCCTTCCAGAGGGGGCCTACATTCTCCTTGGATTTTCTTTTGTCCCTTACATACCTGTAGAAGCTTTTCTTGTTGCTTTTTATATCCCTGGCCAGATTCAATTCCGTCAGGGCTTTAGCCTTCCTCACCCAATCCCTGACCACTTGCACAGCCTCTTTGTAGTCCTCCCAGGCTACCTGTCTCCGCTTCCATCCTCTATAAGCTTTCTTCTTCACTTTCAGTTGGTCCAGGAGCTCCTTGCTCATACATGCAGTCCTCCTGGCCTTTTTGCCCGACTTCTTCTTCATCAGGATGCGCTTCTGCTGAGCTTGTAGGGGGAAACAATGTGGCAGCCCTGCTGATGTTTACAGGGTTCACCGGGGCTCCTCCGAATATGGACCAACTTTCCTGGGCCCCTCTTCCCTCCAGGGCCACCTCCCATGGCACTTCGCCCATCAGGTCCCTGAAGAGGCCAAAATCTGCCTTCCTGAAATCTAGGGCAGAGAGCTTGCCATGTAGTTTCCTCGCTGCCCTGTGGATCTTGAACTCCACCGCGTCATGGTCACTGCAGCCAAGGCTGTCCTTCAGTTTCACATCCCCCGCCAGCCCCTCCCTGTTGGTGAGCACAAGGTCCAGCATGGCACCCCTCCTTGTCGGCTCCTCTATCGCCGGCAGGAGGAAGTTGTCATCCACGCATTCCAGGAACCTCCTGGACTGCCTGTGCCCTGCCGTGTTGTCTCTCCAACAGATTGCAGGGTGGTTGAAGTCCCCCATGAGGACCAGGGCTTGTAACCGTGAAGCTGCTCCTATCTGGCTATAGAGCGCCTCATCCGCTCTGTCCTCCTGGCCAGGCGGCCTGTAACAGACCCCCACCGTAACATCCCCTGTCCGTCCCTGTCCTCTGATCTTGACCCATAAGCTCTCTGTCAGCTCCTCCCCCATCCCCAGGCGGAGCTCCACGCACTCCAGCCGGTTGCTGACATAGAGAGCGACACCCCCTCCTCGTCTCCCCTTCCTGCCCTTTTCCCCTCCATGTTGACGCTCCAGTTGTACGAGTCGTCCCACCACGTCTCCATGATGCCAAGGTCGTAGCCCTGCTCATGTCCACACATCTCCAGCTCTTCCTGTTTATTTCCCATGCTGCGTGTGTTGGTATAGAGACACTTCAGCAGGATCCCGAGCAAAGCCAACTTGCTGGCTGGAGCGACAGGCGTTCTTTTGGACCGCAGTTTAAGTTCATTTGCACATACCTGAGATCCTTCCTCAGCTTCTGGACCCTCAGTGCTGGCACTGGTGCCATGCTGACAGCAGTGGGCTGAACTGTGCTCCCCTTTCCCCAGCAACACTAGTTTAAAGCCCTCCGGACGAGTCTGGCAAGCCTTTGTCCAAGCACACTCTTCCCCTTCTCAGTTAGGTGCACGCCATCCGCCCCTAACAGCCCGGGCTTTTCAAAGCACATCTCCAACCAGATCAGGTTGCTCAGAGCCTCATCCAACCTGGCCTTGAATGTTTGCAGGGATGGGGCATCCACCACCTCTCTGGGCAACCTGTTCCAGTGTTCCAACCTCATTGTAAAAATTGTTTTCCTAATGTCTAATCTGAGCCTACCTCCTTCTATTTTAAAACCATTATCCCTCATCCTGTCGCAAAAGGCCCTGCTGAAGAGTTTCTCCCCATCTTTCCTATCAGCCCCCTTGAGGTACTGGAGGCTTGTGGGAAAGAGAAGGAGAAACCCTTCGGCAGGGAAATAAAGTGAGGAATTCTCCTGTTCAGAAGGGTGAGGGATCTCCTGACCTTCTCGCTTTAGGATTGGCTTGGCTGACTTAGTTTTAAATGGGGGAATTTGAAACGGGGATTTAAAGAGGATCACATTATTATTACTCTCAGATTGCCTTATTGCTATTATTTTTATCTCTGTTCCGCCAGGAGAGAAGAGGCAGGATCCCATCGGGCCAGTTACGCTCCCTGCGGAGAACAAAGAGCTGGCGCTGCGCGCTTGCTGCCCGCTGCGCGAAGCGGACGCGCTACACAAAACGGGGAAGCCCAAGGAAACAATGCAACGACACCGGTCAGCAGAGTAAACAGCAGCCGCAGCGCGCTAGCACCTCGCCGTCGTCACAGCCCCGTAATGGCCGGGGCAAACAAGAGCTTAACGGGGTTTGGAGGGGGAAACAATGTGGCAGCCCTGCTGATGTTTACAGGGTTCACCGGGGCAGCAAAATTCCCTTTCGGAAAAAATCTCTGAGCCGGTTTGCTTTCACTTGGCAGGGAGCCAGGGGGCACATCTCGCAAGAACAGACGAGCTGCGTGTGGCCTTAAACATTGAGGTGTGTGCCTACCGGGCTGACAGGTCACAAAGGGAGAGCCTTACGGGGTGGGGCACACAGCCCGGGTAAGCGCAGGGAGGTGAACCGGCCCGGCTACAGGGGGTGAGGCAGCGGCCAAGGCCTAGCAGGTGAGAGGGGCTGGCAGGGGCTTCGTCCCCGGTGGGGCGAGAGTGCGGCAGGCCGCGGCGGCCGAGCCAGAGGCAGGTCCCGCAGCCGGCGGGGAGCGGGCTGCCGTGCGGGGTCCCGGGCCCGGCCGGAGGAGGGCAGGCAGCCCCGGCACGGCTGCGCTGTCCCGCCGGGAGAGGCGCCAGCGCTTCGCAGCCTCCCCAGCGAGGGCCGGGTCTGGACCGGGGGGCAGCGGCGGCCCGCCCCGGGGCTGGCTCAGTATAGCCGCCGGCTCCGCCCCGCGGGGACAGGAGCCGAGCCAGGGCCACATCGGCGCAGGGAGGGAGCGGAGCGCCGAGGGGACCCCGCGGACTAGTGAGTGGGCGCGGTGCGGCTGCCTTTTCGGTGGGACTGGGAGTGGGGCGACCCGGGAGGAGGGGGCATGGAGCGGGACTCCTGCCGGGCCCGGCGGTCTCGCTCCCCTCGGCCCGAGGGTCTCGGTGGTGCGGGGGGCCGATCCCGGCGACGGGGACTTCCCGGGGGCTTTCCGCGGGATCGGGAGCGGCTCTCCGGGGCCTGGCGGGGCGGGAACCCCCGCCGGCGAGCGGGCGGCCCCCCTGCGGCCCAGGGAGCCCCGGGGCGGGTGGGCAACGCGGGGAGCCTCGCCGGGGGCCAGCCCCCTTGCTCGCAGCCGTGTGTGCCCTTTCCAGTTTGACTCGTGGGCGGCTATGGGCCCTCCTGTGCAGCTGGGATACCGTCTAAAAAGAAATTGCCGTGGGGGGCAGTGGGTTTGGTGTTATCGCAGGAGCGAGTCCCACGGGCAGGACGTGTTGTTGCTGTATTAACCCTGGAAGGTATAAGCGATTTTGGCAGGGTGAACGTGCCTCAGCTCTGTACCGGTGAGACCGGGAAATGCTGCTGTCTTCAGTGGGACTCCGTCTTGGTTGATTTCTGAGATGCAGATTAGATGCCTCTGAAGCAGTCTCACCCCTATTACAACTACAGAAATCTGGTTCTTTCCCCCTCCCCCCGCCCCCCCAAGATCCCAGTAAAGAGAAGAGTTCAGAGCAGTGGTTGAGTTTCAACAGCTGGGCAGGTGTTGGCTGTGCTTTGTCTTGCAGTGTGACAGTTAACAAGTCTGTTGTTACTGGGATAAGGGCTTATTACAACCCAGGCATGTTGTTTCTACCCCACAGCATAAAAGTTCTGCTGTGTAAGCTTTAAGATAAAATGAAGCACTCAGTACCAAAAAAAAAAAAGAGAAGTGGGGGGAAAAAATGCGTCCTGGAGTCTAAATATTGGCTTCAGTAAACTGTAAAGCTAGTTCAGGATGAAGTGTTCCTATGTCTTGGACCAAATCTAGCATTTCCATCTTGTGCGTGAGATGAGAGCTTGAAACTTTACTAGCTGTGCAAGAGAGGGACAGGCTGTCCCACTGCAGCGCTCTTGGAGGTGGCGGATGGGGAGAGGAGCAGCTCTTGAAGATGTTTGTGTTGCTACTGGCAGGTAGATTACTTGCTGGGATATAACTGAACCCTCACCAGCACTACTGAGGCCACTCTGTGTAGCTTCTGAGAACACCCATGTGCTTGTGTGCAAGTGAAGGCATAGAACTAGAGACTGCTGTCTTGAAATCTGCCATCAGTGATACTGCCTCTCCATGGAAGACTCCCCCTTCCCACCTTCTCAGGCATCTTGGAAAAATCCTTCTCTTCAAAGCCCAACATGGGAGACTGCTGCTGTGAAGCTTGCTCGCTGCGTGAGAACCGTCGAACCATTGAGCATAAATGTGTGGATAGGATCCTTTTGGTAGACCACATGGTCTGGTCCAAGTGTGAAAGACTGCTCTGAAAATCTAGAGGGAGGTGTCTAGTGAGAGGAGCAGTCTTGGTAGTGTCCTGCTGTATGCTGATGTCAAGATACGTGTATGACAAACAAGCTGTAAAAATGACAGATTACTCGGGTCTTACTAAATGGGAAGAAAGTGTTAATGGGGGAGAAGGGCACTGGGTGCAGTCAGTGACTTGTTCTGCAGTGTCACTGCATGGATGGTGGCAGTCCTGCCAGGGTCTCATCATAGGACCTGTTTGTGATTGCTACAGTGGGGTAGCTTTTAACATTCATGCTTGGTTTTGGTCCTTTCGCTGGGTAAAGAACTCCCACACCTCCAGTTGTGCTGCTTCAAAAAAAAAAAAAAATCCATGGGTGCTTGCTCATATTGGGCTGAAGAGCACCTTTGCCAACTGCTCTGTAAGCCAATGTGTGGATTTGGAGTGGCTCCAAGAAGTGAGTAGCTTCTCCTCACCCCTAACATCCTTTCATTTAACACCCCTTTTGTAGAAGGATCTTGCTTCCAAAATAGTTTCACTTGCTGGAGCCTCTCTGGGCCTTAACCACACTTGGCCTGGGCTTCTCCATCCTTGCCTATGGCTCTGGGGAGCGCTGGGACGATATCCTTGTCCTGGTGCTGCGGGGCAGGGGTAGCTGGGTTAAGTCCTGCAGCATTTGCTCAGCTTCTTACCTGCCTGTGACAGAAATAGAGCAAGACACAAGCTCAGTGCCTGGAGAAAGCTCTCCCTGTGGGCAATCTCTGTCCTGCTGCAAGGAAGCTCCTCCCTTAAGAGGATTTAGCAGCTTTGATGGCTCATCTAGACTCTCTTCACTCCTGTTATTGTCTCTATTTTAGTTCTCAGGGGATTTGCAGGAGTAGTGTGACCTACAACCATAAGCTGGTGCAGGAGATGCTCTGAGCAAGGCCTTCCCACAGCTCTGTGGAGGCTTCCTGCCCCTGCTACCCAAGCCACCCTCTGCTTTTAACTCCACGAAGCGCAGGGGTGAAGTTCTTCCTCTGACTGTAGCTGAGGAAAGGTTTCATTCCTCTCCTGTATCTCCAGGTCCTTGTGTCACAGCAGTAAGGGGGGCATCTAGGAAGGCAGGCATTCGTCCGGTAGATGTTTAAATCAGAGAAGTGCAGGTGGGAGTTTTGCAGACTTCTGGTTACCACAAGCCCCGAGGTGCTTTCTGACTCAAACCATGGCTGTGGCTCTTGGTGCTCAGTGGCACTGTTACAGCAGGAAGCACACAGCAGAGGCAATGGGTGCTGCCGCAAGGATCTTGGGCACCAGTGACACCGGATCTGTTATGGGAAAGCCAGGGTGGAGGTGGACCATGCCCTATGCTATCTGAAATGGTAATTACTACTCTGCTTTAATGGTTCCTGTGGCGCAGCAACCACTTTCTTCCTGGTCTCCTTTCTGTTTCTGCTTGTTGGTGAGTGGGAGGTGCTGGTGGGGGTCTAGCAGGGCTCAGACTATGGTTGAGTAGCTTGGAAGTTTGGAGGAGGTGGCAACACTTCCAGTGAGCCTGTGCAATGAGGGGTGTCCATCGCCTCGGTTCCTGCACTTCTTGCTCAGTTTCCTCTTTGGAAAAACTTATGTGCATCAAAATTTACTGATTACTGCCAGGAACTCTGGCCCTCATTCTAGAGTGTCTTAACTTCACCTCTCTAAAATAGGAGTGCCATGTCTGCAGCCCCTTCTCCTTCCCTGCCTTCGTTTGTCCTAGAACATGGATCATGCCATCCTGGTATCTGGAATCTTCATGTACAGCAACGGGTGAGCTGGGCCTGGTAGCCTCGCCCCCACTACGTTTGTCATCTACGATGGGCTAAGAAATAAACTGTGTTCTTGCATTCATGCTTCTGTTGGAAGAATATGGGATTGCAGCTTTCCAAAGGCAGATAATTAACGACACGTGTGTGAAGGGATGGCTGTGTGAGCCACCTTCCCTTCAGGAGCTGCGTAATGAGCTGCAGTTGTTACCTAACCACCTCAGTCTCCTCCTGGCTCATCTGTATTCTCAAAGAGGGAATGAAATGGAGGAAAGGCTAAAAATTACAGGCTCTCTCTTGGCACGGCAAAAGGAATAATATGAGAGGCACAGCCAGCGCCAGCAGTTCCTTGATGGTTGTTCGGCTGTGGCAGAGCCTGTTTGCTGAAAGCTCTCTGGGTTATCAGGGCTTGGAAACACTGAAGCAGTTAGCGGCTGACTTGAACCTAGACAGGGTGGTAAGTGAAGCACAAGGAACTGCATGCTGGAGATTGCTTAAATCACTGCTTGCGTGCACTGACAGATTCAGAACAAGCTAATTTTCTGGAAGAAAGATGAGGCGTTACTGTGGGCAGCTCTGCGAAAGGGACTGCCTGGCAGATGACAGCAGAAAAAAGGGGATAAAACAGTAGCCTGTCAGGATGGGGACTGGAGACTGTCGATGTGGTCTTGTTGCTGTGCCCAAGCGTGTGTTCTCTCAGATGCAGCAGTGGCAGGGAAGCCAGGTTATGTTACGGTATGTCCAAGGTAAATACAGAGGAGAAAGGGGAAGGAGACTAAGCTGAAGGCAGGCTTTCTCCTGTGGGAAAAGGCACATGCATGGGCTGTCTGGCTGATTGCTCTAGTTCTTTTATCTCCTTGATGGAGCTTCAGAACTGGGACAAAGCCAATTAAAAGCAAGTAAAACCAAAGTGCAGTGCATGTACTTAATTTCTGAAACTTGCTGCTGAGGTGAGTGGCCTGTCTGTCTTTAAGGAGCTCAGGAGCTTGGAAGGGCCAGCTCTCCTGTGCCATAAGGAGACTTGCACATGGGCAAAGGACTGGTGGCATTTGCTAAGGATGCTGCCGGGCTGCTGTTTTAGTTTTTCTGCAGTGCAGCCTTGAGCAAGCAGGTGCATCATGAAAATGCTTTACCCTTTACTGCAAAACTGTTGCTGGGCTGTAAGCAGATCACTGATGTCTTCCAGTATGATGATAATCCCATGGCCATGTGTACTTACTGGAGAAATGCTGATCTGGGAAGAGCTATATACATGAGCACATCCAGCAGCCTGGAGATTTGAAGTTATATAATGGAGAGTTCCCCTTGGAGGCAGAAATAATTCTGCTTCAGTCAGAGGGAGATCTCTTGTACGCAAGCAAAGGAAGGGATGAGCTGTCAGAGCTGCAGCTGTGCACCTTGAGCCGAGCTGACCTTCCCACAGCTGGAGTCAGGGACTGCCTTTGGTCCCTTCTGCTGCTGCTCCCCATCCGTTGCCCTGGAGGCAGCTTGGGAAAGGGGAGGGAGAGGAACTGGCTTACAGGGATTTGCATAGCAAGGCACAAACTTGCTGTGAAGTAGTTTTACCTGTTAGAAACAAAACAGGCTGTTTCCCAGAGTTGTCCTGGAGAAGGGATTACGATCACTGGATGTGTCTGTGTCCTCCACCAGCACCTTCCTTTAGCTTCTGCCTCTGCAATCCGTGAGATTCCTGTGCCCTTGCTGGGCTGGGATGGAGGGGCCACACAGGAGCTGAATGCCCTGACCACCTGCCTCTACATGAGAGGCTTCACGCAGCAAATAGTCTGTCAGGTTTTAAAAGCAACCTGCTCCAGGACCCTGATTTTTGCTTGGGTCTGCATACCAGAGTGGCACAGGTTCAAGCGAGTTCCTGTGAGGTGTCTGTCTTGGAGGGCTGTAGGATCACAGCCTGTGCTGTACTGGCACGGTGCTTCAGGAGCCACAAGTGAGGCAGGTGTGGAAGTGACATCTTGGCACTTGGCTAGGACTGCAAGGGCTGCTGTCGTCATCCATAATGTAGGAATATGCAAATCCTAAATGTCCAGAGCCAACGTGTTTCCTGTGATTGATGATTAGCAGTTTGGTTGGGAATCAGTTGTGAAGTCTAAATTAACTAGAGGAACTCTACTATTGCACAAAATGCCTCAGTGCTCCAGTTAGAAATTTCCAGGGAAGTTTCTGTACCTTTCATGGCATTTCAGTTTCTAGGTGCTGTAGTCTTAGAGGCAAAAATATCTATGTTCGGAATGTCTTATTCCCTTCCTACCTGTTTTTTGTTTTTTTTTTCTAATTTCTTCTTGGTCCCTGCAAATGCCTTACTTAACCTTACTCGGAACACATGTGGACAGAAATTGAAGAGAGGTTCTGTATTCAGTGATGTCAGTATTGAGTGGTTTTTTTTGATTTTTGGTCCCCAGAGCTAACATAGCTGCTTTGGAAAGTCACCATCCAGACTGCTCTGGTCCTCTCCTTTCTGCTTGTAATCAAAGAATTTGTAGAGTACTCTTTGCATAAAAGGGTGGTGTTCTGGCTGATGCAATGATAGGACACCGTACTCTAGTACGGTTGTAATTGTGCGTCGGTTCTGGGGCTTGTTTCATGCTGGCGTGGCATAATCCAAGTGTCATCTTGACTGCTGTGGAGCCAGTCATGTATCAGCACGGACTGAAGCTGCTGGTGATGAGTCAGTCTTGAGTGGCTTCTCTGGAACGTCCTCAACTTTCCAGGATACCCCTTCCACCCCCCCCCTTAAACAAAACCACAACACTTTACTAAGTAAACTGTCTCCTATCCCCTCGCTTGTGTCTTGTGATCACAGAGCTAGGCTCCCTGTTCGTACAGAAGTGTGGATCCAGAATGCTGTGCTGGACTTGGACTGAGGAAACTGATTACCTGCATGTTAGCAAGGATGTTTCCCCCTGCTGTTGCCTTGAATTTTGCACTGGCCAAGCAGAGACAAACTATTTTGCAGTGTCTGTGCTAGAGGCTTGAAGAAACTGGGGCTTAAAAGGCAGGCTGCAGTTCTAATTATGCTCATCTCTCAAGTATCTTCTGGGGTGGGGGGGAAAAAACCCAACCAGACAAAACCCAGCTGCCTGGATGTACTTTCCCAACAGTCTAAGATGATGCTGGGCTCTTTGCATTCAGGTCCCTTTCTAATGCAGGTTTGCAGAGACACCGCACATGGAATAACTAAAGAGCTGAGTTGTACAGTAAATCTGCCTATTCCTGAAAGAAGCTCTTTGCATTAGAGAAGACTTCTGCTCAGCAGCTGCTGTGCAGGACAGTGCTAGACCACAGCTGTGAGAAGCCCTGGTGAGCCATGTGAAACAAGGTAAAGGCGCAGCCCTTCTGCTCCCAGGGAGTCTGCTGGACCTCCCTGGGGACACTGCAGGTTTCGTGCAGGTCCCTGGGGGCTGGTGGTGGCAGGGAGTGGAGCCCTCTGGGGCAGGTCAGCCTTGAAGGCGAGCCCCAGCACCTCTGTGGGGCATTCTGTAGGATGTGGCTGCTTCCCCTACACAAGGGCTCAGCAGGTCCCTCCCACCAGATCCTCCAAGGGAGGTAACACCTTGCCTGAGTGCAGCTAAAATGGAGGTGGCTGTGCCCCCTCCGACAGGTGGGAGGTGATGCCCATAGCCACTGATGGCTCTCCTGCCTGACATGAGGGGACCCAACAGGTCACAGTTTCCTCTCGCCCCTGTTCCCTGCGCGTGATATGACGCGCAGCTTCCTGGAACAAAACTGAGGTGACCAAAATGCTATCGCTGAAACTGCGCGGGGGTTTCTTAATGTCAAAAGCAGCATCAAACTGGCTGCTGCCTCGGCAGAAGAGGCTATTTCAAGGGAGGGCTAGTTCAAGGAACAGCAAGCTGCTTTAGTGCCCGAGTCCAAGACCTCAAACGCTCTGTTGATTTCATGCTGCAGTCCTGCTGGTGGTCTCGGAGCCTGTTTTGGTTTTTTTGTGGTTTGTTTTTTTTTTCTGCATTCATTCCCAATCCATTGTGTTGCTGTTTCAGAGGCTGTCGTGGCAGTGGTTTAGACCTGATCCTGTAGTAAACCAGCAAGTTCCTGCTTTGCATAGCTTCAGGCAGATGGAAAACCTCTTCCTAGCCCAGCTGTCAGGTCTCAGTAAGACCTACCAGTGTGTATAGAACTAGATGTCTGTGCACCTGGCATTGTCCCATGGGAAGCTAAACAGTTGCTGCTTGTTTCCCCAGAAGAGAGAGACAGCCTTTGCCACGGGGTATTTGCTGTCAGGAGGAGCAGCCTGCGTTGCGGTGTGCGAGCTGAGCTGGGTCAGCGGCTGTGTTACTGCAGCGCTTTCTGATGGTTTCGGTTGCGCTCGAGCTCTTGGTGGAGAGCCCCAGTGTCCTGCAGTGGGTGGCTGTCCTGATGGCAGCCTTCTGTCAGAGGAGCAGCAGTTGATGGGGCTTTGCTGGGCTGGGTTTCAAGCTGCTGCCCTAGAGAGGATTGGGTATGTGTCCTGTTTCGCAGCTGTTACCTGCCCAGGTAGCACACGTGAGACCTCTTGCTGTAATTTGATGTCATTAGTAAGTTTGGCTTGATTAAAAACTGTAGCACTGATGTAAGTGGAAACAATCTCTGGGGACAAATATGGGAAAAAAAACAACCCAAACCTGTCTTCATCCCTATTAAAAAAGTAATTTTAGCCTCAGTTGTGATTTACATATTAAAGATGAAACAACCCTGCTTTTTTTTTCCCCCTCTGAAATGGGAGCATTTATCTCTGCATTGAGGCTTATCTGATATTTGTAAATCAGTAAGTTACTCTGGATAAAAGTTTGTTCTTTTTAGAATACATACCTCTGAACTACTCTTTCTCCATCTCATTCTTCTAGTATTGCTCCATCAAGTAGTCTCCTGAAATATTTATGCTCTAAATTTAGAAAAGGAGAAGTAGAAAAGAAGGAAGAGCCCACCCAGCCTCCTTTGGTTTGGGTTCAGCTAAACCCATTTTCCAGACTGCTGTGCATAGGTCTGCAGACTCCAAGGAGGCTCCTCCTTTTCCCAAAACAGACACAGCTTTTCGAAGTCTTGCTGTCTATTTTAACTGCCAAATTCCTGGGGAACTTATCCCGTATGTCTGTTCCTCTTGGCTTGAAGCAGCCCTGTCCATAACCTACGCATGTGGTGCTTGGAAGGATGGACTGATTATTTTCCTTTTTTTGGATGGTGTTTGGTGCAGGGGTGATCTTAACTGCAGGTGACAGGTCTATAATTGAGTAATGTTCTCACGTTGCTCCAATTAAGTTGCTCCAATTAAATCTGCTGGGATTACCAGCCTGGTAATATGGCAGTCGGCAGGGCAGCAAAACACCTGCGTGCTTCACAGTCTGCCTTGGCCTCCAGGACCGTCTTCATTGAAGGGAAACCAAAAGCTTTTGAGCATAGAGCTCTTCCAGCTGGCTGAGTGTTTTCTAGAGGCCCCCTTGCTTTCCAGCTTTGTCTGCTGAGATTTCTTAGCGTGGCATTTCACTTCCTGAAATCCTTAGGCTGCTTCACTGCAGTTCCTGTAGCAGCTTGTGCTGTGTTATTCTTGCTTCTCGCAGTGCTGTCCTTTCCTGCTGTACAGAGCAGCTTTCTTTTTCACTTTCTTCATCCTGTAGGAAGGGCTGGGAGTGAGGAGACGACTCTGCGAGGGTGGAAGGAGAGAGTGCCTGACAGTGCTGCTCTACATCTCAGACTGCACAGCAGCCCCTGCTGGGACCGACTGTTCCAGAGTGAAGCACCAAGTTGCTTCGGAGCTGCATCCTCGGAGTGGTCAGGCCAGCGAGGGGTTTGGCTGTTGTGGCCAGGTGCTGCCAGTTACAAATGTGAAACTATTTATATTATTCACAATTATATTGGAGGGGGAAAAATGCGTTCGCAGGTAGATGTTTTTGAGTAGAAGGGAACGACTCAAAACATCTGTGCTCTAAACTTTTGTACTTCAGGACTTTTCTTGTCCCCCTGCCCTCTTTAAATTATCATTTTGGAAAGAGAAGCTGCTTGAGACAGAGTTCCTTCCTCTGAAGCTTTTTATAGTTCTGGCTTTCTATTTTCATTCATGCCTGTGGTAGTGTCAAGTGGTATCTGTGGCCCGAAACTCAGGGTGTTGTGAAATGTTCATCCTTAGATAGTGACTGTGCTCGTCTCTCCAACAGGCAGACCACGTTCTGGTGAGGCGTGGGGTCTCATGTGACCCTGGAATAGTCTCGTAGGAAGTGGAGCTTCTCCTAGGGCAGAAGGCAGTGAGCACAGAGGTTGTGACCAGCGGTAACCTTTCGTTGCCACAGCACTGGTGTAGTGTGAATGGCTCTGTACCATTGAGTTCATTGGGTTTGGAGACCCCTGGCTTAGCCACCCCTCTCTACTTGTAGCAAATGCATTTGCTGAGTTGTTTTCCTCATCCTCCCTGATAGGTGTTTCTGGGAGAGACTGAGAGATACTTTGTGTGAGTATCTTGCAGGAATCGTGTACTTCTGACTACCCGTACTGGCAGCCCTGCAGTGAAATCTGTGAGTGCAGGGCCTATGGTTATGGTAGGGCAGACCTTGTTGAAGAGAGATAATAATTACAGTTGCTGATCTATGGTCTTTTGGTCTAGGATCACATGTAACAGTGCCAACATACTAGCGGGGGAACAAGAGAGATTCAGTAGCCACAGGCACACAAACAGCTGGTAAATGGTGAGCGTGCTGCAATTAGCAAATGGTGTATTTGGCAAAAAACAAGATTCCTGAGATCACAAATAGCAAGGGACTGTTTCTGTGAACAGGCCAAAAGATGGATCTCTTTGTAGGCTGAGGTGCTTTTCTGTGCCAGTATGACTTCTGTGACTTTCCAGTCATGCTGGGTCTGCAGTAGTCTTCTAGCTCTGCTTGATCTGTGGGGCTAAAGGTTTAAAATTTCCACTTCCTGAGATCAGTGCCTTGCTGTCAGCAAAAGATCTGATACAAAGCATGTGATATGATTAAAGTAGACTAATAGCCTTCCTCTTCTTTTGTTTGAGAGAGCTGACATAATTCTAAAGCTTCACAATCATTTGGAATAACAAGCCAGAGGTCTCTTCTCTGTTTGCCTTGTGGTGGGGGATTTTTTTTGTTTTCTTCTTCCTTTCTGCCACTTAAGATCATGTGGATGGACCCTAGGGGGAGAGGTGCTGGGGAGAATCCTGATGTTGGAAGACACTTAAACTCTCCTGTGGGCTGGTCAGGCCCAGCAGCGTGGGACTTCAGTGCTCTGGCGAGTGCTCGGCTAGCTTGGCAGAGTAACCGAGCTCCTCCAGAGGCTCCAGCCAGAGAAGCACGAAGGAATGCTTGTTCTCCTACGATCTCCTCAGTAGGCAAATCTCTACGTCTTGGCTTCTAGCAGCCTCTGCCTTCAGCTATGGAGTGAACTACCGGAGAGCCTGCTATTGCTGGGAACAGCCGTGGATAAGCCTAGTCGGGCTTAGCTTCCTTCCCGTGCTGCTCTCCGGGCTCTGCTCAGCCCCATCCACCTGTCTGTGGAGAAGAGAGTTGCAGCCCCACAGCTCAACAGACAGAGGCGTGGTGGAGAGAGAGGGTGTTTGTTTAATTTCTCTTCAGGTTGCTAAGCTGGGCAAAACTTCCTGTCTCTGAAGTAAAACTACTCCCTCTGCACCTTTACTACATCCTTGCTGGTTCCTGGAAAGAACCGAAGAGAATAGGAAGCCTCACTTCCGAATTTGGGCAGATGCTGTAGCTTCTCAGAAGCACGTTTGGCATGGACGTGCTGAATCTAAACACCCACGAGTTATCTGCCCTGGCATCTGGGAAAGTGGAAGTAACTGAAGAGCAGTTTGTTTTGAAAGGGAACTCTATAGTAGAAAGTCCTCGATCTTGACCTCTTGTGTCTTATGGAAGGAGGAGGCGGAAAAAATAAAAATCAATTATACTACCTGGCTCCTCCCTCAGAGTCTGGCAATCTCTGGTGTGGTCTCATAAGATAAGAAAAAAGCTTGTGTTATAGTTTTCTTACTGCCCGCAGGAGTGCCTGCACTGTGGTAGCCTCTGGGTGCTTTGGGCAGGGAGGGGAGGCTGCTGGGTCTCAGGAAGGTATCTCCAAGCCAAGTGGTGTTGGGAGGGATGTTATGCAACTCCTCAGAGGAGATCTGTTGACCTCCAAGGAATTGCTTGCATGAGAAGGGAGGCTCAGGAGCTCATCCTGTGTGTGTACTGGCATCGGGGATTTCCAGGCTGATGAATCTGATGGCAAGAACAAATGCTTAGTAGCAAGCTCTGCCCAGCCATCCTGCTGCAGTTTGGGGTGCAGGTCGTACTCCTGGGCTCCAGGGCTTCACTGCTCCATGGGGAGGTTGTGGGGCAAGTTAGCGTGGGTGACTGCCTTTGATGCGTAGGTGCTGCTTGCAGACTGGGGAGCTGGCGGAGGCATCGGTTGCAGAGGTTAAGTTTACAGCGTAACAGCTCCAAGTACAGAAAACAAAGCTGAGCTGGTCTCAGTTTTGGAGCCATTAAAGAGCAAATGTAGTCAAGTGACAGAGTTGCCCAACCAGTTTTGTGAAAACTATGCATTTTTACTGCACCCTGTGCTGGTTTTAGTCAGTGTGGAGACGTCTTTATGGACTGTACCTTCAGTGATTCCTGCACAAATAACATTCTAGTATGTGGTAATCAAAAAGAGAGACAAGTGCCCTAAACCGTAATTTTGGCTTTTTCTTCTGTCTGCTATTTCTGGTAAGGTGTGTTTTGGTTTTTTTTGGGGTGGCCGGGGTTGGTTTCTTTTTGTTTTTAGAGGGAGAGGAGAACCAAATGGCTTCTGGGATAGGTTGTGGGGTTGTTTTTTTTTTTTTTCCATTTTTTTTGGCAGACCTGTATCTCTAGTCTTGCTGAATGGAAAGATTTGCTTAAATGGGACTGTCCTGCAAATACTGTCATGCTGTGCAAGCATGAGTGTATAGACTGAAAATAGCAAAGAACTGTCTCAATTTGCCAGTTGTAGGGACTGAAGACCTTCTTAAATGTTGGCTTTCAAACTGAAGTGTGAAGTCCAGATGTTCTTAAAATCTGATTGCATCCCTTACAAATATAGAGAGATTATAATGAGTGCTTCTAAAACCCGTGCTGCTCTTTGATACTGAACTGTGAGTTAGTTTCTTTTTAACAGTGTGGTAGCAGTTTATAAATGTCTAATCACTTCCTCTGGAGCATCAGAAGTACGTTTCTAAAGTACACACTTCCTTCTTACAAAATGCACAACATGTACTTGCCTTGGTAAAACATCCTGAGAAACCTCTGCCATCCTAGACAGGTGCTTTCACATTTAGAGTCTTGCTGGGTGACACCACTGCTTGTCAGATTATTCACACAACAGTGTACTAACTACAGAAATCAAACAGAAAAGCTTAATGTCTTAACAGATGCACTAGGAACAAATCTTCCTTTGCAGTGTGAGTTGAGGAGTTTCCTCAGAAACTTGTCTAGTTTCTTGAGAAATCTGGTCTTTCCAGTGGTATTTCTGCAGTACTTGCAGCCAGCTGATGCCTCCCTTTAGTCTGTGTGCCCCCCTCCCCCCTGCCCAGGGACAGCAAATGTGCAGGGACTGCGTGTGCACTTGATCCTCTGGCTTCCAAATGCCTTGCAGATGCTGATGTTAGGGTGTTACTGTACATGTCTGTACCCCAAAGTGGTGAGATCAAAGTTTGTTGGCAATTAAGTATGGTGCTGCAGTTTCAGGCTGATGTAGCTGTGCTGCTACCTCTGCACTTAGCCTTCAAACCATCTCCTCTAGCTTGAAAGCAACTGCTTCTACTTACAATAAGAAGGAACTGTCTCTAGAGTAGATGGAATAAGAGGTTCCACATACCTCCTTTCCTTCCCTTCTGTTTCCAAAGTTTACATTATGCAGAAATACAGTTTTCTACCTTGCCCTGACACTTTCCTTCAAAAAAACGGTAGCTGAATCAGTGGCATACACACACACACTTAGATGTATAATCCACAAGTGTGGCCTATTTGAGAGGGTAACACTAATTAGCAGCTTTAATTTTTAGGATCCAGCTTCTCTCTCAAATTCTTCCATTGAAACTTTGTAAGAGGTGCTGTTTGGAAAGTCTCCACGACAAACATGATCTTGTTTATGTTTTCAAGGTAGTTACACAGCTGGTATTATCTCAGTGGAGCTTAAAGACAAGTTCAGTGAATTCAGACCTGGGTCTTTCATTGGCTCTGTGGTTATTTGCTTGCCAGAGACAAGGTGTACTAAAAGTCCAAGGCCTTTGAATATTAACGTCAACAAGATGAACTCTTTTGGATATTCTTTGTAAGTTAAGGTGGCTGTAACTTGCAGTCTCTGCCCTGAGGGCAGTGCTGTACCTGGTTAACACGAGACTTAGTAACTCTGTCATTGTTCATTAACTGGTACCATTGTGTGAAGCTGTCCTTTTTCATCACTGATGATCAGAGACCTTCTGATTGCCAAGTACTTGTTCTTCATGTGCATGAAGCGTTCCCAGCGCTGGGCTTTGTGGTGCAAGGGCTCAAAATCCTGCAAAAGATGAGCTGTCTCCTTACCTGACGTAGAAGAAAGTGGCTTTCTGGGCTGCCCCTTCCCCAACCTCTCCTGATGTGAGTGGCTTGAAGCTGGAGGGGGGAGTGACCATTTAGCAAGTGACTTCTGATCACCATCTGGCTTCTGTGGGTCTCTAGCCTGGTATATGGCTGATCCATTTCTGGATTGGGGATAATACTGCCAAAAGTAAGTGCATGAACCTTCAAAATGGTCTTAACTTCATGCAAAGTAGTGTGCAGGTAAGAATCTTTATGGAATCGGCAGCTTGCTGATCCCTTCCTAGGGAGACATGTTAGTGCTTTGATCAAAGGGAGCCAGTTCTGTGATCTCTCAGGTCACAGAACTCCAGTGGGAGCTCCCCCTTCTCCCGGGCTTCTTGGGCCATCTGTCTACAAATGAGCGCAGCTAACTTTGGTCGCTGTTGTGGTGTGAAAAGAAGGCAGGGAGGTGAGACCAGATCAGGGAGTTTTAGACATTTTCAGAGTTCAGCGTAGTAGTAGTATCCCACCTGCCACATCAGATACAAGATGTGAGAGATCTTGGGGTATACTGCAGAAACCTAGTTTTCAGTGGTGGCTGCTGCATCTATGCATCTGTGGAGCTGGAAGTTTCTCCTTTGGCCAAGTGCAGGCTGGAGGGATAGCAGAAAGGAGTCAGCATGCCAGCCGTAGAGGGCATTCCGGGTGTTTGTAGGGGCAAGGGGAATAGCAACTGGAAAGATGCTGGTTTCATCTCTTCCTAGCCTGGTAAAAGCTAGAAGCAGCATATCCTATAGGGTCAGCCTTTGTTTTACACCCACTGGTGGTAGTGGGGAGCACCTGGCTAAAGTACGTAGAAACAACCTGCAGCCCCTTTGTGACTGCTCCTTCCCTTTCCTTAAGGAAGGAGGCCTCGGAGAGAGGGGACAGTATCTTTCAGACTATGTAATGTGTTCAAATGTGAACCCTCTTATACTTGACTGGGAGTACTGGGGCTGACTGTCAGCTTCCTGCTCTTGGCAGCATGTTTGCAGGAACTTTGCACTTGCCTGTAAATGTACTGAGACGGTGATTTCCACAACTTATCTACTCGGGTTTGCGTTGACATTATTCCTGCTTGTCTCCTTCTCTTTCGCCACGCTCGTAAATGAGCCCTTTATTTGTACTGTACAGTAACTTGGCAGCTGAGGTGCTTCAGCTGCCAGAGCTCGTCAGGAAGAAACCTGCACTGCGAGGGCGGTGCTGCAAAGGAAGGCTCAGCTCTTACTGGCAGAGCCACCTGGCACAGGATTGATTGTATGGCGCTAGCCTGAGCCAACTATCATAAACTTCAGCAAGCACCAAACATGCAGCGCTTGCTTGGTCGAGGCAGTACAGGATCTGATTCGAGAGAGCAGAACTACAATTAAAAATTAACTTAACTTCTCTGGCCCTCAACTGATTTGGCTATAACATCCATGCATGAATGCTCCCTCTCCCGCCTTGCTGGCCGATGGTGGGGCCAGGAGATGGAGGCATTCAGCTCTGCTCCTATCACCTGTCCTTTGCTGCGGTCACCTCTTGCAGGAGTGGAGCTGGGAGCATCGCGGGCTCCTGCGACAAAAACAAGCTCATCTCTGAGGGGTGATAGGACTTCTCTGCTGTTGCTAATAAAGCAGGCCTCTGTCTGCCTCTCGTCAAGCACACATGTCACAAATTTTGTGCTCTACATACAGGTCTTGCTGGGAGAATGACAGGCCTGAGAGCTGGAGGTGGTAGAGCGGGCAGGAAGCCATCCCATAATGCCAACTTAGCCTGTGTGAACTGGTCCTGTTCCTCCCCTGTGGGGAATCCCGAGGTCTTAGATCAATTGATGCCTTCCTGGTATTAGTTCTCCCTTCAGGTCAGGACCTGAAGCTGGGCTAAGACAGACCCAGGATCACATAAGCTGACCAGGCCATGTTGGCAACCAAGTTTTTATGGCAGTAATGCCTCAAAGCAGTAAACTGATAGGTGTGTGTGTAAATAACCCTGCACATCTTTACAGAACGGGAAATGAGAGGCTGGGAGAAGTGCCACTCTGCAAGTCGACAGTACGATCTCTTACGAAATCCTCTGCAGAGCTGGCATCAATCTGGAGAATGAGAGGGAAAGTTGGAGGCAAAGGGGCAGGATGGTTGAAAAGACAGGGTGTGGCTGCTTGGGGAGGAAAACTCAAATGGTCAAGGCAACTAGGGTGGAGAGGAAAAGGAGGAAACAACCAACTGTGGACGATCAGTGGAATTTAAAAGTTGCAAACTTTGTATGTTAAACCTTTGCACGCATTGCTGCAGGATGTTAAGGCTCAAAAGTTGACCAGCTTCAAAAGGCAAATGGTCAGCTCTAACTGCCACAGTCCACAGGCAATACTGGCTGGCAAGACTGTACTTAAGCCAGCCCTTCTCTGCCGAGTGGCCTGTGGCTAGGCCCAGTTGTGTTAACTCCAAGCTCGTCTGCTTCCAAACAGGACCCTTCTCAAACTTTGTTGACCTGCTGCTTCTACTTTATGGCAGTGTTGCTGGTTTTGTGACTGTGCAATTTCAGAAGATATGGTTTTGACGACTTTCATTAATGTAATGAACAGAGGTAAAGTTTAATTTCTTAGGGATAGCAGAGGAATTGGAAAATGTGTACTGTTTCAGTATGTGAAGCCCTAAAGTATCCTAGAAGCTCAAAGCAAAACCATTGAAACCTGGTTCTCTTTTGGCTTGAAAACTGCACTTTGAATTACTTTATGGCTAGGAGCTACGAAAGAGGTGTCTCTCCCTGTGGCAAGAGGAGAACGGTGCATAATGCTGTAATGCACAGTTGGGTTTTTTAAATAAAACATTGAAGATGGTATAGCTAGGAGTAGAAGAGCCCTGAAAGCAATCTTTTAATCTTGCTACCTCAGGCATATCTTCCACACCAGCTCTTCTGAACTTGTTTGACTACCTAATTATCTTAATAACTGTTGTAAAGATCTTAACAGCTCTGAAAATCTCTGATTTCATGACTAATCCAAGTAGTATGGACAGAGTGGGAAATAGGTGACACATGGCTACTTAGTGCTAGGAAGCAAATCAGCAAGTACTAGGAATGGCCCCTCCAGTTTGAAAATAAGGAGGATTGCACCTGGCACCTGATATCTTAAGGTAAGAAGTCCAATGCCTTGTGCAGGAGGTTATTATCTAGCTTAGTTCTTGGCTAGGCTGAAGAGTATAAAAACTCTTGCATCCCTTACAACAGACATTCGTCATTGCCTAGGGACCTGGCTGCCTCGATGTTCTGCTTAGACTGCCAGGCTCCAGTTTGTGATGCTATTAAGAGGAGATGTGTTCATGGTGAAGCCAATAAGCAAGCCAGCTGGATGGGAAAACTTAAGTCTTAGTTATCCGCTCCAAGTACAGTCTTAGGTGTTGGTGCCTGCTAGGACTAACAGCCTGAGAGAATGTTTCTCCTGCAGTGGAAAGGAGGGGAGCACACAACTTGTGGGAAGTGGCATTTGTGCTCAAGTACTCGCCCCTTTTTTCAGATACCTTTATAATGGTAGTCTTTGGGTTACAGCTGTTCTCTGGCGACAAGCTGGCATATGATTTGTGGTAGGAGAGCTGCTCTAACACGAGCAAGGCTTGTTGAATAAACTTGCTGTCATTAACCAAGGGTAAAAATCTGCTAACAGAGAGCCTTCACTTCCTTTCCGTAGGTTGGTAGTGATGCAGGTGTTGTGTAGCCCATCTGTGCTGGAACAGAATCAGCACATAGCCAGTGGCTGCACCTGGGGGGACTGGAAACAGGAATGCTGTGTGTTTTGATATCTGATGTAAGTATGGAACAGAAACTACTACAAGAGCTTTCCCCAGCTAATTTGAAGGACCTGCTTTTGAGTGCCGCTGGCTTTATGCACTCTGACTTGTGGAGGTAACTGAATAAAAAGTGGCAGCTGAGATGATGCTAACCTGGCTGTGCAGTAAGAGCTCCGTAAGTGCAATGACTGCTACATAGATGGGATTTTTAAGACCAACCTGTAGCACAGCTGGCTGAGACTGTATTTCTGTGCTGCTTTCCCATCTCAATAGCCTCTTGCTGGGTGCTGTGCAGCGATGGGCTTAGCCCAGCCTCTGGCTGTGGCACCCCTTGCAGTTAGAGCAGTAGCGTTGTCTTCAGCCACAGAGTGCAGACTTGGGCCCTCTCCTGGTAGTTAGAGTGTGACCTCTGCTTAGTGGGAAGACTAGCTAGTTATAACAGGGCCTGCATACCAGTTTAGCTCCAGAGTTAACCTAAATATTTAATAGGATTAAGCAAAAGCCTTTGATTGAAACAAAAGAGCGTACTGGGCTCCAGTGACCCTCGGTACACCCAGGCTGGCAGCAGGAAACCCTGCTGACCGTGCTCTCTGCGTCTGGCTCTTCCCAGGCCAGACCACTGCCCCCAGCCTAGTATTGCTCTTCCTCTGGTTGTTGCTTCTTAAAGCAGCCTGGTTTGCTTTGAGCAAGGAGCTTGCTAGAGCAAGTTTTGAGGAACTTAAGTCCTCTGTTGCTTATGCAGGAGACATAACTGAGCATGGGTGAGGAAGGTGAAGCAGGAAAGCTGACCTCTGAGATGGTTCTCGTGTTACGCAGCTGTGCTCCTTCCCCAGGAGGAGGCTTACTTCAGCAGCAGGGATAGTCTGTGGCACTTTTTTTTTAGGCTCCGAGCTCTTTGCTGTCAGACAAATGAGAACTGGAATAGCTTGCAGCTACAGCTCTACTAACTCCCTGGGTCCTGCAGTGCAAAGAATTGATGAGGATCCACTGCTGATAAGCTGCCTAATTTGGAGTGTTAAGAGTAACTTTGTCACCTCTTCTCCGGCAGGTTTATATCAGCTTCAGCCATGGTAACTGAGCAGAGTTAGCTTCAGATACAGTAAAGGACCTTCTCTGTGTGGTGAAGACCTGCACTGGAATTTGTCTCTTGCTCTCTATTGCCTGCTAACCACCCCATGGACGTATGCAGTTTGTGTGGCTGGTACCAACATACTAAAACCAGCATCCCATCTTATCAGTGCTCCCACACTGCCTTGAACTTGTGAGGTTGGATTTGGAAGCTGAGACTCATTGAAATCTTGTCTGTCTTGGTCTTGCAGCAGAATTAGTAGTATGTAACCATGGAGCAGACTTACTGGTCCTGATGCGTTGTCAAAGCATCAGGTGATGAGTTGACCACAGGAAGCTTGATTTTAATGCTGCCTTTTAAATTGATTCCTTGGCCTTGCTCTTCAATATTCCTTGTGCTCCTTAGAGTCACAAGGAGGTGAGATTTTCTAGGGGAGGGAGCTGACCTTTTAAATTCCTTCTTCAGATAAGTGCATCCCTTTTCTCTGCTGGGAGTGGTAACTGAGTTGGTATTCTGGTTGATGCTATTAATGCAAAGTCTGTATAAATAGTGATTGAATTAGTAGTGTATTTATGATTAAATCTCTTCAGTAACTGCTGATAGCCCTCTGTCACTCTCAAGAGATCTTGGCAGCAGTGGCTGTGATGTCCTGTTTTGCTGCCATGAAAAGGCAATTCAGGTAGTCTATGGAGCACATGCTTTCTGTGCGTCTGCTCTGGGACCTGCCAGACGATCCCGAGCTCTGAACAGGGTAAGGATGTTGCTCTGAAACTGCCTGGAGGGCCTGATACTAACGTAACTGGATGTCTGTCTGCTTTCTTCTTAGGTTCCATAAGTGAAAGAAGATGGGGTCTGGCTGCCTAAAAGTCACCAAGTACTTCCTCTTCCTCTTCAATCTCCTGTTCCTTGTAAGTATTGTAGGCATCTGCAGAGTAGAAAGGCAGGCTTGAACTAAAATTAGCTGGAAAAGGTTTTTACTGGATGTTGGCCCAGTGTGTTCATTAAATAAAATGGCTAGAGTTTTGAAAAGAGGGAGGGAATCCCTGAAGCTGAGGGATATCAGAGCTGCTGTGTGGCTCCCAGATATGTTTAGCAGCTCCACTCTTAGGACCTGCCTGCTGTCTCCAACGCACACAGCTCCCTTCCTGCAGTATGAAGGGAAAACAGGAGTTACGGGGTTTTTCTGGAAGAAGAGTAGTTGTAACTGCTTTCTCTGCCACTTGTGGAGCAGCAGCTGAGCTGTCCCTGAGCAGCAAAGCTACAAAACCTGCCAAATAATGGCAATGCCCTCCTAAATAGGCCAGACAGGCTTCAAAGAACAACTCTAATTTTGTTTGAGTCCCAGTGGCTGTTTTAGATTTTTAACAAGATGAATTAGTCAGAGTCCCCTATTTGAAATGGACTTGGGAGGTGGGGGAGACTGGAGCAGGCTTGCTGGGGGAAATCAGGCAACCCACTGGATGCAGTTGTTCTCAAGTGTGAGGCTCAGCAGAAGACGAACTCCTTTTGGATCACAGTGGGTCAGGGAGGACCACACACGTTCTTGCGTGCATCCTTTTATGAAGCTTAGATATTGTCATGTGGATGGTGATGATACTGTTGGTGCTGCCTTCCTGCAATGGGAACATATAGTGGGGAAGTATGCAGTTTTGGCTTTCCACATGTCAGCAAGAAAATAGCGTGTCTGATATTGTTACTCTTTGTGCAGCGTGTAAGGGGAAGGAAGGGCCAGGCAGGGAGGAAAATAGAGTGTGATAAGGGGAACACTGCTTTCTAGTCTCTGTCCCTGCATGTAGCTTCACTCTTGCTTCCTGCATTGCTGTGCTGTGCTGCTGGCACACAAACTTGAGGCACATCTGGATCTGGTTTCCCTTGGCTTACTCTGCTGGCTCTTTCCTCTCTGCATTTGCTTCCATCCTAAAAGTAGTTAGCACTGGTCTAAAGGCTGAAAGTCGGGGGTGCTCAAAGCATCTATGAGGAGGACTCTTGGAAGGGAGGGGAGAGGTTTTTCGAGTGCCACTAGATCTTTCAGACTATGATTTGGTCCACTTTAGGACAGGAAAAATCCAGGTGAGTCCAGGCCTGTCCTCCTACTAGTGCAGGACTCCTCTGAAGAAATATTAGCATCCTCTCTTGAATAGATGCTACTTCTTAAGCAGCGTATACCTTAACCAGTCCACCTTGGGAAGCAGAGCTGCATTTATTAAGGCAGTGTTTGAGTCTTGCTAAAGCCCAGTACCTGGACACTGTCTAGTGTTCCTTTATCTCCGAGCCCAGGTCCAAGTTAATTAGCTAACCTCTGTATATAGAACAGAGGTTCTCCAAGAAAGCCAGCCTAACACGGAAGGAAAGGGAATGGATGACAGCCAGAAATACTACGATGCCTTACAGCACTGCTGCTGTTTTTACTGGATGCTATCAATGGTGGTTGTGGCATCTCTATGCCACACTGCCCTCTTTTCCCCTCTCTGCTGAGCCAGGCGTGATTGCGGGCAGCCTGTGAGGATAGTCATGCTGCCAGGAGGCAGAGTTGAAGTGCTTCATCAGGCTGACCCACGTCTACACTGAAAAGCATTTTCCTATGTTTTGCAAGAGTCTGGGAGGATGGCATGTGCTGAATCCCTCTGTGGGTCCTGGGGAGGCTTGGGGTCTCCCGTCTGGGTTGCAGGTAATGGGAGGCAGCTGTGCACACCCTGCTCCAAACCAACTCCTCAGGTGTAGCAGTGAGCCCCCCTCTCTCTTGGGGAAAGCTGACCTGATGCACTGAGCTGGGTCTGGAGAGTAAGAGTTTTAAGGTGGGATGTGAGGAGGTTTCTACTGACCAAAGGGAGAAGCTGCTTTATTGAGCTCACTGTCTTCCCCTCAGGATGCTCTGTGGAAGTGAGGTCTCTGAAACTGCTGTGTTCTGTTGGGGAGCTTGATGTTTCTCTAGAGTGAAGATTTTGAGGGTGCTTCTGTCTCAACTGATGGCAGGCTTTTTGCACGTGCCAGATGTTGAGGAAGGTGGTATCCATTACTCTCTCACTGTCATAGGAAGTAGTTGACATGAGAAGCTTTTTCCGTTACAGTCGTTCAAGGTCTGAACGGGGATTTGTAAGCTTATGCAATGTGGTAGATCAGCATTAATCTAGCAGAGAAACTGCTTCTGCTGAGTTGCTGTCAGCTCCCAGCCCAGATGGGTTTTGCGTACCTCATGCTGGTTTCCTGGAGCTGCTGAATTTTGTTGAGGAGAGTGCTTGCACAAATGTGAGCGTTAATGCTGGTGATGGAGCTCTGTGTCTGTGCTGGACCCTGAGCTGAGCTTCTGTGATTGCACCCTGTGCAGGCAAGCCCTTGCTGTTTGAAGTGTGGTCTCCAGCTTTTCTTGGAGCTAATAGATTAAACCTTTAGAGACACTAGTGACTCCATTACAAGTTAGTTATTCAAATAGCACTTCTCTACCACTTGAGGTGTATGAGAGGATTCCTTGCTATAGCTGAAATAGTTCAGGGACTTGGTGATATTTTGCAGCCTTGGAGCCCTACTTCAGGGAAGGATTTGACCTGCTTTGATTAAAGGGAAGAAGGTTTTTTGAACTGGTTGCCTACTTGCTACAAATGCTACCAAAATCATAAGCTTGGAGTATAAGCTTAGTTTATCTAGTCAAAACTTAACACATCTCTGTCTTCTTGGGTAGCAGATGTGGGCTGCAGCAGATGCTTCTCCTTAAAGGGAAAATGGTTTTCTTGGACATATTCAGCAGTCTCTGGAAACTATTTGTTTAGAATATATAACTCTCTGTCCATACTTCTAGCCTTTCTGTAAGAGCAAAGACTGACATGTAAAAGCCCTTCTGTTGGTTGCTATGGCAGTGCTTAATGCTACCACATGAAGGAAGGTAGTGCTGGGGGAGGACAGCTAGGGACCTCCAGCTGCTCTTTCTGGAAAGGTGAGTCAGCTGTGTCATAGCTTAATTCTTCCGTGCCCCTCTTCACTGGGCTGTGCTGTGGGAAACTGCCAGCTCTGCCTTGAGGGAGCTGCATTCTTCTTGCTTGGGTGTGGAAAGAGATCTTGCTGAAATCAGGGGTGAAGTCTCCACTCCTGGGGTGAAGGGGAGGCATCTGTCCCCCTCTTCTGGATTGTAAAGCAGTAGAGCAGAGGAATTAAATTCTATGGAAGGCAGATGTGATTTCTTCTATGGATGCGAAGCCATTTGAAGCGAAGCCAGTGGCAAAAGCAGCCTTGCTGTGCCGTGCCAACTCCTGAAGATGCTGAGCAGAGATACTATCCTGCTAGGAGATAAATACACTGTTGTTAACAGGACAGTGCTTTCCCCTTGCAGTTTCTTTTCTCCCTGCCTTCCACTTTTAGTGTTTTCCCCAGCAGCTCTTGGCAACCACACGGGTTGTGGACTAGAGCAAAGATGACAGTGAAAACAGGATAGTCTGAGCGCCTCGTAACAAATAACCTCCCAGGAACTCAGCTCAGCAGCCGTTCTGTGTTTTGTCAGCAATAGCAAAACTTAGGTGACGTTTCAGGGTCAGTGAGCCAGGAGAGATGTCACATACAGCCTGGTTTGCATCTTTGTTAAGACAAATATTTTATTAAGACTATAGTTTAAATGTGAGACTGCCTTAAACTGTAAATTCAGCAGTTCCTGGCAATACCAAGTTTGAGAGGAATTTTTTAGGCACCACAGCTGTTGCATGTTCAAGATCCTTTCTAGTTTGATCAGCAGATTCTGTGCTGCGGTGCAGCATGTTGGGGCATAATGCAAGGGGGAATTCTTGTTACTGCCATCTTCTCTTTCTCCCTCTGTCTCTGTCTCTCTCTCTCCCCCCCCCCCCCCCCCCCCCCCCCCCCTTCCCTCCCGAGAGACAACAGCTACATGCTTTCTGCAGCTAAGTTTTCATCAGTCTTCATAGATGGGAACTTGCTTGGTGACTTTCTAAACCTGTCCCTAGAGCTAACTACATGTTGTGCCTTCTGCCAAGGCAGGAAAGCTTGCAAGCAGCTTATTTCAGACTGTTGCTTTATCTTTGCTCAGAAAAGCTTCTTTGTATGAGGAGCTGAAGCATAACGTACGCTTTCAAAATCTGGAGCCAATGCCTGTCCGTGCAGCCCTCTCTACCAGTTTGTTTCAGGTGGTGGTTTGCTATTTCCCTTGTCTCTCAAATATATGAACATTCTCTAATGAAGCACAGAATTGCAATCTTCAGCTGTGTTGGTTTATTTAGTATTTCACTTCATCCTATCTTGAAATCCTGCTGGTGTAAGAACTGCTGCTTGCAGTTCATGTCCTTTGGAAGCATCTCACTTGCACTCCGTGTCCTTCCCTTGTTTATTCAAAGTCTGTTTTAGGTCTTTGTACAACAAGTGGTTTCTAACTTCTGTCATTTCTAGTTGACTGAAGAGCACAAGCTTCAGCTTCTTGTCAAACCTGCAGACTTACAGGCTTTTCAGCATAGTTACTTTGTTATGGGTATAATAGTGCTATCATCCCAATTTGGGAGCCAGGGTCATCTGCATGCAAACACCTCACAGTGCAGTGTAAAACATAGTGATACCTGGAAGCTGAAACAGAGCATGCTTCCCCCTGCCTTCAGAATGAGATGGGAAAACTGTATGTCTCTTGCCTTGTCAAATCAATGTCTGGATTCAGCTGAGTCCTCACAGCGAGGTACTGCTCTACTAATCCCTGCCCTAGACAAGACTGTGTGGTGAGCAAGACAGACACTGTGGCTGCTATTTCGTGATATCTGGTGGTAAGATGTGTTGACTTGAGGGGCAGAGGTATTCTGGCATAAAGTAGTGGCCAAGCCAAAATGCCTAAGCTTGGCTTTGGAAGGGGTAAAGCATTTCACTCAAGGGTACCTGTGCATGCAAAGTTAGTGCTGCTGGTTTTCTTGCATTTGTGGACTGAAGCCAGAACATTATAACAGAACTTGACAAGCCGAAGCTTTCCTTCCTGGGAAGGTTCCAGCTGCCAGATACCTAATCCTTTGGCAACTGGCTCCCAGACTGGTCCCATAGGGCCAGGGATTTCCCTGTTCAAAAAAATCTTTAAAATCGTATGCTAGATGTGTTTGTCCTTCCTCGGTTCTTCACAGAAGATGTACACTTAGCTTTGGTTCTGACAACAAGGTTCTAGCAGCAGGGTGTCTCTTCCTCAGTCTATTTTGAACAGTCCTCCTGTACAACATCATGTACCACTAAAACACCATGTGAAGGACTGCCAAGTAGAACCTTGGCAGTTGGCTGAGGCACTCTTCCTGGAGTCTTGCTAATCCTGTTTACTTTGGGAGGAGTACCATGGGGGAGATGGGTGGGAACAGTAAAAGAATGGTTGTTTTTACTTTGGAAGTATGGAGAACAGTGACTGCTGTATCTTATGTGTCTAAACTAATAAACCAACTATTTGTGTTTTGATCTTACTCTTCCAGATCCTTGGCGCTGTGATCCTGGGTTTTGGAATATGGATTCTGGCCGACAAAACCAGTTTCATTGCGGTTCTACGTAAGACCATGTCTCTTCATCTTCTTCTGAATTGACTCTAGTTTGAGGCTGTGATTGACTGTGGTGTAATCTGAGGATGGCAGTAGTTTTATGCATGGTCTGTGACCTGAGCAGTAACATGATGTAGAGCAAGATGGGACTCCAGGGAGGACACGGTGAAACAGAGCAACCCTGGAGACACAGCATTGCTCCTAGTCTTGTGAATTGCAACACAGGGTCAGACTGAGTGAGACCATTGCCTCTTCACCCAGCAATCCAAATACTTCATCTTAAACACAAGGACTAGCACTTCATCCTATTTTCACTGCATGCTCTGTATTTCCCCAACAACCATTTCCTTATTACCATTGTGTCTGAAGGCCCCCAGTGCCTTAATGTAGTTTTGCTGTGCGAGTGCCCTATGCTCCCACTGCTTTCTGTAGTGATCTAATTCAATTTGACTGTTTTAAATGCCAAAGAAAGTAAGTGCCTGGCTTTATTGATGCTTCCTGTACATTGAAAGTAGCTGATATGTTTGTTCCTAAGCAGTAGAGGATGTAGATCTGAGAGGGGACAGAAGGTATGGGTTTGTGAAGTCTTTAATGCTCTGACTTCTAAAACATACATGATTATGCACACTTCATGAGACTTAGCCTGGCCATCAGAGGTGTTTTGTGTCGCTGCACGTGCAAGGGGCTAGCTTCCTTCCCCTTTAAGTCAGCCAAGAGCATTGAGTTGAGTCTTAACAGAGTCTGCTTTCTGCAACAACAGAAAAACTGAGCTGGTTTAGCAGAGCTTGGGTTTTGCAGGACTGTGAATGGACTCTCACCAAATGAGTAGCTCAGCTCCATCTTTCACAAGCTCTGCTTCCTTTATGTTTTTTTCCTAGAAGGGGCTTCAAACAACTTTTCTGCTTGGCTGGGTTACACATTGCCACTACCTCCAGAATTGCTGACTCTGGCAGTGGTGTCAGATACTGCAGGAGGGGTGCTTGCGCGCTGCTTGCAGACCCGGGACATGAACAGCAATGGCATTCATATCCCTGTTGCCAACTACACTGATCCTGCAAAGGTCTTCATCTCCCAAGTCCTGCTGAACACTAGCCTGGCTTTCGAAGGTGCTGGGTGGAGACAACAGCCCCACTAATACCATACACAGATGCTGCTGCTTGCTGTGTTTGTTGTGCTGTGGTGTTTCCCTTGCTACTGCAGTACTAGAAGGGCAGGAAGCACAGTGTTGGTTAGCAAAGTGGGGGGATGAGCAGAAACACACTTTCAATACAGCCAGCCAAAAAGGAGTTTATCAGGGCCTGGCTGTTTGCAGCACCCTTCATGGTCTGAGGCGTGTTTAGTAGCAGTGGGCCAGCAGCTGTTCCCCCAGGCCCATGGGTGGTACTGCAACTCATGGGGCTACGAAGTTCCTGAGCTTGGCTCCGCTTCTTCCCATTTTACCCAGAATCTCTGCTAACAGAGCATTTAAGGATTTAGCTTCCTTCCTGGAGATTTCCAGGATCAGCTCTTTCTCCCTGCCGCTTTGCTTCCTTTCCTATGCCTTGCCCTTCTTTCCCTGTGCTGTAGTAACCCGGGCGCTGGGGGGGAGCCCGGCACAGCGGGGCACTCCGGCCGCTGCCAAAGGAGCCCGTTGTACTTGCTTGGCCGCCTGCCCGGCGCAGGGGAAAGTACGGAGCAATGGCAAGCAGAGCAGGAGTCGTCTTGCGGGCAGAGCCGTCTCTTGCAAAACAAGATGTATTGGAGATGAGAAGTGCAAGCACAGCTCCTGTGCTCCTGCCACTGTCACTTCTCTGAAGGGCTTTTGGGTCAGAAATATTTTTTTCTTTCTTCTAATGAGAAGTTGACTAAGCAGCTGCTTTCTAGCACTGTGGAGGTGCTGCAACCCGGGCACTTGAAAACTTGCACGATGGCTGAGCAGATTCTGGGGGAGGGAATAATGTAGTCTTGTGAACACCACTCCAGTAAGTTGCTGCTTCAGTAAATGCTTTGCAGTACCAGCACCTAACCGGCACAGCAAGAGACCCAGGACTGGTGAGGAAGAAGGAGCAGGATCCTAGTTTCTGTGGTGTATGTCCAGCCAGGGAGAGTCTGGCCTGGAAGTGAATTTAAGCTGAAGTGTCTGAAGTGACCTGTGTGGCAAACAGCTCTGGTTCATTTTTTGATAACTGATCTTTTTCCTGCGTTTGGCATGTTCTAGGGAAAAAGTTTGGAAGCTGGTGACTTGTACCAGGTATCAGAAGTGGGAGGAGGTATGTGTTAGAGTGGAGAGTATTAATCTGGATTTGGTTACTCTCTCTCAACCTATTTCAGGAGTAGCTCAGAGGAAGCTTGCCTCCTGGGAGTTCTGTCCAGGAAACTAAATGCTCAGCTCTAGGAACATTATTTTCATTAATCACTGGACATCCAGAATTCCACTGTACTGTGCAGCTCACAGGTTTAAGAATATCTCTTAATGATAAATGAGGTTTCTGGTTACTATTTCTAGACAGAGTATTTCTTCAACTTTTATGCTGTAATACTTGCTCCCTCCAATCCTGTTCTGCAAGAAATAGTCCTGTGACCAACCCAAATGTGAGAGCTTGTTTCTTCTGTTGCTTCCAGTACTAAATTTTGAGAAGAGAAGACTGACAGCACCAACATGTCTGAAATAGTACTACCTAAACTTGGTTGAAAAACTTTAAAGTGTTCAAGAGCACAGTCAGTGCAGACAATAGCAGGAGATAGCTGGGAGGATATATAAAAGTAGCTAATTTGACCATGATATCTGATATGATCCTGGGATAGCATCTGTTTGCAGGGGGTCATACACAGGTGCTGCAACAGCCTGCAGTGGGTACGTGTCCATAAGCATTTCAACACTGATTTGTCAAGCAACCTGTCACATCAGCTCAACATTAGCTGTAGTTCTTCTCTTATGTTTCACTTGACAAAGTTTGTGTCCCCCACTGACTACAGGTAAAAACAGAACGGCTGGAACAAGAAATAGTGCATTAAAGTGAAAAACCAAACCAAAAATGGGTTTTTAGGACTTGGGGGGGGGAAATAACTTCCCTGAAAATAGCAAAGGGAACTGAAGCAAACAGGCAGTAGTTGTGGAGGAGAACATACTTTATCTTACTCTCACTTAGAGTGCATTCGTGAGGGAGTTAAAAATCCAGTAAGCAGCTAACGTTCTCTAAAGAAGGTTCATTTGTTTGGAGTGACCTTGAGTCTTCCAGGCTCTGAGATAACGGAGACCTGCAGGCTGGCTTTGGAAGTCTTCCTTCATCAGAAGACACTCAGAAGTAGCCTTCTGTCTCCGTGTTCAGTAGCCCTCTCTGCAGTCCCATTGTAGGCAACAGACTATGATAAGTAGATGCAGAAGCAGTTCTCTAAATGATGTATTTCTTGTCAGTAGCTAATTTTGCTCCCTGTCCTGGCCCCTACAGAGATGTCATCTCCCTCCCTGAAGACTGGTGCATACGTCCTCATCGGTGTTGGGGCTCTCACCATGCTGATGGGGTTCCTGGGCTGTCTTGGAGCAGTCAATGAAATCCGATGTCTCTTGGGTC
Source organism: Tetrax tetrax (assembly GCA_009806455.1). NCBI lineage: Eukaryota > Metazoa > Chordata > Aves > Otidiformes > Otididae > Tetrax > Tetrax tetrax. The sequence goes on from WHYT01017770.1 coordinate 31,985, forward strand.
TGGTGAGAGAATTCATGCTATGTTTTAGATCCACCCTTTAGTATCTCTCCTGCAAAATTCCTGTTGGATTGTAACTGGGGCTCAGGTCTCTTGGCGTCAGTACTTCTGCTAGGTCAACTTAGACCCAATTCTTAATTTGCACCCATTAAAATCTCCAGCAGTCAACAGTGTGGTTCCTCAGACATTACTGATGATGAACTAATAACTCTGCAAAATGAGAGAGGATGTCACTGACACTTTCTGCAGACACTGCAGACTGAGGAGAGAGATCCTAGGTGACCCTGTACTTCATCCCCCCCGCCCTGACTTCCCAGTTGGCATTCTGCTCTCAGTGGTGCAAGGACAAGTGTCAAGGACAGTGAGAGAGAAGAGGAAGAGTGGCAGTGTCCTGCTGTGCTGCAAAGTTCAGCTTCTGTGGAAAGTGCAAGAGTTGAAAGAGACTCGACTAGGAATGTCCTGTATGTCAGGAGCTCTCTTCAAACAGTTCATCTATAGGAAGTTTTCTGGCCGTGACGGATGAGGTGACATTAGCTTTGTACACCTCAGCATGCTACTTGACTCCTCCTTGTTCAGAGCACATTGTGTGTCCTTGCACTAGGAACATCTTGTAATGTAATGCTAGAAGCTGCCACTGTTTAAGGAAAGTTTTACATCTGAGGTTACTTTTAAAAAGCAGTTTGCTGGTGAATCTTAAGTTTAGATCCTTCATCAAATTAAATGGCATTCTTTAAAAAGGTAATTGACTTATAATTTTTTTTTTTTAAATTAGGTTTGTGAAATTGACTTTTCTTGCTATGGAGGCTTGGACTAGGCAGAGTCCAACCTATTGAGGTCAGAGTGGACTGGGAATAGGGTTGAGGGTGGGAGAGGGAGTCCCAGCTGGAATGACACATGCACAGGGTGCTTGTAAACCCTCTCCTTCCTGAAGTCTTCCTGTTGGCCTGATGGAAGAAGTGCTGAAGTGAACTAATCTGATGCAGATGCTTGTACTTAAGCCTTTTACTGGGGAGAGTGTTGTTGACAGTAGAGCTTGTCTTGCAGGCAAAGGTGTTGGCTCAGCGTTGTGACTTCTTTTGTATAGGAAATCTTAGTAAAACTTGTGCTATTATGTATAGACCTTTTTAAAGGCTGATAGTGATTGTTTATTCTCTTTTATTTCCAGTACTTCACCTGCCTGATGGTAATCCTTATAACTCAAGTTGCTGCTGGACTGGTCATCTACTTCCAGAAAGAAACGGTAAGCGTTTCTTATTGTGCCTATCTTTCGCGGTCTTGATTTGAGGGGACAGGAGACACCTGGAAATTCTTTCTTCCAAACCAGGCTATATCATTAACAGGCATAACTGGATTCTCCTTTCCTCTACCCTATCTCAGCAGCTCTGCTGTACAGTTTGCTGCTTCTGTATCTGCCAGCCTCAGTCATGCTGCTTTCTGAAGGATTATGAGGCTCTGTTTGGAATACAGGCTTTACTTTTGGGTAGTGGGAACAAGAAAAAGAAACTTTTGAAAGGCGTTTGACCACACCTCCTCTTAATTCTGATGCAGACTACTGTTTGGGCATGTAGTAGCAGTGATTACTACCATGTTGCCATCACTGGTGCCTTGAGGGGTTACTAGACTGAGTGATTGCTTTTCTAACTGGCTTCCCTCCTTGTGTCATCTTGTTCTGTCCTTTCAGCCCTTTTGCATCTGTATGTAAAACTCTTCTTGGAAGAGCTGTCCTCTTTCCCCAAGAGCAAACCTGAGTGTCTGACAGTTCCTGTACTACAGTTTGAGCTTAAAGCCAAGTGGTTTAACATTTTGAAGTGGATCTCTTTGTCAGGAATGCAGTTTCACAGTGTGTGCTTCTGGAGCTCTGATAGGCTTAGTAGTGCAAAGGGAATAACTTTTGAGCTACTTAAGTGCATTGCAACAGCGAGTCCTGGCTATAGGTTCCCTGGCCAGGGCAGTGCCCAGTCAGGCCTCCAGCTGTTTGACAGCTAAACTGGGAGCCACAGTCACACAATAGGAGCAAGTTTATAACTGTGAGTTCCCTGCTGGCTTCTGTCCTGGTATGCAGGTTTCTAGTACCAGTTGTGGGTAACCTTGTCCTTTGCCACGTAACTGTATGTCTATACCACTGCGTGGCTGCGCTTGCTTCTCCTAACCCTTCTACTAGGTGGTTACAGAAATCAGGTGGCTGAGGAAGTTATGGATGGGGCCTGGTGGTGAAGTTTGGGGGCAGAGGGAAGGTGCCTGGCCTGGGTGTAGCTGATAAGAGCTTTGTACAAGTGGCTGTGGTGACTGTGAGCAGCTGTTGGCTGGGTTCTGTGCCAAATGTGGTGTGAATTTAGCTTGCTCTCTGGGCTGGCTGGAGCTGAAGAAGAAACTGAAACATTGGCTAGCTGGTGGGTAAAATTACAGCTTTAAACAAGCTGCTGATTCTCAACAGCTCTGACTAATGCAGAGGAGGAGGTGTGGGGATGGGCATTCCCCTGTGATGGGGAAATGTGACTTTTCAGACCATGAAATTTCATACCTCCTTTGGTATTTCTCGTCCAGCTGTCACTCTAGAAAACTGCAGCTTTAGAGCTGTAGCTCTTCATTTAAACCTCAGTTAGATCAGGGAAAGAGTAAAAGTGCTGGGGGTTATTCTGCACAGCCCTTGGAGCCAGTGTGACTGAGATCATCATTTGTACAGATCCAGCAGAATGGCAGGGGAAGCTGGACTTTGAACAGATGCTCCTGTTCAGTCCTCAGTGAATAAAACTTACTGGAAGCTTAATGGAAGCTCTTCTAGAGCCTTTCCATTTCAGGGATTGTCTGAAGTACCTGCCTAGAGCACCAAGAGAAGCTGTTTCAGGAAGGTGTTGGCTGAAACCTCCCACACACTGGTTTGTGGCTGCGCTTGAGTGATGTTAAGCGTGTCGCTCTGCTTCACCTGATGTACGTCATCCCAGGACAGCTCGGAGCACAGTGAAGCAAACTGAAAACTGCTCAAGATCCAGTCTCTAGATGTCTCTTGTGTTCTTCGTGTTTATTTCTTTCTGACTTCAGGAACTTGGTTAGATACAAAACAAGGAATAACAGGAGTGGAGGAAAGGATCTTGGATCCAGAATGTAGCAAGGCGATACTTGCTCCTCCACTTCTTGTAACTGAAGTATTTATTTCTGCACTGCAGGGGAGTAGACAGGATTAGTGTTGTATTCCTCTCTACCTGCCCTTTTCTTGATTAGTAGCTAATGAACAGATTAACTTTTTTTTTTTGTTGTTGGATTATCTGTTGCTTTTCAGTGTAAAAATCCTTCCACACCCCTAACACGTGGAAGTATGCTAAAGTTGAGTTAGTGTAACTGTAAAAGGCTGAGTCTGACAGGAAAGCTGCTGCTTTGCATTCCCCATGGGCATTGCTAGAGGAATACCCCTTCAGGCTGGAATTGCCCAGTACTACTGGCAGGATGTTGATGCAACATCAATTTCCCTACATGTGTTGGTGACTAAAAGTATGTGGTGGGGTGGGGTTTTTTTAGGGACAACAGAATAGTAATGTCACAAATGTTGCTAATGGCATTCTGCTTTCTGAGCTGGATGTTGCTACTCACCTGCATCTAGTGGATCACAAGCTCCTAAACATGCGAGAGCCTGGGCAAGGTCTCTCTTGGCCTAGTTCACAGTCCTCTGCAGCTTGGCTCTAAATGCCTCGAGCAAAGGAGAGCAGTGGTCTTTTGGGAATTGCCCTACTTGCTAGCTATTGTTTGCAGCAAACAGGCCTGTGTGATGGCAGGCAGTGACTTGCCTGAGGCTGTGGACTATGCATTAGTTTCAGAATCTGAAGTGACTAGGGGGGCAGTCAAAGTCCCCTCCTGGGTTTTTGAGCCTATTTTCATGTGCGGGCTGGGTGCTAATAAGTGCTGGGGGAAGGATCTAGCTTCAATCTTGGACAGAGAGACAGGATAGATGACTGACACTGTCTGGCAGAGGAAGAAACCTGCATGATTCATTCTGTGGTCAAGACTGGAATCAAACACTTGTGCTTTTGCCTCTGGTGTTCAGCTTTCCCTAGCTCTCTCTTCAGTAAGCCCGTGTGAAGGGGAGACTGACAGGCCTGCCGCTTTATGGCAGTGGTCCGTGGCTTTGGGGCCCAGGCTTTGAATGCCCCTGCTGTGGGGTAGTGGGGCTGTGCCTCCGGACACCGGGCTAGCAATGGCCGGGAAGCAGCAGGAGCCCAGGAAGCAAGGATAGCCGTTTCTTGGAGCAATCATGCTGCACGCAGCACTGAGTCCTGACAGGCCTTAGATGGGTGAAGATGGTGGGGATGTTGAAAGCCTGCCTAAGCATTCAATGTGCCTTTTTAGCTTGTTGCTCTTTCAGTTTTCCTGTGCCAAGTGCGGAAGGGTGATCAGCTGCAGGTGCATGTGCTTCCCCTTTGGGCTGCTCTGCCGGTTAAAGCCGTGAACAAGCTGCCTGTGTGTGTGCTTTCCAGAGCTGTGCGATTGTTTGCATAACATTTCCCCCTTTCTCAGATTACTTTCTGAAACACATAAGAATGCCTGAGTTTTTATTTAACTGAAATGCCTCACTTTTGGAAAACAAGCTGTTTGTAAGACTTCTTGCATGTTCTTGTGTAAGAGTAGAGGAAGAGCAGAGATAACAGCTTTCCTATGCAGCTGTGACTGGGGACATCTAGTTCAGGCCCTGTCTCTTCTTGGGGTGGGATCCTGGGATGGGAATCAGAGGCACTGCCTGGGATTCTTGCAGAAGTGACCCTGGGCTCTATCTGGCCTAAATAGCAAAGGGGTTAGGTGGGCCAAGGGTAGGACAGCAAACCCAACTCTCCTTGCCTTACTCTGTGCATGTGGAGCAGCAGTGTGCGGGGGTGTTGCGGGTGGGAACTCAGAGGTTCAGTAGCTGATAAGGCTTATGGCAGCAGCCAAGGCCAATCTCATTAGTGAGAACCAGGTCAGATTGCCTTGATTTGAAAGGAAGGAAAAGAGGAAGTGAAGTAATTAAAAGGGGAAGAGCTAGATATCATGAGAAGAAAGATCGTGCAGCTCCCATTGTCTGACCTGACTTAACTGATTCCAGTAAGCTGAGCTGCAGTTTTCCTAGGAAGTATTACAGATGTAGATAAGCTTCTCTCTAACAGTAAGCACTGCATCCTCTCACTGGGTGTCCCTGGGTTTGCCATGGTCATTTGCAATGTTTAACAGTAGAAGGAAAGGGAAAAACTGCCACTTAAACTGATCTGAAATACGCTGTAGAGCACAGATGAAAAGGTAGTATGTGGGATGGGAGCATCTTACTGTTCAAGCTGATATAACTTTATCCTGTCCCTCAAGCAGTCTAATGACACTTCACTCCAGCCTTTTGTGATCTGCATCTGTCCTCAGCAGTAACAGATGTCCTCAGGTACAGGCTGGCTGAGAAGAGCTTCAGAAGGAGGGTGGGAGGAAGAAAGTAAAGGAATCTGCTGGGTGGTAGCTTACACCTCTCATCAAGCTGAAAGCTGTTGTAAATATCTCTGGATAAGAAATTGGGGTAAAGGCATGATTTGATATACCTGAGCTTTGTGATAAGACTGTTAATGAGCAGTTTAGATAGTTGTAGTACTTCCTGTCTTAATATAGAAGCAGTAGTTGTAGGAGTCTGGGGAGAGGTAGACCAATGCCTTGTGAAAAAAGGGAAATTTCCACCAACTGTATGTCAGAAAACCCAGCTGCGTACAGGAGCAGAGTGACTCATACCTTCCTTGAGCAGTGGAGATGAACTGCAGTGACAGATTCTGGACTGGAGTCTTGCTTGCAGTGCAAGGCTAGAAATACCTTACCTGTGAGTACTTAAGGCAAGGTTGTCCTTCAGCTTCAACTTACCTTTTACCTCTGTCTTGTCTTGGGCAGGCAGCAGTTATTCAGCCTGAGTCTTACTAGGATAACCATACCTAGTTCTGTTTCCTTATTGCTTTCAGGTTTGTAGCCCTTCTCTGTTTCTGGGCAAGGACTTGCTGGGAAGTACCAGTGCTTTGGCTGTTGCGTTGCATAGCAAAGCTGCTGTTGGCCTTCTCCTCAAGACTAAGGCTGTACACATCACCTTATCTGTACTTGTTACTTTTTGCAGTTAGCTTTTTTTGAGTGACCAAAGCTGCATATAACACTTCTGAAGAGATATAGTTTGTGCTTTGTACAATTGTTTTACTGTTTCCCTGCCTCTCCTGGAAGGATTTTCCTGATGCATTCTGAGACTGTTTCTCTTTTCTGACTCTAGACCCCTGAAGCCTATAGGATTTTTTGTCCGTTTGTTTTGTGGTCACCAAGCATCCCATTTTTCTGTGGTATATCTCCAGTTGTTCTCCATACATTATAACACTTATTTTTCCAGGACTTCATATTCTTGTGAGTTAAATTTATTTCCCTTTCTGTTCTGTCTTAAGAGGATGCATGATAGCTTGGTCTGATGTCTGAACTTCTCTATGCATCAAGTGTGCTTCCCATCAACGCTATAACAAGCATAATGCTGTACTCAATAAGCAAAGGAACTTATTCCAAGCCTCAATTTCTGAGGAACCTGAGTAGCAGTCTCCCATCTGGTTGAGAAGAAACAGATTGGTGGAGGAAACAGGGATCTAAAATCAACTCATTTTATCTAGAATAACTTCCCTCTTACATAAAAGCTGGCCATGCAATGTTGAAAGCCAGGGTGGATTTGTAGTCTTTACTTCTGCCTGGAAAAAAAGTTTTCTTAGCAAGAAATGCCACTTGGTCATCATAGTGGGATTTTATCTTGGTAAACCCATTCTGCGTTTCATCGTGTTGATCGTCTTTATCGCCTCTTTTCAAAAGCATAGACAAGACTGCAGAGTAAGGTATTTCAAGGTCAGTCTGAGGCATTTGTCACTACTTGGTTGGGTTTTTTTCCTTTAAGCATTGCTTTATGTGCCAATTAAATGCTTACTTTCCAATTATTTTAATACTGGTTCTATGTGTCTCTTCCTGCAACTTAAAAGTAACTGTATTGTGGGAGTGTGATAGCCTGAGCACGTATTACGGTTTCCTTCAGATCCTTTGGAAGAAGGCTAACCAGAAGCTACTGCCCATTCCTCTTTTTTTGTCAGTGCTTGTAAACTCTATCTGCAATTTTTGTCTTTGCTCTAACATCATTCACTGGAGCTAGAGCAAAGCAAAATGCTTTGACATCTGTAATGATGAGTCCATGTTTTGGGTTTTTTTTTTGTTTATTTGGTTTTTTTCACTGTGGAGGTGTGGATCCGCAGCAGGACTAACACAGGTGATAGGGAGGGATGTTATGTACCCTAAGCCCCAAAGTTTACAAGGAATTGACTAATCTAAGTCTCCTGCCGTTTTTTTTCCTTGCCAGCTGAAAGAAGAGTTATCCCACATAGTTGGAAGTCTGATTGAAAATTATGACCCCATGAATGATGATGAGAGGAACTTACAAGATGCATGGGACTATGTGCAGATCCAGGTGAGTCATGGGGCAAGAGGCAGATGATGCTATTTGTCAGTGGATAAATGGTCTTTGAAACGAGGCTGAGGACAGGGAAGCAGGTATTGCCGGAGACAATCCTAGAGCACATTGATCTGGCTGGTCTATGAAGTTCCCTGTGAGGTTTGGTGCCTGCATGCTAGAAAACTGCCTTGCTTGCTATTACTGGGTAAGACCTGGAACCATTCCTGCATGCCTGCTGTTAAGACTAGCTAGTATTGGCTGCAAAGCCTAATGTATCTGGTCTGTCAAATGGCACTGCAACGCTTTTCTTTGTCTGCAGGGCCTCCAGAATACTAGCCTGTGTGAAAGCCACACTGCGTACTACTTTTGTAGCAAGTAAAGTCCCTAGCTTATTGCCAGGCAAGTCAGCAGTACTACCTCCCTTACTACTTGGTGCATGTTGCTTATTGTGATGGCTCTTCTGCAAGTGTCAGTGTTCTTGGGAGTCATCCAACCTCCCATGGTTTCTGTTTTACCATCAGGGTCAGTGCTCGAGCAACTAGGTCAGTGTTCAGGCCCACTGGAGTCAGATAGCTGGTTATTGCCAAACCACAAGCTTGAGAGCTGGCTGTTGTGGTTAAATACATGCCTAGCATGGGACTGATGTGTAGTAAGTACAAGTAATAGCATTTTTCTTCTGTCTGTTCTTCGTTCTGCAAAACACTGACCAGCAGTATTTCCTCTCCTTGGAGGTACGATGATGACTTATTTATGTTTAACGCTTGTAGTTGCGTCTTCTTGCTAGTGGACTCAAGAGAAGGTGCTGAGTCTACTCTGGATGTAGGATCCTGCTTGAGCCCTTCTTTTATGTAGGAACAGAAGGTGGTGGTTTTGTAGAGGTGGAGTAGTTGAGTGTTAGGAGCCTAATTCCTCTCATATGCTTAAGAGGTAGTGTTTGAAAGGGGGTGGGTATTCTGTAGATTGGTTTTGGAGTTAGTCCAAACCTCTGAGACAGAGGTAGTTCCCTCTGGAGGCTTATTTGAAAACTAAATGCTTGTCCTGATGTGGGTGTTCAGCTGTTTGTACCTCCATTCTCATGTCTGTTATGTCAGACTGAAGTGTTAATTTTCCTTTCTGAGCAGAGGGGGATTTTCCCTAAGCTTCCACCTCAAGTTTGATAGCCTTTCAGCCCTGTGTCACCATGCAAGCACCAGGATCCATGCTTAAGATAAGCTCTCAATCTTTGCTGGACTTCCCGATGTGCTTTCCTCTCCAGCAACTGCAGTTTTATCATGTGATTGTACAGGAATGTAAATGTTTCTTTGGATGGAAAATTTCCCTCGTCCCATTCTCTAGCCAGTCCCAGCTGCAGCCAGATGGGTGCAAACTCCTCGTGGCTCGCTGGGGCTCGGTGGCATGTTGACGCCATCGTGCGGTGGCTGCTGGTGTCCCTCGGGGGCCACAGCTAAGATAAGTGGTACCTTCCAGTTAGGAACCAGAAAATGAAAAGCTCCTGCTTCATTCTGCTCAAAAAAATAAAGTGTGCTACACAGAGAAAAATAAAGTTTTAGCGTTTAAACCTATGGAAATGCCATTGCTAGTGGAAGACTAGGTGGGAATCCTTTTGAAGTGTCTTTGAATACACATGATGTCTTGTCAACACATAAATCTCTTGCCTGCCTTGCTTCTCCCTCACCAAATCAATCTGCTGACAATGAACTGGAGGGACTGAAAAAAGTCTCTCATACATGTCACACAGGACAACTGCCCTCCTCCAGCTTGACATCTGTTTTGCACTTTTACTTCTGTTTAGCATTGTCACCTGGAGGTAAGATGAGGTTTGCTAGTATTTAGTCTGCAAAAACTAATCAAAATTCCTCTCTGTAGAATTGATGTCTAGCTGCATGGCCTGCTGAAATCTGAGTATCTAGGCCTCATGTAGTAAGGCTTGTGAAGGATTCGTATTCTAGCATGACCGGTGTGCTAGAACTTTATGGATGGACTGTGTGTGCTAGTCTGCTGTGCTCAAAGTCTGCTAGAAGTGGCCCTTTAACTCTTGTTTTGCTAGCAAGGTGATTCTTTGGTAGGAAATAAGACCCCTGTTCTCTGGACGGCCCTATGCATAGGTTATCATGCGGTAACCAGGGTGATGTTCTAATGTAACTAGTTCATGCAAACTGTATGGCCTGACTGTTGTTACATGGAGAGCTCCTGTGTACTTCTACCTCCACGGCCTGCTTGTTTTCATGTGCAGTATGTTACCAGTGCAAAGCATAAGACCATTATGATCTTTCTGCTTATTAGATCGCCTGCTGTGGCTGGACCGGAGCAAAGGACTGGGAGAATAATGAGATTCTTATCAACCAAAGCATGACTGAGTATCCCTGCTCCTGCTCCAATAGCTCCAAGGACTTTCAGGTAGATAGTGGTTTCTGTAAACTGGATGTCCCTGTCAACGGCACTGCAACGTATGCTGACTGGCCTGTTCATGAGCAGGTGAGTGGCTATGTCTGGGCCCAGTAAAGCTTCCACTGAAGTTGCCTTCTTTTGTTTCTCTGGGGATTACTTAGACCACTTTTTTCATGTCAGTATGGCTTGAAGTATCTGTGGAAATTGGTGCAAGAGGGGACACAGATCCTCTCATTTTCTGCTAAAGCTACTGTGAAGCTCGATACAGCATGTAACTAGGATAATCTCTGCATGCACAAGAACATGTGTTGGGGATCTTCAGTCTTGAGATACTTTAGATTCATGTTTCTTTCCCTTATGACCCTGTTTTCCCCACAGGGATGCATGGATGGTGTAGAGAAGTGGTTGAAGGACAACCTTGGTGTCATTCTTGGGGTCTGCACTGGTATTGCTGTTGTAGAGGTAAGTCACTCCCTGATGTGAACCTATACTATCTTACTATGCAGAATCTTTTAAAGGCAAAGCTATTTTTTCAAGTAATAGACACCCAGTTCAATGGCAGCGCAGTTCTAGCTCTTGGTTGTATCTGCCTGGAGCTTTGAACTGCTGCTTTCACTGGCTGGATTAAAAATTAAACAAAGACCTGTATACTTGTGATTCCTGCTGCTGTGTCTGATGCTTGGCAATTCACTGCATGTGTAACCAGGAAGAATGAGACAAGCAGCGTCCCACTAGTGAAATCCCACTTGTTGCTCTCTGGAATCTTTGTTTTTCTTTTTGCAGCAAAACATTTTTGTCATCCCAATTATTGCATTTTCCTTGCTCTGGGGACCAACTCTGTTCACCTCTGTAGTGTCATTAAAAGGAAACCACTGTATTCTGCTCACTTGTATAATCCTTTCTTCCCACCTTATTATCTGTCTAGTTGCTGATTTTGTTCCCATTTTTTCTTACTCGTTCCAGCTGCTGGGGATGATACTGTCCATTTCGCTCTGCAAAAATATACACAGTGAAGACTACACCAAAGTGCCCAAGTCTTGAGTTGGCTGACTCCAGAACTACAGCACCACAGAGAAAGGAGCAAAAAGAACATTCCTGCCTCATACCCAGACTGTCCAACCCATTGACCATTATTCCTGTGACATCCCATTTCTGATACCACTCTGCTAAGAACTGTTAGAGTTGCAATACAGCCTGATCTTCTGGCAATAGGGCCCTTGGGCCACCTGCATCCTGCATCTGGATTATTTCTGCTTCAAGAAGCAGAACTTAACTGTCTCATGTCACGTGAGACACCGATTAACCTGAGGGGACAATGCTTTTGCTGCCTGCTCCGTGTTAAACAATACTATTCATATCTCCATTCTACAACCCACTGGGCCTAACATACAATAACTCCTCTCCCCTCCCATTCTCCTCCCACACATCTTTCTTGCTAACTCCGGAAGTCCCATCTCCTTGTCTCATGAGCCAGGATTGCTGTTGAGATTCCAGTGCTTTGGTAGCTTCACCTACTTCACTGACTTGTGGTGGTAACTAGCTGTGCTTTATGGGCCTTCTCCTCCCTTGCAGTTAACCCAACCAGTTCCTACTCTGCATCTTCCAGCCTAGGCTCTCATCTGAAATACCGAGCGTTACCCTCACATTTGCTTGTCCTGCTCCTGGAGTCAGCTATGCCTTGCCTTCAGCAGAGCTCTTCCCTTTGAGTGTGATGAGAAGCCACCGGGAGACAGCCAAGCCTAGCTATTCCTAGTGTGGCCTGGCAGATTGTGGTGGTGAGCTGCTTCTGGAATGGATCCCTTGGCTTCTGGATTTGCCATGTTTCTCACACTTGCCTCTTTACCTTTTCCTTTCCCCCTAGCACTGCTTTGCTGGCTCCTGTCAGCTTGGAGGCACTTCAGAGACTGCTGCATAGTGGGGACTCAGCCCCAGGTTGACTCTGCTGATTGCATTTTTGGGTTGCCAACTTTTATAGAGGTTATGATTAACTTGATTCTTCCCCTGCCCCCTTTATGAACATAAAATTTATTAGCTGTGGTTTTTAATTATGGATATGAAGGCATCTGACTAGATTGTTGACACTGTATATTGGAGATATCACTGCTACCAGTGCCCAGTTTAGGTTCTGTAGTTTGGATGCAGGAATAAGTTGCTTTTATTTCAGTTGTCTGGTCTTCTGACTCCATTGCAGTCTGGAGCCATGTCTGCATCCTGAGCTCTGTCTCGGGTGCAAGCACTGCAGATAAGTAGCTGTTTCTGCAGTTGTGCAGGCTGGGTGGTTTCTTTACTTAGTGGCTAGGCGGTTTGCTCTATTCAGCCAGTGGCCAGCAGCAAGGAGTGATGTAGAGCAGAAGAAAGTAGGAAAGGTATGTGAAAACCTGCCCCAGCTTCTTAGATAAAGGAGCTGGGTGCAAGTCCTCAGTCTTAGAGGTGGCTTGGGCACAACAGATCTTGTGCAGTCGCACATGCTTGCGATCACCCTGACAGCAGGAAGCTGTGTGAGAGAGAAGTGGATGGTCCTTGCCTGAGACCTGGTACAAGGTACATGGTGAGAGAGCCTTTGCCTTACAGAGGTGGTCCCAGGACTCCCTCTTGTCAGGGGTGGGGTTTGTAGGAATAACCCTAGTAGCAGTTCAAAGGGATGGCTTCACTACCTACTCGGTTTTCCTTCGGGAAAGAAAGGCGCGTGCAGGGCATCAGGGCCCCAGCAGTGGGTCCCTGCTCTGTCCTAATCTCTGGACACAGCAGGGATTGGGGAGAGTAGATGTGACTTGGCAACTGGTTTTATGGAGGTCTGATTAAGGCTTTGCTGTTTTGAGACACCTGCACCTTCCTGCACAGATCCTTCCAGCTGACCTTTGCTGTAGCAGAAGGCACCCTTTTTAGCAGTAAAGCTTGCTAGCTTTTGTAGCACAAAGTCTATTCTCTAATGTGTTCTTATTTGTAAGATTCTTGTTCAGTTACAGATGCCAATGCTGAGCAGCAAGTAAAAAGGAGCCTGTGCTTGGTTTCCTTTTTTGTTTGTTTTTTTTTTTTTTGTCTGTTTTTAGCAACATCTTCCTACTGGAAGAAATGCATGTACAGATATAAAAGTCTAGAGGGTGAATATTTCTGTAATAAAGACTTTGCTAAAAAAATATATCTGCCTATGACTTGTGCATTGCAGTGGCTTCCCCTTGCTTCCTCTCCATCCTCTTCTGCTTTACATGCAAATTGCTGACACTTAGTTTGTTCAAGGTAGCAAAAGGCCTGTCAAAAGCTGTTCTGAGGCCCATTTGTGAGATCAATGTGGACTGTGAAGTTACTGCCCAACGGAAGGAGGTGACAATTTTCCTGGGCCATATTCTAGAGTAAACTTTGCCTTGTTTTTATGAAGTATGTTTGTCCTAGGGTGAGCTGACCGAGTGGTACTTTCTTTGAATTACGTACTATCTCCTAAGCTAAGTGATCTCTGTATTTGAAGATGTCTCTTCAAATCTGTACGGTCTGCACTGTATGAAGTCATAAGCCTCAGGGACTAACTCTGACAAAGAGGAAGCTCGCTACTGTGCCCACAGTGCATAGAGCTCTTCCTAGCTTAGCTTTATCATTTTTTCCTTATCCTACTCGCCTTCAGTAGGCTCCTGCCTCCAGGCTGCTATTTTAAAAAAATGTCTCAGCCCCTCCCCTGCCGCTGTGAGGAGGAAAATGCTGAGGCAGCAATTTTGGTAGGTTATGCCACCACACATTGGACTTCACTGTTTGAAAAGCTCTTGAGAAGTAGATACAGCAATTGTATGAATCTTCATCCTTTCCTTAGCCAAGCAGTTGAGAAGCGGATATGAGCTGGATCTCAAAATTCTTTCAGATCCTGCACCATGGTGGTGTTCCTGGCCATTTAACGTGGCTGTCCTTAGAAGGATCTATGTTAGTGTGCTAATGGAGCCTGGAGCTATTGCTTTAGGAACTAACAAGCATGACCTAAGTCCTCATACATGTTTGAAGAAACAGAGTGAAGTTTGCAGAAAAGGTGGTGCTTGGGTGCTACCAGCAAACACTGGTGGCAACTGGTGGCAACTAAGACTTCAGTTACCCTGACCAGTGGAGTGTGGAGCGGGAGGTGCTTAAACCTGGACCCACACAGTAGGGTGCAATGATCGGTCTGATCCGTGAGTACAACTTGTTCCTTTGGGCTGTCCTGCGCTGTGCTTGGGGAGAGCTTGGTTCTTGGTCATACGGGATCTCTCTGATTGGTTTCCCAGAGCGCTCGCTTAATTCAGGCGGCAGTGCTTTCCAAGGGCCTCATGATTTAGAGGGCAATACTTCATGGCAAAGCTGTCAAACCTGACCAGGTGGCTGCTAGGCAGGGAAGGGCCCTGCTGGTTCTCCTTCAGCCTGATGGGAAGCTGGAAGCAGAAAGGACGGAAGGTGAGGACTGCTGGGTTGTCCCCAACTGCCCGAGCTCTGTGGAAACCACTTGCCTTTGGCCACTGGAGGGAGGTGTTCCACCAAGAAAACTCGGCCCCGATGCTGCAGTATCAGCAGCATCGCCTGGTCCCTGAGGGCCAAGATGATGACACTGATCGCTTCCTTCTGCTCCTAGTTACTCCTGGCAGCAGGGTAGCTAAAATAACTTGTAATTACAAATGTATTCTCCTTGTAAATGATTTGTGCTGCATGCTTGGCATTTTTAGGGACAATTTTCCCTTCTATTTCTTGGAGCAGCACACAGTTGGATATTTTGTTGCATGTCTTCCACTACTGTATATGGATTGTGCTTGCTTCTCTGGTTTCTGCCCTAAGTAGTCTGGAAGTTGAAGATAGCATGAGGAGCTTCTCTTGCTGCTTCTTCCCTTCTCCCCATCTTTTTCCTCTTTCCTGCCATCCTCAGTTCCTTTGTGTGTTATGGTCTGGGGGAAGGAGGGGGGCGGGCACTTGATGCTTATAAACCTGATCTAAAAAAGGATTCCAGGAAGAAAGTCCTCGGACCTTTGGAGAAAAAGAAACCTGCTGCTGCTCATATCCAGAGGTAAAGGTTTGCTGCTGGAACTAGAAATCTGAATAGCACGCAGACTCCTTGGGACTTGCAATGTTTGTCTAGCGAAACCCACTGCGCCAGCCTCTGCAGTAGCTCACACATGGAAGCATTTTGTGCTGCTATATAGCTGGCCTAGGCCAATAATTAATATTGCAAGAGTATTGTTGTGACCTCCCTGTGGCCTTAAGCAAGGCCCCTAGTAATGAACTGGTGATGTTCCTCATGCTGTACAATCATGAGGAACTCTGAAGCTGCTATAATTCTTCTCATGAGGTGTTTTTTTCCTTCTGGAAAGGGAAGTGGAATTCCATTAGTTAGAGTGGGTATGTGTAAGCCTGTATAGGTTGCAATATATCTTGTTTTTTGTGATGGTTTCTGCATGGCACGTATTCAAATGTAGCACCTGGTACCTGTTCTTTTTTTTTCTCTAACTCTCCCACGTGTGGTGGTGTGGCGGGTCCCTGCCAGCTTTGCTCAGGAATTGAGGCTGAATCTGGTAGACTTCATAAACGGTCTGATTTCTGGCTGCTGAAAGACAGGCTGTGAGTGGTGGCGTCAGACTCTGTGACTCGGTTGGGGAAGGTGAGGAACAGCAGCCACGGGGGCTTACTGCTGAAAAGCCTGAGGACCCTGGGATTCCCACAAATGCATTTTCACAGCCAGTTGCTGCCACTCAATGCCATAAATGGAGAACATACCCTCAATTATTCATGGTCTGGCTCTAACCCATTAGCCTCTGAGACTCTTGGCTCTAGCCCTGGTCTTTTATAACAAAGAATAAACCTCAGTTAGCAGCCAAGATTTCTGAATGACATCTTAAGCCAGGTTGACACTAAAAACCTGTTGGTGTAGTATCTACTAACTTGGAAGTCTTCAAACACTTTTAAGCTGGCAAAAGGTCCCTAGCAGAAACTATGCTATTAGTGAACTAAAGCTATTAGTAAAATGTTGCTAGTAAAGCTAAGTGTGCTTTAGCCATTATAAACAGTTTGTAGCAGGCGTGTGCTGGTACAGCGCATGCAATATCTTGCCTTGTGGCAAGAATCGTTTCTGCCAAATATGGGAAATTACCTTCTCCTAAGTAGGTTGTGTAATCCTAGCCATACGTTCTTACTTCTCATAGGTATGAATTTTCTGGTTTCTTCCTTCTAAGCTCCTAATGATATAATTGGCTGAAAAGGGTGTGTGTGTGCTGTTTGGTTTTTGTGGGGAGGGATTAGAGGAATATTGAATGCTCTGTATCTGGAGAAAAGGTATTCTCAGATCTCCAGGCAAAAATATTGCCCCCACACTTGAATTACATTTCTCTCCAGTGTCTTCTTTCCTATATCCCTCTCACTAATAAATAGCATCATGAGGTGACTTGTCTGTCCACAACAATCCAGAGTTAAGCAGAAAATACAGAAACCTACTTCTGTAACCACAGCAGATCCCATCTCTCAGACTTTAAAGAGCATTTCCCTTCCCTCCTATAGGCTCCAGATGTTAGTAACTGACATTCCTTCACAATGTTGCTTTGAGCAATGGCAGCAGCTCAGGGGTTATCTCAGTATTGCTCTTTATGTGAGTGTTTACCAGGTTAGGAACTATTGGTTTACACCCATGTGAGGCCATCATGCTGCTGCTCCAGACCTGTATCAGATCTAGATCTCCTCCAGGACCCCAGATCTTCATCGTGTCACCATAGTGGCAGATCTTGTCCATCGTTTGAGTCTTGCCAGCATTACTAGCTGTTCATAACCTTAAGCCTGGTCCATGTTGTGCAAGCGATTTCCCTGGAAGTTCTTGGTCTGCAGTTCTTTCTGGACCCGGCTCCCCTGGCACCAGGTAACTAACTCCAAAACAACACTTGTGACAGTGCTGGAGATCAGAGGAATATGTGCCAGGCTAACTTTTTCTTCATTTTGCCTGGTTAGACTTACAGACTGGACATATGGAAGTTCTTCAGAGACAGCAAGAATCCCCGAGCATGCGATCATCTGAATTGCTTACCCAGCATGCTGCCTGGGTATTTTCTACAGAGCACTTCTGGAAACTATTTAGGATTTACTAGGGTGGAAATGTGAGGTCCTGTCAAGACCATGTTATAATACAGGCATGTGCTTTGGGCACTGAACTTGCAAAATGATGTCAGAATAGTATAACTCATGCAGTGCTGTCTGCAGATAGCCTGGAACAATAAGCCAGGAGAGAGCAGACTTTTAATTTTGGCAGAGGTTGTTTCACGATGCTCTTAAGTATTTGAAAATAAGTTGTCCTTTTAATACCATGTTGTAATTAACTCTGGTTAGCACTAGTTGGGAATTCTTTTGGCAAAACAGTTTATCCCTAGAGGGTGTAGGTTCTTATAAAACAGTGTGTTTTGTTTATGGGGCTTTTTCTTCTGCTTAAACAGGACTGAAAATAATTGGATCACTTCTGATGGAGGAGTTGCTTCTGCTTTCTTAGTGGCTGCATCATAGTAAACATTATGTAAAAGACCTGCAGTTGGACAAAAGTGGATTATAAAACCTTATTCTAAATATGTGACCTAACAACTGGGTGTATTGGTATTCTGAGGTGGGGTAGACTGTGAGATAGGTACATTGTATTTTTTTATTCCATGTGAATAGTCAAGAGTGATGGCTGCATCTGAGAAAAAGAAGTAAATTTTTTGCTTTTAAATCTGCATCTCTTAAGATTTGAGGGTTCAAGGAAAAAAAAAAAAAAGACAGGGAGGGCAGGGGGAAGAACCCAAACCCAACCAAAAAGAATAAACTATCCAAGATACCACTGTCACCCCTAGGATGGGTGGAATTAGACTACAAGGTGCCTGCTACTTCCACTTCAAGGAAAGGTGTCTGTAACAAATGTGCAAACCAAGTCCACTTTGGCATACTACTTAGAATCACAAAATCCTTTAGGTTGGAAAAGACCTTTAGGATCATAGAGTCCAACCATAAACTAATCATAGAATCCTAGAATAGCTTGGGTTGGAAGGGACTTCTAAAGGTCATCTAGTCCAACTCCTCTGCAAGGAGCAGGGACATCTCCAACCAGATCAGGTTGTTCAGAGCCCCATTCAACCTGGCCTTGAACACTTCCAGGGATGGGGCATCCACCATCTCTCTGGGCAACCTGTGCCAGTGTTCCACCACTCTTATTGTAAAAAATTTCTTCCTTATGTCTAATCTAAATCGGCCTCCTCCTATTTTAAAACCATTACCCCTTGCCCTGTCTCAACAGGCCTTGCTAAAAAGTTTGTCCCAGTCTTTCTTGTAGGCCCCCTTTAGGTACTAGAAGGCTGCTATCAGGTCTCCCCAGAGCCTCCTCTTCTCCAGGCTGAACAGCCCCAACTCTCTCAGCCTGTCTTCACAGGAGAGGTGCTCCAGCCCTCTGATCATCTTCGTAGCCCTCCTCTGAACTTGCTTCAACAAGTCTATGCAGATGCAATATCTGCTTGGGGAAGCTACTTTTAAAACTGTATGCTGTGCAGCCAGTGCACGGAGTTTGGAAGAAAGCAGAGTTAAGGTTTTAAAAAATGGAAATAGCTGGGAAATCCTGACCTGATGTGAAATCCCACCTGAGGTAATCCCAGCTCCCTGAGTTGCTGTTTATCTGAGTGAGGTGTGCTGTTCCTACTGCAAATGTTTAATTGGATGTTTGCTTGGCTGGGGAGGGGGAGAGGAAAGGGAAGTCCCTGATGAAATCAAACCTAAAGTAGGTGATACTTCAGTATTATTGCAGAAATTTAAATGCACAAAAATCATGGCTGCCTACTGCTGATATTTTTTGTGAAATGCCCCTAGAAATAACTTCTCCAAGCAGTGTGTAAAATTAGTAAATGGTACAACTGTCTTGTAAGCTAACAATGTCGCTGTACTTAAGTGCCTCTGAAAAGCACCATCCCAGCAATTTGTATGTCTGACATGCTGACAACAGTATTTTGTCAATACAGATTTATAGGTTTTGGCTTTTTATTGTTTGGGTTTTTTCGGTTGTTTTAAAGTGGAATGCTCCAGTGCTAGGTCTGTATAAGCTTGTTGAAGTGAGGTGGGGGGCAGCAGAGGGAGGGAATGGCCTGGGGAGGAGGGGGAGGCCTTGGCACATGGCCTGGAGATGAGGGAGTTGTCTGGGACAGATGGAGGTGGCATGGGGTTTGCCCTGGAAAGAGGGAGCTGGAGCAGAGGGTAGGCCCCCTCAATGAGCAGGGTGGGAAGGTGACAGGGATCCATTTCCAGGCATTTAGTCACAGCCATTTGGCCTAGCAAATCTGAATGACTAATAAGGAGCTTAGCTGTAACTTGTGTTTTTATTGGAAACCTTGTTTATGCCCCAGGGCAGTGCGAAGGGCAGTGATGAGACCACACCACCTCAGGGCCATCACCTGCTGTAAGCCAAGCAGGAGTTGTCTGGCGGTGGAGTCAGTGCATTCAGGAGTTGCTTGCTTCCTCAAGGCAGTGAAGGATGAGTGTGGCACTGCCCAGGCCTCGCTTCCCTGTTCTGAAAGATGCCATGGGTGCAGCTCCCGCTTGTGAGGGAGATGTGCCTGGAGGACCCTCAGGAATGGACCCCTACAGTGCAGCGCCCACCAGTCAGCCACTGCCCTGAGGAGCCAGCTGGCATGGCCAGGCAGGTTGGTTTGCTGAGGAAATGCCAAGCTGCGGTCTGGCCATGAAGGGTACCAGGACGAGCTGCAGTCAGCCCTGTAGGGGACACAGGAGGCAGATTTCTCTGGAAGAGGCTGCTCTCAGGAAGCTGGGCCCGTGAGACAGGCAAGGCGGCAAGTGGCTGTATTTCAGCTGTTGAGGTTTGGAACATCAGTTCACACCAACAATGTGAGGGGAGCAGACACAACTCCCACGCCTGAGCGGTAGCGCTCTGGTGTATGGCTGCTGTTGCTCAAGTAGTCAGCAGAGAATGCAGAAACCACAGCACCTTTATCCTTAAGTTCCTCTGCTGCCTTTCCCATTAATTTCAGGATCAGTTTGAAAACAATTGTTTATAAAACAATCTACTGGATTGCCAGAGTTGCCTTTTGAGTACTTCCAAGCATTGGCAGTCTTGTCCATTGCTTTATACAATCTCATCACAGATGTTATGAAAACAATCCTCTGCCTCCTGTAACACCATGAGTTGAATGTTCTTTCTCACACTTGCTGGCTCTTTCTGAAGTCCCCAGCAACTCAGCTTTGACTAGTAAAGTACGTGAGTTATAGGGTTGCAGGCTCTTGGTTGCAAAGAATCTCCCTTGTACTGTGAGCAGAAGCGGGAAGTTGTCCTGACAAGGACCAAGGCTTCAAAGCAGAGGTGTGTCTGGGATTTGGGAACCCTCTCTTAAATTTCCCACAATATCCCAGTGGTCATTAGTGAGGAACTTGTACTTTGTTAGAGTAGTGAAGAAGCTGGTTGCACCAGCCTTTATGTGACGGGAAGATGCAGATGGCCATCATAAAATTGGCAATTTCATGCCTGGCTATAGTGGAAGCTAATTAGCTCAAGGCTGTCTCTCATCTGAGGAAGGCAACAGTGGAATTACATTGTCTTCCTATTAGCAATAGTCTTGCCTGACATAAAATGAGATGTCTGGTGATTCTGATAATTGGATACAATTATTTATTTTTTACCACAGCTAGATTGTCTCACTTTTTAATAGGCAGCAAAATGGTAATGAGATCTTCTCTCCTTTTGAATTCATTGCAAGCCAATGGACTCCTATGCTCCAATAGAAAAGAGGAGAGTAAAGCAGTAGAGAAGGAAGCAATCTTTCTGTCTCTACCCTGAAATCAGCTTGGTGTAGGAAAGGGTAATCTGCTAGCTCCTGTCTTAATGGTGAAGTCTCTAGGATAACTGCTTCCCACTCAACCCGTTTATTTTCCTGAACTAAGAGAACTTCTGTCACACGCTCCTGTAGTGCCTGCCATCAGGACCTTGCAAGAACTTTGCGGTACTCTTAACAGTTTTGCGCTATGTAAACACAATCCAAACTCTGTTCTTAATGCACCAGTCTCTGCCTGCCTGTTCTGTGTGTGTGGTCATGCTAGAACTCGGTATTAAAGCTAGCTAACCATTGTTTGCAGGAAGAGGACTGTGCTTGAGCAATGTAATTGGCTTATAACATGCAGAGATGTTTCACATAAGGATGGGAGCCCAGGACCAGATGGTTTGCGAGTATGGCATGCTTCAGGATCCTGGAAGGCTTGTTGTGGTTACGGCTGCTGTTGTCGGGTTCCATCAGTAAAGCAAAACCTATCTCAGTGGAAATAAAAGATTATGGTCAGGATCCGTGCAAGGACAAATAAAAGGTTGTTAAAACTGTAAAGCTCACCTGTTTATAATGGACAAACTGGTGACAGAAGCAGAGAATGTCTTGATAATCCAATTAGGGGGTTAGGGGGAGTATATTTGTGTCATTGACCCTAAGCCGGACCAGATAACACTGCTGCTGTGAGACATGCTGAAGGGAGCAGCCCAGCGTGCTGTGTCAGGTTTAGCGTTATCCAGAACTTGGGCAGGAAGCATTTGAAGAGCACAGTGTACAATGATAAATGAAAATTGTGGATGCAAAGTCTAATGGCCAAATTTTTTTTTTTCCCGTAGTTAGTTAGAAGTACAGTGAGGGTTGAGGCAAGAAACACTGAAGCTGGAGTTTCTCTGGTCTTCATGAATAAATGAATGAAACAAGACATCAGGTAAGGATGAAGGATGAATAGCCACATGAGGACATTCTAGTTTAGGAAAACTTCTGGTACTGGAAATTCTTATTAATATATAGTTAAATTTAGGATTATCTGTGGGGTAGAACAGATTGAAGAACATCTCTTATTGCTGAATTCTAAATAACTAGCACTGGAAAAATAAATGTTTTCGTTTGGTTGAGAAGGTTAATTTACTTAGGTTTAGATAGTAAATAAGAAACATTCTGGTGCCGGTTGGGTACAAGGTCCTAGAACAACCTTTGACTGTGATCTGAGCACCCACAGTACCTCAGTGCTTCAGGACTGTGCCCAGAATAACCAGCAGCTGAGGTCAACCTGCTACCAGTACTTTGTTACATTCGGGAAAGCTGGGGACTAAAAGAGATTTTGGTCATCTATTCAGGGTTTGTAGTATTAAGAGAGAGACTGGTGAACACCTTGGCAAATACATGAGGCTTAATGTGGGAAGTGGTCATTGGACTAGGTTTAAAACTGAAACTAGGAAAAAATGGTTATTGAGGATGAACTTAACAGTGAGCTCTGTAGGATATGTGGTGTTCAGATGAAGACTTGGACCAGTAGCTACCCTTGAGAGAAGAGATGGCAGACAATCTAGAGTCCTCATGAGACCTCCAGTATACTCTTTGTGTTGACGTGAGTCTTAATGTCTGAAAAATTCTCTTTGAATAGACTTCATGGTACTTATTTCCAGAAAGACCAAGATCTCAGCTGAGTACTGCACTCTTAGCACCTTGTCCTAGAATCCCCACATTTCTTATCTTGTGTTTAACCATTATAGAGCTCTTCCTGCCTGCTCCTACATGATTCCCGTGAAAAACTCACCAGAGCAAAGCTTGTCATTAGCTAAGGTTTCACCTCAGCCACAAGCTGATCTGATCTTTGTGTGGAAATTGTACCGGAACAGCTTAGATGGGGTGCTGCAGAGTTATCAGCTGCTGGTCTTGCTGTCACCATTATCCAACGGTTGGGACCTGAAACTTTTCTGTTATATATGAGTCAGACAATGTATCAGAGCACTGATTCTACTCTTTGGATATCAAGAGGCATGCTAGGTAATAACTCACAGATGTATTTGATCTTGTCTCTTTCCAGTGGTACAATGATATTTTGGGATAAATCAGTTTTCCATTTTTAAAAATGTTATTACACATTAGCAGTCTTTTCTCCTTTCAGAATTTTTGCTCCTTTCGTCACCTCCCCCTGCCCTAATCTTTCTCAAACTAGAGACTTGAAGAAAAAGGAGTGTGAAGGCAGTGTTGTTATATGGGATAAAATATCTCATTTCATCCCATATTTAGTTGCAGAACTAGCAGTTTTAAATGTTCTGATTTCTTTAAAATCCAGGAAGTAGGACGCTTTGGCCAAAATCTATCTTTTCTCATCCCTTGAAGGTCTTCTACTTCGTTAGGCCTTGGAAAGGAGCATGACTTTTGAAGGCCTTTGAGGAAGCTGTTTCGATACGAAGGGGGCTCAAGTTCGTGTGATCTCTGTGTATGAGGATTTCTTTCTTGGAACCAGTTCCTCAGACCCATGTGGCGGACTGCCTTGTCGTCTTAGTTCACTAATACTTCTTTCCAAAATGCTCCAAGGGGGATTGTTTTGGTTTAAGGGAAAGAGGAGGAGGAGAGAGTTTCCCTTGTGCTTGCCAAGGTAAGAGGCAAGCCTCTTCTGAAGCTACTGCCAGCCTCTTTTACCCTTGATTGCTTCTTGTCGTCACCTGCTATTACCAGAGGGTTTATGAACTTCCTCAATGGCTGATTTCAAACTGAAGTATCCATGTTTCTTCTAGGGCCTGCTGCTTACCGGCGCCATCCCAAATGCAAGGGCATGGGAGAGATTCTCAGAGCTTCAAACTTTAGCCATAAACTCTCAGCGTACTACATGAAACGCTGCCACTAGCTTCAATCAGGCCATGCAGGGTGCCTCTCAGCACGAGGAGATGAGAAGCTGGTTTAATTGGGACATCCAAAGATGTGGACTTAATTAGGCAACTTTATTCATCTCACCCGGCGACAGCAGGAATCACTGCAAATAGCCAATGGAAAGTTTTATGAGAACAGTTAAATATCTGCTACCACTTCTTGTGCTTTCCCACGCAGGTTGGAGCTCATCCGATTACTTTCAACGGATGTCATTTACACGTGCTGCTCACATCACCTCTTCAGCAGCCTTGTGCCACGTACTGTCCTACTTGGCTGTTTCCCTATGGGGACTGTGCATTTCCCACATGTGGTCCTTAGTGGAGAGTGGCAAACAACTGTTTGGGTCAGATACCTCATCTAAAGGTGAGGCGATTCCCGAACTCTTCTCATCCCAGAAAAACTTGAAGGTTATGTCATCTTCCAAAGAGATAAACAGGCTTGCTTTCTTTTGTAATTTCTTCTTTCTGGCAATAATCTGCAATCACTTTTTTATTTAAAAGAAACAATGTTCGTGTTGTTGAAACACCTACAACTTTTTTTTTTTTTGTGAAAATTCATACAATCTGGAATGAAAAGAATGGGGATGATGTGCACTGCATATTTTTTCTATTTGTCAGGAACCAAAAATCTTTGACTGTCACACATTGCCCTTCACCACAATTTCTTGTCTAGACCCCGTATGTGTGTACAACACCTTACCTTTTCCCCTCTCTAATGTTAAGATTTATAGGCTTCCTTCCTGGCTGTTAGCCTTTCCTCCACTGAAGAAAAATAAAAACACCAATAAATAGATTCACAGCACTAAGGCTATAAATTTCTAAATTCAGTTGCCAAAACTAATTCATCATTTGAACATAGACATGAACGCTGATAAGATATGGACCCTCAGCATTCAGCCCATTCCACAAATTTTTCTTTAGTCACAGCACTTACTCCATGGGGAAAAAATTCTACTTAAGCCAAAAATTGGTGGGTCATTTCCCAACTAACATTTCCACAGTGGTATCAGAGGTGTTACCTACCAGGCCCCCACCTGACAGAGCTGTGGCTGTTTGGGAGCATTGTTCTGTTGCTCTGTATTTAGTTCAAGTATATAAATTTGAAGTGTGTTTCTCCTGTCTTTCTGCTTCCTCTTCATTTACAGCACTATAAAAATCCCCAGCCTATATCCCAGGTTCTGGTAAGTATTTAGTTGCCTTTTCAATCTAGTACACAAACATTTGTGATAAATAAAACAATGTATTTATATGAACTATCTCATTCTCCTAATGGGTGCTCTCTAAATTAACTTATATTACCACAGTAATGTGTTAGTATATATATTTGTATTCCTGCTTTTCTGTAATATCTTTTCAGAAATTTTAAAGAAATTATAAGTCTCCAAGTCTATCGAACTTACAAAACAATTTTTCCAAAATCTCTCAATTATATACATATAAGTTCAATTTTTAGAATAGCTGTATGAGACACAGTGTGAACACTCTCTGGCCTACAGTAAGCCTCTTGCTGAATTTAATTTCTTTTTTTGCTAGTAACATTTAGCTTACTTCTGATCTGCCCTCACCTGATGTGGTATTCACTCTTCAGCAACCATTTATCCTGGCTTAGTTTTAATTATCTAAATAAGGAGGCGTTTTCTTTTATGCTCAGGGAATTTCTGTGAAAATTAGTAAATGGCTTCCTTGGGATCTGACTTCAGTGGTAGTGGGGAGAGACGTGGAGGTAGGGGCAAGAAAGGAAGGAGCCATAAAATTAAAAGAACCATTTAAGAACCTTCTTTCAAAAGCCAAGAGTTTCCCAAAGTAAGCTTTGCCTCTCTAGCTTTGGGAACATACTTGAGGTGCCTAAATGGGTAGCCTAGTCACAGCTGAAAACCTAATCTAAATGGGGATCTGAGCCCTTCAGTAGCTGCTGAAAAGAGACTCAGATTATAGACTAGAGGCACTACTACAGGGCCGTTCCTATCTCTCTATCCATTGCCTGCAGAATCTGAACATGGGCAGCTCCACCATTACGCTTAGCACACACGGTTAGCCTGCCCTCTGATTAATCTCAAACTTAGCTGATTCTTCAAAGTTTCAGCTTTTAAGTAAGAGCTGGAACATTTCTTAGGTTACACTCATTGAAAACATATGTTGGGGTGTAGACCACATCTGTGGTGATGATGGGGGAGAAAAAAGGGTATGTGGAAACTTCTCTCTCTGCTCCACCCTCTTTGTCACCAATCCATCTCCATGGTTTAACATTTGTGATCTGAAGAATCTGTTCCCCAGGCCCTACTTCTGGCTTGCTCTGCAAGTTATTCCATTTAACAGACCTTGCCAAAAGTGGTTGATGCGAGCATGAGGGAAAAGTCTAATGGCTTTCAGCTACAGTATTCATGTTAAACCTCTGCTCTAGAGCCGACATTAGTGAGATGACTGCTGAACTGGAATGTTCTAATCTCATTCAGTGGAACCTCTTACTGAGGTGTCACATCCTTCCTGCACTGGCAATGCATGCCATGAAACTGTTGAAGATCTGCAGATCTTCCCTGTTTCAGTACTATCTGGCAAAAGTTTTTGCTTTTCTGAGTATACTAGAGATGCGCTGTTTCCACTTCACTGAAACTAACAGATCCCAGCCTACTAGGTTTCTTTGTTTTGTTTTGCACTATAGTTGGCTTGGATCTAGGAACCGCAGGTAAATTATCAATCATATTGTCTGTGATGCCTGACACCAGGCAGGAGAGGCTATTTGAAGCACTATCAAGTAATGGTTGTTGAGGAGACTCCAGAATTCCTTGCTGAAAGCAGGCTATTAGCCATATTGTTTAAGACTGCAGAAATCTCTTAGAAAGCCATGAGAATTAGTTGCAGGGAAGCAGCAAGATAGAGGTGGGGACAAGGTCATGTAAGCACTGCTAATGTCTCAGTTCCCTAACTCTTGAAAGCTTAGGCACTCGTAGTGGAAATCCAAGGGGCAGCTTCAGTGATAACACATAAGGTGGGAGCAGTGGGCAGCTCTGCCGTGCCACTGCTCTCTGCATCCCTCAGGTGAGCACAGAATCAGCATGCGATGGTGAAAAAGGGATAAATGTTGCAGCTTTTGTAGGTTCTAGAAGAGTAACTAGTTCACAAACATTTCCTAAACACGTGGTTAGTTCCCACCTAAATGAACAACTGATCACATTTGTTCAGCTCCTTTCCCACTATGCATTACATAGGTTTCTGAGCATCTGAGTTCTGGAAACTGCACTTTTCCTGGCAACCCCATGGCCAAGGAGAGCAATTCTCCTACACTAATAGGGTCTAGGTCTATTCTCGTAGCTGCTGGCCCATGAAAAGGCAGAAAAGTCAAGCTTTGCTTCTGAGATCCTTAGCAGACCACAATTCTGATAAGTTGTGCCTGGACAAGAACGCCAGACTTTGTTAGAAAGTTCATCCTTTCAAAATTACCCAGGAACCAAGCAAGGATAAAAACAGCATCTATCAAAGAGGGTCAATAATCAACATGTAGGCTGTTGGCACCAACAAGCAGAATGAGGTACATCCTGGTGCTGCTCCCTAATATTCTCCATTAACAGCCCACAGGCATCCTGGGGAAGGAAATACAGCAGACCAAAGGCCAGGGAACGAACAAAACAGGAAAGGGACAAGCACTCAAGACCCCTTGCAAATGAATCTGACTTATTAAAATGCATCCCACCTTCAGTCAGAAGCTTTATCAAGTGCCCTCCTGACCCTCTGTCCCTCTGCCTCTGTGCTTGAAGCCTGTTTGCCCTGTACATTGCTTAGCTCTGAGTGCTCAGCGTTTGTACCTGTCCCATTGTATCAAAATTGCTTGTTCTTTGACAAAATCTTTTTTTCATGCCCCTTCAATTCAGCCAGCTGAATTTTACTTGGTGTCCTGTAACTATTTCTTTTTTTCTGCTCTCATTGAGTTAGGGAATGGAGGAGTTTGCCTTCTTTTTGTCACTTCTCTAACTTCTTCCAAGCAGCTGGAATTTATTTTAACAAAGTTCATTTCTATAGAGCCTGGAGCCATAATACATGAGGCTGTGATCTCAGAAGAGCTCATAAATTAATTAGGGTCAGCTCTGGTCAATGCATCTGTAGGAGACCTCCAAGGACACCCTGTGTGCTGATCAGCCTATGCCAAGAATACAGCAACTGCCAGACTGTCTCTGCCCAGTATGCTGTCTCTCCAGCCGCTGCCAAATGCTTCAGAGGAAGATACATGATCTTTGCGGCAGGCAAGTTATTCTTAACTGATCATAATATCCTTCTAGACCTTTGTGGCATGAAGCTGTTGGTCTGCTGTTTCACATGTGCAAGGGCAGCTGGCAGGCATGGGACCCTGGCTGCTTACACAATGCCTGGACCGCTCTCTGACACTTGTACCAAAGGCGCTCTTGTAGGCTGCTCTGCGATAGGCTCCGTTACAAACTTCACTGCCTGTCCTGAAGGAGGATGGCACCGCAGGGGTATCTTGCCTCCGTGAGGGAAGTAGCCAGCTTGGATGTACCCTTTGCAGTTTTTCCCCTGAAGCTAGGTGGTTAAATGTGTTTTTAAAAGATACACAGTCTTTTCATAAAGACTCCAAAAGATGGTGACCTCCACAGCTACGCTGTTGTAGTTCTAGCTGCCCAGAAATTACATCTTATTTAAGTAAGAGAGAGTTTGTCTTGTTGAACTTCCAACACTTGGCTCACATTATGTCTTTGTCAGAAAGACTGAAACGCCTGCCTGCTTGCCGCCGCCTCCTATTAAATGTTTTTCTGTGTGTAAATCCCTATATTCAGCAATTATGTCACCTCTAAAACTTCCCTTCTGTAAGCTGAATTAATTGAGTAGAACAAGCCTTACATTTGAAGTCTCATTTTCCAGTTCCTGTAGTCCCTACTACATATAGCCCCACTCAACGATAAAGCCTGTGTGCTTTGAAATCCAGCAGTGTGTTTTTAATTCAGATTACAATAAAATCCACTGATTAACAGTAAAATAATCCTTTAGGCTATGTTTGGCAGTAGTTTTTCGTCATCAGTGAACATACAAATTTAACCTTTCCCCTCAGAAGTCAAGGAAGCTTCTGAAAATACTAACCATTTTTTTCTAGTAAACGTTAGCTGCTTTCCTACTACCTTGACCTCGACTTGGTGGTTGAAATCAACTATGAGGCAAGGTCTCTGTTTTCTGCAATAACACGATGTGGAAAGAGTGGCCCTCAAAGAGCAGGAAGGCCTCCAGGTCAGCAACTTTCAAAAGCTGTCCTGTGACCTTCCCACTGTAGAGGGATGTACCCAGCTCAGGAGAACCCTCTTCCCTTCTTTTATAGTCTCTGGTGGTGTTGAGTGAGACTATTTGTTTTCCCTCTCTTGTTATTCTAGTCCCCTTTCCTCTTGCCATAATGTGTTACTTCACCAGCCTCGGAATCAGAGCTTGCCCAGAGCTATTACTCACCAAAAGATTAAATTCTTAGCACTGCTCTGCTTCCCACTTCTCATTCTTGGTGGCTTTTTTTTTTTTGGCATAGTTTCAGGATTATCTCAACACTTCGAAAGCAGAGGCAGCAAGCTAGAGCCAAACACTTAGAGCAGGCCTTAGATGGCCTTTTTCCACTGACAAAACTGCTAATATTTCCCATTTCTGACCAGGGGTTCTTTCTGTGACTCCCTTAGGTTTTTTTTCTGGTATAGGGTGAAAAATCTGCTATCCAGCAGATAGCGTTTCAGCTTTTATTGTTTTGAATGTGGACCTCATCAACAGCAGCTTCTAGATAACAGACAAGCAGATGCTAATCTCCAAGTCTCACTTGACTTTAAGTTTCTTGGTTATCTGAATCCGAATCTCCAAAGGGGCTGTGACAAAACACAGCATTAATTGCTATTGCCGTTTAGTCTCATCGTCTTCTGAGTGTCTGCCTGTGCCATCACCTGAATAATGCTCCTTGCATGATGTAATAGGAGTGGCAAATACTCTGGGTCTGGATACCAGTGCTGATGCATGCTCCTGAAGTTTTGGCTGAGCAACAATAAGGATTCAGCCAGATGGTTTTGCTTGTAGCTGACTGGATTTACTCTGCAAGAGCTGCATTTCATTTTCTTCCTGCAGCAGAGACGATGATCTTCAGCCTACAGCCTGCATTTTAGTTATAATTTTTCCTAGGGCCTACTGCATATGCCTGCATATCCCATATATCTTGTATTTTGTGCTGTCAGTATCAGGAGGCTGTCCCCAAGGCAGCCTTATCCGATTTCAGGTACGCTACAGGTATGCTGCAGGAGCCCCCCGAGTACCTGACTGGGTGCCGTGGCTTGAATCACAGAGTTATGCTACACAAGTGGCCGATGGAGGAGAAAGGTGTACTTAGTGGAGTTGAACTGAATGGACAGTGGGAGGAAATTGAATCAGAAGTTCAAAACATACAATGAGGAGGAAACCTCAAACATTTTTTTCTTTCTCTTTTGCAGAAACAAATATAATTCTGTAATAACCTGTGATGTGTTGTGTGAATGGGGATGGATGTGGGTGTCTCTGTTTCAGAGTGTGTCTCCATCCTAACATGCTACAGATTTTTTTCTTGTTTACTTGTTTCATTTCATTCAGTTCTTCTGCTGAGCCAGTAAATAGTGATTTGTGTATTGTTTTCCAGATCATGATAAAATAGCTCATCCTAAATCACTGGGCACTGCTTGACGGAGGTGTAGCATCCACTGATTTGAGATTTACCATCTCTTGAGATCAGGAAGAGCTGGAAAAGGAAGAATGAATGTGGTATCAATACTAATGCATGCATGATAGCTTTGAGGTGATACAGAGGAGTCATTGGCATGAACTAGGTCTAGGGGCCTTGCTATGCCAGAGCCAGAGGGCACCAACAGGCTGTGCAGCCTTTCCGTCCCTCCCTAGAAAGGGCTTTGGCTGCCTGTGCCCATGGCCAGCTCTGATAGGCATAGCTGTCACCTGGGCTGAGGCTGCTGTCACACAGGCTATGAGAGAGCTGTGTGGAGCCTTGTCAAGGGTCTCCCCCCCTGCAGAGACTGTGAGAGTGCCCGTGAGCCACTTTTAAACTCAGGCCCTTTGTCCTAAGCTACAGGACGGTTGCAGATGTGCCTGGTCCCTGACTCAACGACTTGAATCCATATCTTCACTTCAGACCCACCTCACCTTTGTGGACTTGGCTGGCAGCTGCTGGATTGAGGCTGACCCTGTTCAGAGCCACTGGACCTGCTCTGCTTCCTTGTTCGTGTACTGTGGGCCTGCACTCTTGTTGGTGAGGGCACTGCCCTCCCTTGCTGCTCTGACACCCTGCACTTGGCAAAGCTACAAGTCAGATATGCAGGGCATCCCTAGCTGGTACTAATAAAACCTTTACAAGGTCACATGCCACAGTGCATTTCTGGAACGTGTCAGAGAGGTTAGATGCTTGATTTGGAATACTAATCACCTCCTTTCTATAAAGCCAAGACCTTTTGGTACTATTAATTCAGCTGTTCAAAGTTCAAGGGGAAGAAAAACCCTACACAGTAGATGTGGGGAGACTTTTAAAAGACAAGATAGGCTTTTCATACATAATATCACAACTTCAAAGTTTATTAGCTAGCACATGACTTATTCCAAAGTAGTTCCATGTGCTAATGTATTTTGAGAGGTCATCTGTGCCTTTTGTGGGATTGTTTAAATATATTAGGTTTATGTAAAGTTAGTTAAACAGCAGACCCAGCCTCAATGGATTAATGAATTATAGAGTGCATTTATACAGACCCAAGCCATACAATAGGTACAGTGTCTCACATCGCTCTGGATGTGTATCACAGGGTTCTGCACCACAGAGAGTGTTTTCAAATAGGACTTCTTTATAGTTGTTTTTTTTTTCCAGTCTAACCAATGGCGCCAACAACACTTCAGAGATCTTGCAGTTCATTTGAGAGAAGCCTTTACCACACTTTCAGCAAGCAATAGGAATTACTCTGGTCATCTTCCATGTGTGCTGGGCTGAGCTTATTTTACCATAGCCTTTAGGAAAGTGTTTTCCAGCTGTTCCTTTATTATCTGAGCAAAGAGACTGAAAGCAGAGGCCAGAATAAAAGCCCCTTACAGTCCATTGGAGGAGATACGGAGAGGCCGTGTGAGGAGGGATTTTCTGGCCGTGATTCCCTTCCTTGCTTCCGAAGCCCTTGCCACATTCTGCATTTCACCTAATCCCCAGAGTCAGATGCTAGCACCACTGGGGCAATCTGTAGGTCCTTTTCCAATCAGCCAATGGAGCAGCTTGCTGGCTGGGGATGACTGACTCCTCATCGCCCAGAGATTCTCTTGACTGCAAAGAGTTCCCACCACACTGACTGAATGGACTTTGCTTACAGTAACAGGTCCTGACTTCTAAGATGAAGCCAGTAAAGAAGGAAGAGTACACTGACCAAACTGACTCCAGACTTCCCAACATGTAAGTATCCTAAACTGTGGGAAAAACTCATCCATGCTTCTTGAAGTCTCCACAATCCCCTCTTTGTGTCCTCTTCCAGAGCAGAACAGACAGGAACTAAGTGAGACAGCAATCTGCCTGTATACTTAATTAGTGCAATTTTCCTTGAGTGGCCTGTTGCTTTTAGGCATAGATGCAATCTGCTGTGTATGACATCCATATCATCAATATTAGAAATAAAGTGGGGGAAAAGGTCTCCTGTTTCTGTATACTGTCTCATCCATTCCCCTTTGGCCACTGAGGGATTGTCCTCTACAGTCAAAACAGGACTGGAGAAAAGTACTGAAGGGATCTCAAAGGCACAGCTGAATAAGTCTTGCTAAAATAACGACCTGGGGAAAGGCAGAGGATTTCTTCTGTCTCTGTAGCCCTTCCATGCAGCAGAAACTGGGTGAATTGTTCTGAGTGAGTGCAATTAAAAAGTCCACGCTTGTGTCTACGAAGAGGGTCTAAATACCAAGAAGTGACCTTGGAAGAAGTTTTAAATTCCTTCCAGAAGCCGTAGGATGACCAACTCAAGAAGTAGTTAGAAGTGCATCACTGAAGGAGCAAATTAGGTAGTGAGTATTGCACTTGTGTGACATTGCCAACAGCACCATAGTAAGACATCCAGGCACTTGAGGTACCTCTCAGTTCACCCAACCCACTTGTCTTACTGTTATCTGCTCTGCTGCAAACCATCAGCTCTTCCCCTGGGCAGCAGTAGAAGTCAGCAGACCTACGTTGTTGTAAGGACCTGCTGAAAACTCAAGGGGAAGCTTAATCAAAACTTTCATTTAGACACCAGTAAAGTATGAGTGACAATTTTGCTTCCCCTGGGGGTGAGGAAGAATTAACAATATCAAGAGAGTAAAACATAGATTCTAAATGGGGCTGCAGCCCTTTCAGATTGAATGTTCTTTCTTGAGAGGTATTTGGATGGGAGGACTTCAAGAGCTTCAAAGTAGCAATTTGGAAGGTAAGTATTAGCTAGTGGTTAATACTTTATTACAGTGCTAGAGGGCACTGTACTGTTGAAGGTACTGTTTATGGATCAAATATAATAGCTAGGAGCTAGACAGTTTAATGGCTTGAGATTCCTGTGCACTTTTAGTTAGCGAGACATGTTAATCCTGACAGCGTTGTAACTCATAATAATTGCACTCTTCCCGTCTCAGACACGCTGTGCTTAATTCTGTGTTGTCCTGACCCCGTGGACTCCTTTCTTCTGAAGATGTGCAGGAAAATATAAACTACTGCCATTCGGGATTGAAAAACATTCCATGTGCAGTTTGCAGTAGTGCAGATGCCTGCGTGTTGTTCAGGCCACGTAAAGTCTGCAATGTCTGGAAGGCCGTTACCACGGGCTTGTGTAAGCACAACTGTGGGCAGCAGCACTTCATAAAAACCATCTCCTACCCAGCGAGATCAGCTTCACAGTTGATAGATAAGCATGAAATGCACTTCTAACTGCCATCAGTTCAGATAAACAGAACTTAAAACCCTTTTTCCAGAATGCCACCAGTTGTCTTCTAACACTACCACAAAGCCGGTGTCCATCTCAGTGACTTCAAACAGTTCTCACCTTGTGCACTTGTGTTACATGTTTCTCTGCAGAAAATTGCTGGTTTCATCTCCACTGCTGTACTTTTAAATTAAAAATAAGAAATAGTGTCACTATCTGAAAAATTCATACCTTGTCTACAAAGTTCTTACTTTTTGCATGTTTTATTCACACTATTTTTTTCATTAAAATGTTGTTTCATGAACAAAACATTAATGTTTGTCTAAAATATTGTGATAGTTTTGTTTTTAAATCAGAATTCAATTTCAAAGCTAAACATGACTTTTCACTTTTGAAAGTGTGTTTTGATGTTTTTTATTCTCACTGGCATTTTTTCATGGTAGAAAGGGAAAAAAAGGAAGCTGGGAATTTTACCGGCTTTTTGAAAACTTTCGTAATTATTAGATTTCCTACAAGTGTTTCTTTTCTTCTTAAAGTTTGGAAACCCCATGTTTTCACTTTAAAAAGTCTCTTAAAGTAACTTGACTATTTCTCTTTTTGAACTTCAGTCAGTGTTTATAATGTAAGTTCTTCCTGTATATACAAAACATGATGAAAACGAAGTTATTGCTGTTTCTGGCTGATTCCACTACCCAAAATATCAGTCCCAGACTGTGATATCATGACAGCAAGCAAGTCTTGAATGATGAACAGTCTGTGTTTTTCCGTGGCCCCAGCTAGAAACCCACATAGTTAACAGGTCCATTAAATCTACCGTCCAGAAGATCTGCTGCCATGGGAGAAAGTGCCCTGGGAAAGTGCTTTCTGGCAGCAAGTCGATTGTGGGTTTGGAGTTGGGTAACTACCCAAGTGCAGTGAGGGGACAATATGCAACTGATGGTCAGGGAAACGCAAAACTGTGAGGGTAGCCACCAACAGAGTAGATGCTGCTATAAAAATAACAGCAAATTTTATTGCCATTTTATTTTTTCTTCAACAAACTGTGGGAATTAACTCTGAAGAAAGAAGATCACACTGGACACCTGAGCTCTCTTCAGTGGCCTTTCCTACCCTACAGAATATGGCTTCTTTCTCCATCTTGCATAGCTGTGCCTGCAAATCCCATCTTGCACGTTCCCATGAGCCTGTTTCCAGCGCAATTTCTGCTTGGCAGTGAACTGCTGTTTTTCCTGCTTCCCCTCCCATCCCCCAGCTCATGTTCTGAGCAGCTGTGAATTGGGCTGATCGTTCTCGGAAAAAAATCTAGCTGTTGGCCTGTCCTAGGAAGAGAATTAGCTATCCATGCTGCTCTGCATCCCATGCTTCTTTCTTCTTCCTTCCTTTCCCCTCTCATCTCCGCTTCCTTTTTACTCCCCTGCTGCTACCTTATAAATTGTAGTTCTCTCTCATTTTAATCTCTCTTCCCTCCCACCAGCTTAATGGATGTCAGCATCATGTAGCAAATTATTCCAAGTCCTAAGAATTCTTTCGAGAAGTGGCTGGGAAATTTTGACATGTAGAGGTTTTCTGGGGAGATGTTTTATGAGTGTGCTGGGTTTGATTAAAATGGCAGCTAGTATCAGGAAGGCAAGAAAGACTCCAGCACTGTCTGACAGTCACCTGGAAGGTAGAAAAGGGACTTGAAGCTGGATTTACAACATTTCAGGAAGTTTCTTCCAGGTTGTAATGCATCTCCCTCTCCAAAATATAAGAAATTTCAAAGATGTCCACATACTAGAAAATGTTTTCCTTTCTAGCTGCTGCACATCTGTGATTAGTTTATACGGGTTTAATTTTGATCTTAGCTCCTTATCCTACAGTTTGCTGAAGTATTTGAGTTGTGGGGTTTTTTTTAAATTTTGTGATGCTGACAGTGGCTAAAATCTTTATGCACCAAATCTTTCTTGCAGGAGATCTCATCATTCTGTATTGCAGTGGATGGCACAGTCTTGGGTGCCACCAGATCTTGCAAAGTTGCAAAACTACTGTAAGACAACAAAGTCTGCTGCTCATAAGAAAGCCTCAGGTAATAGCAACTGCAAATGCTCCTCATTAGTGGATAAGTGCTCCTGCTTTTCTGGCTTATTCAGCCCCCTTACAGCACAGTTGCATGCTCCTGGGTGCCGTTTCTGGTCTATGCTTTACCCTTTTTTGAAAATACAGATGAAGCATGGGATGGTGGCCGGCACACGGAAGCATGTAATGGCCAAATGCGGGAAATAGCCAATTAAAGGATCAAAGTCAGGGAAATTAAGCCTGGAGAGGAAAGGGCACACATAGGGTGGGGTTGGGAAAAGCAGGATAATAGCAGCCCTCAGGGGAGACACCAGAGTAGGAAATGGGAGTAGAATCAAAGAAGCAGAGGGCAAAATGCAACTGCTATCCCTTGCAGTGACTGTCTAAGAAAGGAGAGAAGCAGCACAGGAAGAGAGAAATGGAAGAACTGTGTAATACATACAGATTTTGAAAGTTGTTTAGCTAGTGCACTCTCAGCAGGGCCTACCTGTACATAGGGCTGTGTGAGCAGGCCTTCCAGTGCCGTTTGGCAGCTGAATTAGCTGTCGGTGAGCGCTCCCACTTTGCTTCTCAGCAGTCTGCCAGCACCACCACGCTGCCGCTCGCTCTCCCTCTCTGCTGCCACTGCTTGGGTCCCTCCCTCCCCTAGGTCCTCAAAAGCCCCTATCATCTGACCTCTGCTTTTGAAGTAATGTTCACTAATATTGTTACTAATATGCCCCTGCTTTTGACAAGCTAGATCCTTGTTTTTGATGCCTTAACTATATGTAGTTTGCGACCCTTTTTAACAAAATCAGATATTTTTAACTTGGTGCAGCACGGCAGTGAGAATATTCATACTTTGGAGCAGGGGGAGCCTACACTTACTCTGCTTAAGTCAACATGAGGTGACTTGAACAGCACTGAAATTCCAAAGATAAAATAAGAGTGTCCTTCCTGCCTGGGCTTTACTAAACCTTTTTAAAATTTTTTTAGGAGCTCATATTATGGATAGACTCAAGTTGCCCAAGAGACACTTCTGTTATAAAAGGTTTTTCATGCAAAATGAGATGTTTACAAAACAGGGGAAATACTGAAATGTTTGTTTGGGTTGATTTTCCCCTCTGAATAATTTTAAATGGCAATATGCAAAGCAAAGTAATTTTTCTTGTATGTCACACTGTTTCATTAAGGCCCTAACAGAAGACACTTGATCTAGAAATTAAGATAAGTTGCTTCAATCAGTACTAAGTAGCAGGTGCCCTTAGTGATTAAATGTAATAGAGTATTTCCATTATTCTATTAAGCCTTATGTCAGCAGTTGTCATAGTTCCTCTCATATCCTGAAATACTGTGCAAACATGTTCAGAACAACAGTTCAGAATCTTGGAATGAATGCTTTCTGAAAGTGAGGAATCGAATGATTTTCACTTCACAGAAATTTGATAACATTTGCGTTTGGTCTATAGCAGATTAAAAAACAGGAATTGAAATATTTTCTTTTCCTGTGAAGGATAAAGTATTAGGTTTGATAGTACAATGTATTGCTGACACAGTGTAGGTGCTGTTCTGATTCTATATTTACTGTATTATATGTGAAGAGCACAAAAGCACCTTTCTGCTGAGTAGTGTGCTCTTTCCCTGCCCTTTGGTCCTTCTCACATGGATTGAGGGTGTTGGGGAAAACACCCAACACCCTAAACCCCTTACACAGCAAGCTAATTTATTCTAGCAGCAGATACAGACAGAGAAAAGCAATGGAAAAAATACTTGAATGATGATTAGGTCAGTACCCTGGGCTTTTAGTTGCCATTTAAATTTAAATATGCACTGCAACGTGAGGTAAATAGGCCAAATGAGTCTACAGAGAGCCCTAGTAGCATGCAGTCTGAGACACTCATAGCAACATACCTCACAAATGACTATGGCCTGGCTTCTTGTGGTCAGCTGCTGGGTGACTAGCCTGTATCACACACCCCTGCAGAAAGCATTGTGTGGAACAAAATAAACCTGTAAAAGCTGATAAAACTGTAAACAACACTTTGAGGTGGGTTATTGAGGCAACAGCAAGGGGACTCATGCTTGGTGCGCTGAGCTCTCTCAGTCCTCTCATTCACATCACGTCTGCATTTAGGTTTGACAATATCTTTTCTGGGTGTATATTACATTACAGAACTTGACAACTGTAGAATTTCAAGTCTGACAATCTTGTAAGTTAATAATGGACTTTTTTCTCAGAGTAACCAGGAGGGAGGCATAGACAATGACTTATCTACTTAATTGAAATTTGAGGAGTTAAGTTCTGTTTTCATTTCTGTCAGCACAATCCCAGGGAAGTCAATCATATGGAACCAAGTGTGCAATTTAATCCTAAATTGTTTGTTATATTCAAGATGCCTGTTTCCACACTGAGTGGGATCCTACCAATCCAAACTGAAATAACTCAATTTCTTTCTCAGCTAGGCTTTCACTGATTTTTAAAAAATCCACATCTTTTTCCTGACAACTGGTGCAAGACGGGTAAGGTGGAAGCAGGGGTGGGTACGTACCCTCTCCCACAGTCTGGCCTCTTGCAAAGTGGAGAGGCTTGTGGTAGGACATGGAACTCCTTTTGTTTCATCTGCTGCCAAAATAGTAATGTGATGCCATTAACACAGACAAAGATCTAAGGGCCTGGTTCTGCTTTGGCCTACATCAACTGTTTGTTATACTACTGTGTAATATAAATGTTGCCAATTCTGAGACACAGCTCTAGTTCAGTGTCCATTCTGGCTGCATTACTGCTCTGAGAGACAACTGCCCAGAAACATCAGTGAAAGAAACTTACAGGCTGTGGTCAGGAAAAGCAGCTTTCTTTGGAAAGGTTTCTCAAATCTCCAGCTAGGCCCATGCCGACTGAGATCAAATAGGTATACTAGTGGGATCCTGGCTGCTGTTCCATGTATTCAAAACAAAAAGGCAAATTCAGTAGTCATCTGATGGCAGGAACAAGCCCAGCTCCTTCCATACTGCCTGGCCCCCTCTGAGGATGCTGGCCCACATGCTGTCAGGCAAGGTCTGACTTGCCCACAGTGCTGAGAAGTCCTCTGCCTGCATCCAGTGTTGGCATTCATCTGCAGCACTGATTTTTTATTTCTGCAGTTTGTGGTGGAAAAAAACTCCATAAGCAAAACAAAGGTATACCTGGCAGGTGAAAACCCCATGGATACATAAGTCTCTCAGAACACAAAGCAGGGAAATAAATTTAAGCCAGGTTTCCCATATTCTCAGCAGGTGGCTTTCCTGGTGGACCATTAGGAGGAAGATAGTACTATAGAAAGTCTAGTCCCAAAAGACAGGCCTGAATGCAGGATGATGAAGACCATGATTTTTGGAAAAAGTCATAGACCAACTGAGGTCAAAAGGGACCTCTGAGGATCATCCAGTCCAGCCCCCCTAGTCGAAGCAGGGTCAACTTTGATTAGGTTACTCAGGGCTTTGTATCCACTCAAGCTTTGAATATCTCTGAGAATGGGGATTCCTCCATTTCTTGGGGAACCTATTCCAGTGTTTAACTCCCCCATTATGAATTTCTTTCCCCAGATATCTAGCTGGAATTTTTCATGTTGCAACTTGTGTCCCTTCCTTCTCAGGCTATCTCTGTGTGCTTCTGAGGAAAGCTCAGTTTCCTCTATGGATTCCCATTATATAAGCAAAGATAGCAATAATATTGCTCGCTAACCTTCTTCTATTATGGTGAAGAAACCCAGCTCTCTCAGCTTTTCCTTGGTTGTCAAGTGCTCTGGCTCTTCTGTTAATTAATGTGGCCTCTGTTGGACTTGCTGCGGTATGTTAGTGTCCCTCTTGGGCTGCGGTCCCAAAACTGACACAGTACTCCAACTGTAGTGTCACCAGTGCCAGACAGAGGAGAATAATCACCCCTGTCTAGATGGCTCCACTCTTGCTAATACAGCCCACTATGTGGTTGGTTGCCTTTGATGCAAGGATACGTGGCATCAAAGGGGAGGTTCCTCCTGTTTTCCAATTACTTCACAGTCTACCTATTCAAACCAAATCTCACCAGTTTAACTACAAGGATAATATGAGAGACTGTGCCAAAGACATTTCTGTACGGAAGGTAAAACAATATTCACCGCTGTCCTCTCATCCACAAGTAGAGCATACAATTTGCTAAAAAAAATGGCCACTTCATGACAAAATCCAGATACCAGTCCTCAGGGAGAGGCAGTGCTGATCACGTTCTCAGTGTTCGCTGGCTTCTGCCTTTCCCTCCAGAGGTCTTCCATGTATGAGATTGGTTCCAGCACATAACTTCATTCTTCCAGGCCCCAAAGCTATACACCACTTTCCCATGCAGAGCTCAGCTTCCACATGCTTTCCTTCTTGTGTTAATAGGAAAGGAAAGATGCCAAGTACTTGGGAAATTGTGTCCCAAACCACACTCACACGTAGGAAGTCTTCTTTTGGCCTCACTCGATAGTGGTTTGTTTCCATCCAGTCTCTGCACATAATGTGAAGATGATAATGTCATAGAATCACAGAATCATGTCCTTCAGTGGGGAAAGCATAAATGCTGTCTGTCAACCTGATCATCCTAGTTTATCTTGCACACACTGCTAGAGATGTTTATCTGTCATCTGTCTCCTAGCATCCTGGTAAGTCTCTCTCCCATTTGTCTCTAATGTACTAATTAGTATGATCTCTAGAAAATATTCAATTATTATTATTACCTAGGTGTCAGGAGATTCTGATGAAGTTCATGATGCTGCTATAGCAGGTGGTACCCAAAAGTACTTCACCCAAACCTTTTCTAGTTAAATAAGACAAAGGAAAGCAAGATGAAAACAGAGAATAGTGAAGTAACTTGCACAATATTGTCCAAATCAGCAGCAGAAAGAGGTTCCAGGGATTTAAAATCTATTTGATCACCTGATAAACCAGTTTCTGTGAATACTCTGTGATTGTTGTCCACATGCCTGGGTTGCTAGCCCAGGCCATAGAATGCCTTTTATATTCCTTTAATCCCTTGTCAGTGCCCCAAAGTTACCCAGGTCTTTGTAACAGCCACCAAACCTAGAGTCATAATTCACCTCACAGGAACACAGGAGTTGTGTAAACAAATCATAATCCCTGTTCTTGCAAGCATTTCTAGAACCCAGGTCCTATGCATACAAGCTTTATCTCTGAGTCCTTTTGTGTGCCTCCATAGACTTCTGGCTTAGGATTCGATTCAGTTCTGGGTGTCTCCATGCTATACATACAATAACACCATACCACTGGTCTCAGGAGAAGCTGATTCTGAAAATGTGTGGCAGGCCAAATCTTCCTCCATTACTTGCAGAAGAATAACTTTGCTTGCTAGTCTGCAAGTACAATTTTCTTCCCTTCCAAAATTTAAATCGGTATATTCTGCCAAAATTCCTTCAAGAAAAATTTTGAGGGAGCTTTTGCTAAGGTATGCCCTCCACCTTTCTATTTCCTCTGCAAAATCACCCTGGACATGACAATATACATAGCTTGCTTTCAGCCACTGAATTAGTGCCCATGAAACCGTGGGTAAGGGATGCTGGAGTGCTGGCGCTGTATGTTTACTCGAAGTTGCAAGTTTGGATTCTGAAAGACCTGGAGGTGGACCCTGGGTGGAGAAGAAACGATCCGAGAACATGCTTCTGCTGCTGCCACAAACTTAAGGGGCAGCAAAACAAAAGCAAGTGGGAGCCCAGGCTGGTCTTGCAATGCTGAGTGAGGCTTTCGGAAGGAAAGGAGAGGATGAGGTGACTGGGTTGTTGAAACAGCTGCAATGAATCAGCAGCTCTCCTCCCCTGCCCGCCCCTTGCTGCACAGCAGCCCCCTCCTTGCCAAGTAAAACAAAGTC
Organism: Tetrax tetrax; assembly: GCA_009806455.1. Classification (NCBI taxonomy): domain Eukaryota; kingdom Metazoa; phylum Chordata; class Aves; order Otidiformes; family Otididae; genus Tetrax; species Tetrax tetrax. The sequence goes on from WHYT01017770.1 coordinate 73,273, forward strand.
ATCCCAAAAAGTGCAGTCTACCACAGTGCGGCCGAATCACGCTGCAGGACAGGACCAGCCCACAAATGAGAGAGAAAGGAAAGAGATGTTTTCGGATGAGATGTGAAGCTGATGTGATAGTGAATTTCTTGACAAGAACTGCAAAGAGCAGCAGCAAAGGAGATCGGGAGAAAAAATAGGGAGGGAAACCCAGAAAAAGGGAAAGGGCCAAACTTAGCTTTGCCGAAAGCAGAGCCAGCTGAGCTAATCGCAGTGAAAGTTCCCTTTGGTTACAGCGGGATGAGATGTGCTGCTGCCACCTGTAACTTGTGGTTCCTGCTTTATCTCCTTAGCCCGACTGGCTAACAAGCTACTGCTAGCTAATGTGGCAGGTTCTTTGTCCAGACAATTTACAGCCTCTGGAGTCAAGCTCAGGCCAGAGCTGAAAAGTTTGGCAGCTTGTAAGAGTCACTTAGATTAAAGAGGGAGCTTGGAGGCTACTGTCCCACGTGGATCAAAGCAGTGTTTTGAGGAGAACCCCAAATATGAGGATCCATAGGAAATCAGTGCAAGAAACAGGTGAGTGAACATTGCAAATACTCAATATACAGCAGCACTTGGCTTACTGCTACACGGCATCTCATCTTCACCCTACTCCCCTTCCCAGCTGTGCAGCTCAGCTTTTTGTTGGGGTGCCGCGCAATCGGTTAGGCCGATGCCCGCTTCAGGACAGTTATTGCAGGGAGCACAGTCAGAGTCTTTGTGGTTGCTCAGCTGATGGCGCAATGGTCTCTCTCAGGATTCAGCCCAGCAACAGTAATGATACAGCTGGCCTGTCTTGCCTGATGGGATCGTTTCCACTGTATTATAACTGTGATTTTCAGCTCATTAATTCCAGAGTATTTTTAGGCTCTTTGAAAAAAAAAAATGTGCTGAATTTGCAATGTTGGCTTTTTTTTTTTATTTTGTTTTGGTTTTGTTCCCCCTTAACTGGTGACCAGGAGAAAAATAAATTGCTAGGCAGAGATCCCCCAGTTCAGCTTTCTTCCTGCACCCCTCTCAGAAGAGAAGGGAACTCTCAACAAGCTGCTGAAAGAGGTCAGTGAAGCAAGTCAGTAGGTTTCTGGGGATGAACTGGGAGCCCAGGCATAAAATAAAAGTGAGGAGGAATTTCAGCTGAGACCATCTTCCATTCTGTCATCTTATGGAAAAGAAAAAAATCTCTCACAGAGAGGTGAGGGCTGAACTTAACTTGCTCATTGAAAACCAGAACTTAAGAAGCTCTGAGCAGAAAACTGCAGGAAATAACATGGTTCTAATTGTCACCACCAGCAGCCATCCTTTTCAGCCTCCAATTGCCAGAATCCCCTCAATAGCCTTGTCCTTCCTCCAGGTCATTTGTCCCCCAAAGAAAAAGCAGACAGTTGTCCCTTGGTAGCTCCCAGAAGAGGCTTCCTCTGTCTTCTGGCATGTGATAGAGCACAACACCACTGATTTGTTTCTCTTGCACCTGTTTGACCTGGGATAAAACCATGCCCTGCTCCATTTTGGGGAGGGAGGATACTGGAGCTACTTCTCCTTTGTCACATATAGATCAGCGAGGGATACCCTGTCAATTGTCATTTCTGTGTATGTCTGTTTCGTGTTCTGGTATTAAAGCCCAGAGCCTCGGGCATCTGTTGGATTTTGTTTAAATGCTTTATTGGATTTTATGAACCTCATATACACCAGACAGACCATAGGAGATATGTCCTGGTGATATCCGCAACAACCAATTAAAATCCCAGCCATGTTTTAACTCAATTTTCAATGAACTATGGAGACACAGCCCTCTCCTCTATAGGGTGAACAGAGATCTCATTAACTACATTTAATTGAGAGTGGCAGCTACTGGATTTTATACATTAGGGAGCACTTCTGTAGACATTGCATCTTTCAAATGCATACACTGAAAAATTATAATGAATCCCATGATCGATACGGAATCATCTTTCTTGTTTCCAGTGTTGCTTCAGTTCCAAGGTTACTTGAATAGACAAGCTTCGGTTAATAAAATTCACATTTTCTTCACCCTACAAAATTTTTTACAAACTGACTTTTATTCTTTTTTTTTTTTTTTTCTCTTTCTTTTGGCACCATCTTTATCAATTGGCCCTTTGAAATAACCTAAAAAATCCTTTTCCCCCTCTGCTTAATTTTGAGCATTTCAAGGCTCTTGGGAGCTGCAGACAATACTTTTTTAAAGTGTATGCTGTTGTTTCTATTTTAGAGAAGGAAATTAAGAGAAAGCGTGGTTAGGTGTTTCTCACGCTGTGTGGCATGCAGGAAGGCAGTGGTTAAGCTGTGCACTGAGCTCTAAAGCCCCAGGACACAGAGCATAGCACTAATACTAAGCCATCTTTACTCCATAATTCATCAGAGATTCCTGGGAAGGTGTGTGAGCTCCTTCATGTTATTGAGGACCAGGAATGTCATTTGAGGTCCATAATCCACTGAATGCGATGAAAAGGTAGTGGGAAGAGCACCCATGTGGCATTGCATGCTCACATGCATACACACACAGATAGGCTTTCCCATACCTTATTGCGACTAAGTCACAGTAATTCCTTATGTCACCTTCCCTTGAAAGCTTTATAAGTGGAAATATATATGGGAAGACAGTATATTAGAGATTATTTAAGAAGGTGTCAGTCTTTCTTCAATGAGCTGTGCTAACCCAGTTAATTCTCCGAGAGTTAATCATTGTTTCGGTCATTTTGCACATGGTCTTTAGAGAATCATATTCCTCACTGTAGGTCAGCTTCACCCTGTGGATTATCTCTTCTTATGGATGTTAATTCCCTTGTGAGCATGATAGCTTTGTAAAGGTAGTTACATACTTCCTTCAGAACTTTCTAAGCCCCATTTTGATGTATGTTCAGAGCTTTGAAAACATCTGCTTTCTAACTGAACTGCTTCAGGCTCGGTCTCTGTTTGAAGTGTAATTGTTTTGGAAAGTCTGAAGAAATTATTTTCTTCTGTTCATGTTTTTGGGTCAGGAGAAAAAAAAAATGTCTCTTTGAGAGCCTAGTGATAGTAATAACAGTATTCCACTGGGGATGTGCAGGTAGCGGATTCACCCCTGGCAGGGAAGGATTGGGAGCAGGAGGGCCAAGTTGCCCCTTCTGCCTCTCGTCCTGGCCCTGGTCCTCACGGTCTTGCCATCTCGGATCGGTTGCAGGCGGTACAGCTTGCGCTTGGGCAGAGTTGGGGGCAGGAGGGAGGTGTGAGGCGGCTGCCAGGCTTTCATGCCATCAGCTCAGTGGCTAATTGTTTGCATAGCTTTGCCTTTCCCAGTGATCTTCCCTTGTGTCCTGTGTTCCTCATGTGGTTTCCATTAAGGTCAGGATGGGGGAAGGGAAGCATGTGAATTATTGCAGTATTTACTCTCACTTATCATGCCAAAGCTTGGAGTGTGCTGTGGTTTAGAGGCTGCGGGGAGTTGCAAGCAGTGCACAAAGGCAGTGTTTGAGTGCTCTTAGCTGCACTGGTCAAAAGGCAGAAATGTCCCTCTCCCATCCCTTCGCAAGACCCTGACCATCTCCTTTTCCTACTGGAAGCTGCACAAGGAACATAAAATTGACTCAAAACGGCATGAGAACTAGATCCTCCACCCAGCTGAAAAGAACATGACAATTTGAACAAAGTGATTAATTCAGGGAATGTGGCTGCCATTTCCAGGGGGGAGAGATGGGGACAGCCAGCAGAACCAGCATGAGCTCACATCCACAACAGAGCAAGGGACTGATCTTCTCCTGAGAGACGACTTCTCTGGCAATTGGTAAACCTCTCTGAGTATCTCAGTTGTCATCTTGCCCCTTCTGTTGCATAAAATTAACAAGGTATTTCAACCATTTACATGTGAAATTTCTCCCATGTAGTCCAAGTAGGTTTTATTTCCCCTCCTTTTCCTTTTCATCTTTCTGTGGGTGGGTATTCCTTGACTTTCACTCCACTGGTATGGGTAACTGGCAAAGCAAATTGAAGCCTGGGACTCTGTGCCTGCTGGCTGTTCACTGCAATTTGCTGGAGATGTTGTAATTGCTGGAATTGGGAGGATAGTCCTCTCTTAGATGTCTGGATCCAATGATCCTTTTCTTACATGTGGCTCCAAAGTGTGGAGCCAAACTGTTGAATACTCTTCTGCTGAGTAGATTACAGATGAGAAAGGGTGCTGGATCTAGGTCAGAGCCTCAGAGCAGCTTGATACAGATAGATGTTGTTGAGAACACAAAAACTTGAAAGGGAGCTGATTACAGCTTGACAGCTCCTGGCTGGGTTTCCCTGGACAATCTCCCCATCCTCCTCATGCTTAGTCTTTCCTTTGATGGATGAAAGGGTAGCATCACATGTATAGAGTATTTTTTTCTTTCTGTTACGTGGATAGATTTCTGTTGGGGGTTCAACAACTTGCATGAAAGAAAAAGCTGCCCAGAGTAAAGATAACGAAAGAAAAAGCATATCCAGTGAAAGCTCCCCCTTTTGTCAGAGACACCTGAAGAAGTGGTCCTACACAGTTTTTGTGCCTATTACAAACCCCTGTAACCCAGGGATTGTTCCTAACGAGGAGGCTTTGTATCTGCCTCTGGCTTCCTCAGGGGATGGTTTACAACGAGGCAGTTCATAAACTGGCCTATCTCCTTACAGGCCAAGAAGAGAGAAGGAAAATCAAGGAATGGAAGGCAGACAAGTTCAACTTCTGGAATCTATCTTGTTGGTTTCCAACTGGACTGATTTCATATTCTTAACCCTTTCAGCAGAACTACAGTCCTCAATGCAATAGCACCCACGTGTCCTGCTACGCTTGGTGAAAATGAGGATGTGTGTAAAAAGCAACCTGTAAAGCTGTAAACAGCTTTAGCTGTAAAGGGGAGCAGGTGGGTCTCCAACAGGCAGAAGGGACAGTGCAGAGTACTAGAGGGGTAGAAGCCAGGATGCCTAGATCCCAATCTAGTTCTGATTGTGTTAAATTGCTTGGGTTTTTTTTAAAACAAAGATGCCCACATGCTTCCCTAATAGCCTCAGAACACCAGTCATACATTAAAAAAAAATTGCTAAAAATATATAGTTCTCTGAAAATCTATTTTTAGTTAACAGTACAGCTCTGAAAAACAATCTAATGAAACGAACTAATAGCCATATTGGACTAGTGATACCTGGCTTTCTGCAATTCTGTTAAGACTGACAGAATTCTCTGATGTGTGAGAAGACGTAAGTAGCCTTCAAAGATTTTCTCACACTTACAACAATATTGTCTCACATGGAGTCTCTTGTATCTGCTAAGTCCCAAGCTCACACTGCAGTTTTAATTCAGCACGGAATGGGTACACTTAGGTTTCTCTCCTATAAGCAACCACTGATTTTTTTTTTTTTTTTTCCTGAACTTGTACAATCTGTATAGTTTGGGGCCAAAAACCCCGCTTGAATTTGGTTTAAACTGGCCGGAAGAATGAAAGTTTTGCTGGGATGACAAAAGGAGAACTGGATTTCTTATGTCTTGTTTCCTTAGTAAACTAGGCTAAAACCAACTTAGAATGAACAATTCTAACCAGCTCCAGTCACTACTTGGCATACCATCAAAAGTTGCTCCCTTGCTGTAGAGGGCTTCGTGAAGCTTAAAGGCCGGGCTGTAGCCTGTACTGTTACATAGACTATATGGTCTCAGATTTCTATTTGTCAGGGCCACCAACAGCAGGATAAAAAGACAAAAGCTGGTAACAGGATTTTCTGGGAATATTTCTGAGTCTGTATTAGTATTCTGGGGTAGAAGTGGCAGGGGATTAATTTTAAGGCGGGGGGGGGGGGCAATTTTATGGCTTTTAATATTCCTGGATACATAGAAGAACACCTGTAATTTGTTAGCAAGTCAGTAAAGGTGGACTAGCAGTTCTGGCATTTCCAGGAAGGTTAGGAATGAAACCCATAACTAATCCTAGTTTGTGGGGAAGACGTGGTGATGGTTTGTCATGGACTAGGCCTGTGCCTTTCAGTATGAGATTCTGCAGCAACCCCAAATTCCAGCAGCAAAGCCTTGCATCTGTCTCACACATGATGAATTTTCCTCCCACATCTCCTGATGAGCGTTTGCTTGGTAAAGGAGAATCTCAGAGATGAGACATTTGCTTGTAGGTCCAAGCTTTTGTAGGAAAGAACTCTCTGCACATAATTAGTCTGCAGTGAGCTGAGTGAGCTAACCCTAATGGTATCCCAGTCCTTTTCCAGTAACCACTCGATACATAGACGGGATAGTTTTGCCATTCACCGAAGTTTCTTGTATGTCGTCGTCTTCTTGCAAGTGGAAGCAGACCCAGTGCGACTTAAGGGACAGTCTAGCATTATCCCAAGACCAAGCTCCCTGACTGAATTCTGATTCTGCCAGGAGGGGACGTAGTGCAGCGGTGGCTGTTCTGGAGAGTGTATGGCAGCCTCTTCCCAGCACCTTTGAACAGCACCAGACAGGCAGACTGCTGGGGGGCTGGGATGGAAGATCACTGGCTTGCTGAGCATTAACTACATGCAGACACAGCTACCATTTCTAGCTGCTAGGCATGCTCGAAGAGATCCTACAACATACTCCCACTTAAGAAGAATAAAAAAGCTTTATACTTAGGTGAGGAGTTTTTTATTAGATAGATGATTGATTTATGAGATAAACAATCTACTTGTTCATCAGAAAATCTTTTGCCTTTCCTGGGTGCTGGAATTTTCAAGGATACTGAACCTTTTTGATAAATCATCATCATAAGACATAGATCTGCATAGCATAGTTTGCCCAAGCAGATGTAAGGCAAATTTCTCATATCCCGAGCTTCACCACGGCATGCTACACAGGATTTTGAGTGACTCTTGCTGGATGTTGGAAGTTGAATCAGCTTCTCTGTGTCACTCAAAGTTTTTGAGATTGTCGTATGTCAGTAAGTTTTAGGGGTGGTTTTTTAAGCTGTTCTCTCTGTTTTCTAGAATTAGGAAATCCATCCACATTTTTTTGCTAGGGACTCCTCCCTGCCTTTTTTTAGCCAGTAGGACTTTCCCTCAGGAAAGGCTAACTATTCTATTCCTTCCTTTTGGAGCAATGCACTCTCACTAGAATTCAGTCTGTATGCAATTTCTCTGAATTAGAATTTAGGATTTTTCTTGTGCGAGGTTCCTGTGTTATAAACTTGCTTCAAAAAGAAACACCGTGGGTTAAACCAAAATGACTTAAGCATCCATAGCCAGGGAGAATTTAAAAAGTTTGGACAGAGAAAAAAAAATTATTTTTCTTTTAATCTTTAAAGCTTTCCTGAAAGCATCTCAGGCCATTCAAATGCCACTTTAACCCATCAGTCCTGGGGAAATACAGTAGTTTGGTGCAGCAAGTTGTTGAAAGCAAGGGAGATTGTGTCTTTCTCTGTGCTTCAGAGATCATGTTGGCTCTGTCCCCCTTTCTTGTGACATCTGCAGATGGGCTGAAGCAGTGTCTATGTATTCACACCCATCAGAAACAGAAATTTTAAGCGTCCTGTTGCCAAACCCAAGATGTCATGAAACATTCAGCAGCCAGGGAGGCAGTGGAAGTGTGAAACAGCATTTCACCTCTGGAGCTTTGGGATTAGGTTTTGACAAGGTCATGTCAGGAAAATTTGTTTATCTGATCCTCTCAAAAAGTCCTGCTGGTGCAGACTCCTCCACAGGCTCATTCACACTATTTGCTAGAGTCCAGTCACTCCACGGGAGCAGAAGCAAGAGGGGTTCAGGACTGAATCTCAAAGAGGATGAGACAGGATTGGAATAGCGGGAGGGTCCATCTCAGAACAGGGTCAGTCTGTGTGCCCCATGGGCGCCAGGGGTCATGGGGCTCTGACCAGAGTAGTGAAAGTTGTAAGGACCTAAGCTGAGCTGCAGAACAGAACCAGGCATGATCAGTCTCTGATTCAGCTGGGCGCCACATTGAAACCATCCTTCCCTTTCAGTCATTTGAATAATGTGAGGTTTAAACGAGAGTCCAGGGAGCCCCAGCTCCTGGATGCACTTAACAGCAGATGCTGGCTCAACTCTGCATGTAATTTACAGTATTCTGGCCCAGCAAACAAAGCTGTTCTGCTGTTTAGGTACTAATCTGATGTCTTGGCCACCTAAGTGCTTTCATAGGCAGTCATCTGCAAGGCTCACAATCTTTCATCTATGAGGACAGCCTGTGCTGTGCCATCTTCCCTTGATTCAGTTCCTTGCCACTCCCTCAGCAATCCTACTGTGGTCACCACAGGCAATCTCATTGCTCCCAACCTGTTTTGCTACAGCTCCCATTAGAATTAATTTTCTTCCATCCTTCAGAGGAGCCTTCTCCTCTGCAGTTCCCCTTAGCACTTGCAAAGTCTCCCCTCCTCACGCATACTCACAGGACTTCCTTTTCATTCATTTCCTTTATTTGGGGGAACAGCTGGACAACTCCAGCTGTTTCCTTCCACGAGCAGTTTCGGAAATGAGGTGATAACCTCAGCCCTTCTTGAGTCTTGAAGTTAGCTGGGGGAGGGTTGCAGATTAAATTAAGTCTGCAAAATATTTGAGGTTAAGGGCAAAGAGGTTGGGAACCAGTGGAATTTTCTGTCTCGCCTGGGCTGTATCCCTTTCACCCTGTCCTGCTTGTCAAGCCTCAAGGGTGCACAGCTTGCCTACCCTTTTCCAATTATTTTAATCCTTTGGTAGTGTTAAAATGGGAAGCCTTCTAATTAAATCTGTAGCCTTGCACATGAATTATCCCTTAAGGGCCAGCAGGATGCACTGTCACAGCAGCAGCACATGCTGGGGGGTGGGGGTTACCCAGAGATGATTTTACTCGAGCACAACCCCTCTGGACTTCTCTCAGAGCACTGGTGCTGCGGAAAGGACTTGCAGGGCTACTTGTGGTGGAGGATAGATTAAAGAGGTTTCTTTCCAAATGGGAAATATAACTCACAGCCAATGAAATGGCCAATGTGCACCTGATCTACAATTAGAAAAGGCAAACAGCAGTCAACAGCCCATATTAAAGCATTAGGCCTTCACTTTGACTCTTCTCTTGTATGCCAAGAGGTGGTGAGGAGCAAGGTTCAAAGAAAACCATGATAAGGACGAAATAAGTAGTTTTGGAAAACACCTTATATATATATCTAAGATGTCACCAAAAATAGAGGAAGAGGTGATTTACTGTGTGTTTTGTAGTTTCTGCTGGCTGTCACAAATGTATTTCATCTTCTAGAGGTGTAAGGGATGGCATCGCCTGTCAGGTGATGTCCTGCAGCTCTTCAGTACACACTGTCATTTCCGGAGCGGTGTGAGGTCTGGAAGTTGTTTTGTGCAATCTAATGCTCTGCCCCTTCTTAAGGCCATGATCACTGCAGTTGCTGTCAGGTGTCAGAGACTGCAGTAGCATTTTATTATCCTTGATGCCTTGAGCAGTAGCCACCCCATCAGTCCAGGCTGTTCTGCTTTTGGGAGACAGCCTCCAAATGACTCGCAACAGCAAGAATCCGCCTGGAGCAACCGCAGCCAAGCTGAAAGTAGCCTGTTTGGTTTTTTTTCCATGACTCTGGAGATGTGTGAGGGAGGTCTATTGTGGTTACTTACCTGTCAAAAAAAAAAGTATGACAGGTGGCAGCATCAACTTCCTTCATGAGGGCAGTGAATGACTAGACAGTGGTTTTCCTGTGGTCTGTCCATCAATGGATTGTTACTTTTAAATGGTCAATGAAAGGTAACTGAGAAAGCAAGCACTCTGAATTACATTTGCTATGTAGGAAAATTAGATAGCGGGATGCAAATTAAAATATAATTTTCTTTGGCTCTCTGGAATGTTCCTCAATAAGTGTTAAGTGGAGAAAAAGTCTGTCTGCCATATCATCCCTCTTACCCATTTTTTGAGAATCTAGGATAAGTGTTTGTGTTCATTCAGCAGAAGCGTGGAGGGTTTAAGAGTGGTGCCAACCGTGATCATGTGGAACTGCAACACACTTCTGCTGAATGCCCCCAAAAGGGCTCTGAGACAGTTTGTTGAGAGTATGAATTGTTAATGGCTCTATGACTAGGAACCTGACTTTGAGCTCAAGCACCAGTTCTTTATTTGCAACTGGAAGTTCCGCAGGCATTGGCTGCCACAGACAAGGGAGAAGAAAGAGAGGGGCTGGTGAGTTCAGGCCCACAAAGAAAGAGAGCAGAGAGGTTTTTGCTGCCTCACTGAGAAAAATCCTGCATTATTTATGGCAATGCTTCTTTCAGGCCAGTATTATCATTACATTAGTTCAGTCTGATTCATATTTTTGTCACTAATATAAGGATTTATTAATGACGGTGATCTGCAGGAGGCAGGACAGCAGAGACTAGGAAGTCTTTTTTGCCACTTCAAATCCAGTTCAGCTCAGCAGTGATTGGTAGTTAATAGTCTCTGATATTTCTTGGTAGGCCCTGCATGAAATAAATTAGCAAGTTTTTCATTTAGTTCTCCCTCAGAAAAAACATCAGCCGTAACTGACATTAATTAGATGCCTCATTGGCAATCTTGCAGGGGGAGCAAAAACCGATAGAGACCGTGCTCTCATTTTTCCCCTGAGTTATCAACACATTCAGAGAAAGGGTCCTTGCAGGTCAGGTTGAGTGTGACCTGAGCAGTAGACTGGAAAAGCTTATCCTGATGTAGATTTAAATGAGATTTTGATACTGCGTGCTCCAGGGAGACTAGCAGTGCTTGTAATACACTGAAAGTTTTGTCTGGCTAGAGAGCTGGCAAGATATCCCACTGCAGACACCTGCTACTGGTGCCAGCTCTCTGGGAGTCTGAACTGTTATTCCAAGAGTAACTATGTAGATCTCTTTCTTATGAGCATCTCTTTCTTCTCCGCGAACCCAGCTGGCTCAGAGTCTCAGCCAGACCAAGGGACTGCTGGGTGTTTGTTCCATGGATGGCAGTCAGGCTGTTTCCAAAGGAGAAAAGGATTTCCTATCAGGGACCATGAGTACAGCCTCAGAGGCTGATGAGAATGTAGTTGTTTTTTTGTTCTTGAAGTGATTATTGGATGAAGCATGGGAGAGTTCTTCACTTCGTAACCAGAAATGATGGAAGTTTGGAATTAGCTACTAGCAAGTGAAGACCACTTTTTTTTTTTTTTTTTTCCTTGCAGACACATTCCTCTTTCCACTCTAGCATGGTGGTTTGCTTATTTCTTTGGCACCTTTTTGGTGCAATTGTAGGCCCTCTTGGAAAGTCTCCCACTTGCACACCTTTTCCCCAGGATATGAGTCCCTTGGGGAGGCTTCCTGCAGACTGTTTGCTCAGACACCTGTGCGCTGCAATGTCTGTCTAATTGAAATTGCATTAATGGTATGATTCCATTACAGGCGAGCAAGATGCTTGCTGCAAGAACACTCCCAGCGGGCCCTGAATCAGCTGCAATAGATAATTTATAAAGTGCTGTGGATCTGCTCAAAGCTCCAGTGTTAAGTACAGGAGACGCAGGGCTATTCATTATTAACAAGATATTATGCTTTTTGCTCAGCAAAAAGTGTGGGTCTGGGATGAGCTAAGCTCTACCAAAGGTGAGATTTGAGACTGCCAGTTTGACCGAGCTATTCCTCTAAGTCTGTGCCAGCTTCTGAACTCCTTTTGAAAGATAAAGTTCACATCCCTGTTCTGACCTGCTATTCCAAGAGTTTTGTAGGTTCTCTTTGGATTTTCTTGCTTTGCATTGTAAGTTTTACGAAAGGACCAGGAGTGAAAAGAGCTAACACCTGCTTTGAGGTAGGCCTGGTGTAAAGCAGCAAGTCAAGCTTCTCTGAGCACAGTCTTCTGTAATTGCAAATCTGGGTTTCTCTCCTCACTACCACATTTCTGCATGTGTTTCCTAGTCTAATCTTCATCAAGCTTTTGCTGTCTCAAGCGTAGGCTACCACTGTTCTGACAGGAGGAAAGGTTTGGAGAGGGAAATGGTTTTCTGGTGTGATGGTGGGGTAGTGAAAGCATATTCATTTTAGGAATGGATATTCAAACTGGAATTTAGTCCCACACCATAGAAGTGCCCTAGTGGGAGGAGGGGATAAAGATGTGAAAGAAAGTCTGCTTCTGAATCTTCAGCTCCCTCTTCCTCTTGCTGTCGTTCTCCCTCCCCAGAGCCTGCTGCCATACATGCCCATGCCTGGGCAACACTGCTCTCTTCGGCGGCTCCCCTCTTTGAAGCAAAGCTTCTACCTTTGGACAAAGTTCAAAAACACAAACATGGGCAGCAATTACTGAGGAATCTGTGTCACCAGAGAGCATGAAAGGAAGACATATAAAAGGAAAAACTAGATGCAGATTTTCTCTGAGCCTTGCCTCCCCTCTCTCCAGAACTCTGCAAATGTACCAGTTCCACTGCATTTTCTCTTACTCTTACTGCTGGTGTCCTGTCCTCCTGAGCACCATCAGGGTGACTTATCCTTTTGCTCTCCTCTACCTCACATGGGCATACTTTACTGACATGTATAAAGGTACATTAGCAACCAGACCTGCTTCAATTTGGAAGCAAAAATCAGTGAAAACTGAAGACTTTCCAGAAAAGCTTTGCATGATTTTGTGAGGATGCTCCAGGTTATTTATCTTCTTCTCAATAGACTGTAGGAATCATTAGATGTTTTAATCTTCTAAAGAGAGAAAAAAATATTTGCAAAAATCTTGGCCTCTTTGTAATTAGGTCTACTAGCAAGTCATTAGCAATTGTTCTTATGATAAAATTTGAAGTCTGAGGTGGAGAATCAGTATGACCTTATTCTTCACTCTTCTCCTTCCACTCCACTACACATATGTAGTGAGAGCTACCACCAATATTTTTAGTAATATTTTAATTTTAACTGTGAATTTGAGAGGAAAGAAGGGGAAGTTCTTTTGGCACTGAATCTTCCCAATCTACGCAGAGCTTTGGGTCTCTTGGCAGGAAGATGTGCATTTTTAAGGGGTCACACATTGAAATTGTCAGTGGAAAGTTTGCCCTCTAAAAGAAGAAACTTAGAAAAAGTTGTTGAGTTTTTTTTAAGTTCTTTTTTCTTTAAAAATAGAAGGAAAGTGCAGGCTTCAGAGCTTGAGAACCAAGATCAGACACGCAGCAGGAGGTGTGGCCTTTTCAGTTATTTATTGGGTTGCATTTTTCATTTGTAGAGCTTGATGATTGATCTTTTTGAACTCTTTCCTCTCCTCCCTTTGTCTTTTCTTCATCTGTCCTTTATACAGCTTGAATACTTGTAGGAGCAGCTCTAGAGACTTGCAGAAAGAAATGGACATATGCATTTGATGGGTCTTGCAGCTGAGAGTCTGATGCAGGCTCTACCAAAAGTGGAAGAGAAGAAAGAATCAAAATAGGGACATACTCACTGTACACAACTGTGGTTCCTATCTGGTCTGTCTGGACATCCAGCTGCACCCGCACAAATGCATCTGTTGGCCTCCTGACTCCCTAGAGAGATCACTAAGGAGTGTGGCTCTATTATATTGGCTGTCTAATGTTGTCTGCTGCTTAGCTTGCCAGTTTGCTGCTTATTACTTTGGATATATATATATATTTTTTTTTTTTTTTTTAAGTAATTGGTGGCTTTTGACCTTCTGCTTTGGTTTTTCACATAATCTATCAACACTGGTGCACCGAGCACTCAAAAATCTCTAATAAGGTCAGTGTGGGCCTCCCTTACCAGCTGTCCTTGAAAAAAGCCCAGATGGGCTGCTAGCAGCACAAACATCTGCAGAGGCACTCTCTCTCCTCCTGCTGAGCTGTTCTTGTTTCCTTCCCCATCTCTGGGTGTGAGCATGAACCAACAGGGAAATCAAGACAGTAGGCTTGACTGTGGGTCTGCCTGCAGCCTAGAACCCCACCCTGGGAAGAAGTCCAACAGCAAAAGTGTTTGCCTTCCATGAGACCTAAAGTTGTAAGTTGTAGTTGTTCAACTTGAAAAACGTAATCCAAATGCCTTTCTTCACGTTTTTAAAGTGAAGCGGTCTTGTCCAAATGGCTTAAAGTCGCCGTCACTTTCCGTTCAGGCTTGCTGCCTCTCAGCTGGGATCCTAGAAGTCCTGGTTGCCCTGGCTCAAGCAGGGCTCCTTGGCTTCTGAGCTTCCTGCCAGGAAAATCTTTAGTATCCCAGCTGGAGCTAGGTTTGCCAGGCTCTCAATTCTGCTCACTGATCAGGTACACAGGAGAACCTAAGGGGAAATGGGTAGGTTTCTGCCAGAAAATTCAATTAAGCAAGTACATTCCCATGAAATAGTTTGATTCTGTTAAACTGGCGTTTTTCAAATGGAAAACTGTTCTATCAGAAAGCTTATGTCCAGGTCTGCTCATTAGTGCATCCATCCGTGAACAAAAGGTAAGTTGTGCTGGAGACCAATAACTGAAACGCCTAAATCCCTTCCATCAAGAGCAGAGCACAGAGTAACACTTTAGTGGCCAGCTCCATTTTGGCATATTAATGGTTTCTGCTGATATTAAATCTTACAAGACCTCTGTTAAATAGGGATTACTCTCCCCATTAACAGATAGGTACGGGGCAGGGAATAACTTCATCCTATAGTGAGTCAGTGGAAACTCTGCAAGAGCTTCCAGTCCTGACCGAGCTTTTTGCATCAACTGTGCCAGCTTGTAGAAACTCCTGCAAAAGCCAAAAGGATCAGTATTATACAGGGTTCCTGCTACGGGGTACAGATCAGGTTCAATTATAACACTTTTAGAACAAATTTATGCATAATTTTAACCTCAAAACAGCAGCATCAGAAGACCAGAGGGTAGCAGACAGCCCTACGCAACTGTATTGACACCACCAGTTTGAGCCATGTGACATTATTCTGCAGGCCAGCTAGCAAAAACTGCTAGGAAGTAGCCTGCAAGGTTCTCAGCACCATACGTGTTGGGTAGAAGTACCTGTAAGTCTGTGCTGAACAGACACGAACACACGGTAACCGTTTAACCATTGCTCTCCACTTGCAGCCTGCTTTCCTATGGCAAAAAGAAGTTTATATCATCGTTTGTTCTGATACCATTTGAACCAATTTCAGTGAAATTTTTCAGAAGTAGCAGTATCAGAGATTGTTAAGCTACTACAGATTTTTTTGGAAGTGGGACAGTTAAGAAGAGGTAAGTGTTCTTTCAAGGAGAATGGCAATATTAATTGAGCTTCTATTAGACATCAGAGAATCCATGTGAAGGGAGAGAGGCAGAGAAATAAAAAGCCTTAATTAAAACTCTAAAAGGAGGACAAGCTTCAGCTGTATTTTGAACCTTAGACTTGAAAGCAAATCAACCCCAAGTCACCCCAGGTAGCCAAGCTTCTTCATTTCTATTCAGAAATAGTTTTGCCTCATCCCCTTTACTGAGGGCTGAAATTTTTTATCGCACACTTTCCATCTGAATCGTGTTTCCGTACTGCCTCTCCTGCCTGATTCTCTCAGCTGCTTCTGTCATTGTTTGCTGCCTTTCCACCCTCCAGTAGAGCTGGATCACACACTCTTATAATGGGTCCAGGGGAAGAATTTGAATAGGAAACAGGAAAGACTGAGCACGTAGCCTCTGCTGACATCCCACTCAGCACTTCTGGCACTGGCTGATTTAAGTGCTTCTTGCTGGTAACCACTGCCTTCCAGATTACAACTTCCAGAGATTTCTTAACCTACTTTCCCATTTCATCCTGATTGATGGAGCCTTGCAGATGAAGTGGATGCAAGCCGTGGGAGGAGGGGTTTAGGAAAAGGCCCTCAAACTAAATTCCATGTGTGTAATGAAACTGTTTTTATTCTTCTACTTAGATTTTGTGCTGCACCAGTTAACAGTGGCATATGAACTCCTCACTGGTGCAGAGAACCGAGAGACTTTAGTCTTAAAAGCACCAAGACCCATCAATGTCAAAGATCTAATTTAACAGGCTTAAAGGTAAAAGGCAAATTGTTAGCTAGAATTGCAAGCAGAGATGAGGAGTGGGACAGTTTCATTATTTAACACCTTCTGATTTTTATATTGATGCAGACTGCTACCATTCTTATTTAGTGTCATCTTACAGCCACTTTGCAACTGATGTAAATGACTACTGGCAACGGATAGCTGCACCAGCCATCCAAGTATGAGGTCAGTAAGAGTGTGCAGATAAGCAACAAAGGATTCCCTTCGTTTTCTCCTATCTGGAGGAGAGGAGAATAGGAATAGAGAACCTTGAGCTGAGAAAAACGCCAGCCCCACTCTATGTTAGGTGTTGCTTTTGAGGACAAAAATGAAAATGGGTTTTGGTTAGCATGAGGTTAATAGTTTCTAATTAAGATTTATTGGCTGGTTACCAACTCACTACTAGAAATCAAGACATTTAGTTTGGTACAATTGCATTTTAATTCAGCCTTGTTGCATTTTTAAGTGGGCTTTAAGTGGTGTATAAGCCTTGAGTTAGGTTAATTTTCCTAAGTGGGATGTATCAGCTCAATGTTTTTTAGCAACAAAGCAAAGTTCCTGTTTAGGGAACAGGGCTCTGCAACGTGTTCATAAAGCTTTGTTATCCCTTCTCCATAGAAGGGGAACCTTCCTTCCCACTTGCTGGTGTTCTTGTACCAAAAGTTGGACAGAAATATTTTGCCATTTTTTTTCTTCTTTTCCCTTTTCCTGCTTACCTTCTAGGTGACTTGCTTTATAAACAATAACAGAATAGGGCTGGGAGGCCTTTACACACGGAGAAGTGAAGGCTGTCGTCTCCATACGGCAACATATGTTTCTGTGCGTTTCCTGACAGAGCAGCCATCTCCCTGTGGCGTTGGGGCACGGTGTAATTAGCTGTGTACAGAAGTAGCGTGTTGATAACATTTTGCTGGAAGAGTGCCATCAGCACGACTGTTCTTGGTATTGGTTTTATGTAAGTAACACGTGCGTTGGAGAACAGTCCTTGGAAACCTGTGGGCTGCTCTTGCACACGCTGAGCTCTTTTGTGATTTTGCCATCAGTGGTGCCTAGGGAGCAGTCCTTTGAATTTTGAATTTTTGACATGTGAGAGGTTCTGGCCTGTTTGTTTAGCTATGTATCTTCTTGATCGCAGTTGGACAGGATTAAGCCCAACTGCAGACTGGCATCATGACTGGATATACTAGTTATACTTGCTCCCTCTTTTCTCCCAGCTTCTGTTGTCAGTACAGAACACAACAACAAAAACAACAACAACAACAAAAAAATCCAAGGATATTTCTCCTTAAAAAGTTGAGTCCCTTGCAGAGTATGCTTCCTGCCTTCTCTGTAATCAAATCTTCCTGCCTTTTTGCCATCCCATGCAGACAGAATCCAGTGATCACAGTGGAACATGCAAATATGAAAATATGATATACATATAAGAAAAAAGTCTGTCTCAGAGAGTACCCAATAGCAGAGCTTCAGAGAAGAATGCAGAAAATACAGGGTCACCACTTATGAGTAGGACAGGGCAAGTTCCACTTTCCTGTAAGCAATTAGAAATAACTTCTTTATCCATTTTACACTGTTTACAGTAACCTTGTATGTCCCATTATCCATGCAAGCATCTTGTGGTCTTTTGAGTACTTCTAATTTTTTTACTTTTGTGGTAATTGTAGAAGTTAGTCCCAACAGTTAAGAAGACAATGGCAAAAATATTTTCATGATCATAAATGTACTGCTTTTGCCTTCCTCTTCTCCATTTGTGAAATCTCTTCTGTGCTTCCACAATGCTTAGTTTTCGGCAAAGCTGAAAATGCCATGTCTATAACATCTGTGGGAAAAGAGGGGAAGAGCTACTCTTTCTGAACCCAGAAGTCTATGCAACGCAGCACAGCTCCCTGATGGCTTCCCTGTTTCTTTGCCTGCCAATAGCACTGAGTGATGTGGCTGCGTTCCTCCTGAAGCCAAGCTAATTCACAGCTTTGATGCCTCAGCGTGATGCGCTCTAGCAATTTCAGTACCAAGAACATCATGCAAGGTGTTGGCTTGCGGTCACAGTGCCCGCGGTGCGTTTATGTCCTGCTGGAGGCTGCTCTGGGCCCATGACGGATGACCAAATGCAGCACCAGCACCTCTGGCTGGATATTCTTTAGCAACAGCAGTAATATCAGTTATTTTATTTTGCAGATAGCAGGGCTATAGGATCTCACACGCAGTCAGAGCAGGCACCCTGCTCAACAGGCATTCTCATGTATTACGTTGCCATTGAATAATGCAAATAGATTTTCAGAAGGGACAAAAGGAGCCAAAACTTTAGACTGGACAAGGAATTATCTGTACTTCCCTGCCTTTGCTTGGGATATGTCAGGGTGTCCAGAAGAAAGCTAAAGATTCAAACTGGCTGTTTCAACTCAGAAGGACTGACTGAGGTTGGAGAAAGAAAGGCTGAGCCCTGGAGGCATGGTAAAGTGATACAGCCAAGAAGATTTTAGAGCAAAGTCTCCTCAAATGTATTTTGCGGAGGTACTACTGACAAAGACAACAGCAGCTCTTGCTTCTACCTGTGTACGGGAAGGGGCTTTTTTTTTTAATGTTCAGTAGGTGTTTTTATGCCTGTTTAAAACAACCTGTGTATCTCACAAGAGCTTGAAAGCACATGTATTCTGCATTGTGTGTGGAAAGAGTGAGTGTCTGGGAGTGTATACCTACTTCTCTGTATGCATTTGATTTGGGTCTGAAGTCTAATCCTTGGGGCAGGATTTATTTTGACATCTTATAGAATCATAGAATGGTTAGGGTTGGAAGGGACCTTCAAAGGTCATCTAGTCCAACCGCCCTGCAAGAAGCAGGGACATCCCTGACTAGATCAGGTTGCTCAGAGCCTCATCCAGCCTGGCCTTGAACGTTTCCAGGGATGGGGCATCCACCACCTCTCTGGGCAACCTGCTCCAGTGCTCTACAAACCTTGTTAGGTTTGAATTTGGAGAAGCCATCGGGTCAAAGTAATGGGTGCATTTTTAAAGTTTGTTCTCTGCTGCTTAACACCTTCTGACTGGTTCATCACCCCGGAAGAGCAAAGCTTACCGAATATTTTGTCTATAGCTTCAGGTAGATGCAGAGAAGTTTGTCCTGCCATTTTGTGTTTCTGCAATATTAATAATAGTTTCTTCTCTGCTGTGTGTGCAAATCTGAGTTCGGCTGCCTCTATGTTCTATGTGGTAGGTACATTTGTTGGTGGTGTGTGATAATCCTAGAGTTTGTGTAATTTTTTTTCACTTTATTCCCCAGCCTGCTTGTAATTCTAGAAGCTGAGTAAATTAACTTTTGGAGAAAGTATGGCTGCAATCTCAGTAACAACAGAACAAAAAAAAATATATAGTTCGTTTTCTCAGAGGCTATGAGTTCCTAAAAAAAAAAAACTCAGGCACATAAAATTCTGCATTTTCCTAGGAAAATCACTAGAGAGATGCTTGGGATTTGCGAAGCCAGAACAGACAAAAACAATGTTTTGGGGTTGTCTGCTGGGACGTTGACTGGAAGGCTCAGGAAAAGCAAGGTCAAGTCCTCAGTGTGTCCTGTGGCTATGAAGCAGGAATTCTGGCTTGTTTGAAGTAACTGGAAAAGCAGTCTGTGGCCCAGCTCCCACCCTCACTTGTGATAGTCTGAATTACTGGTGAAAAATAGCCAGGCGTGCCCCGCCACGCTTAGGGTGCGTGTTCTCTTCCCCGCACCAGAACGCAGGGGCTGTTGGACTCCCTCAGAGGTACGTTTCTTGGTCAGAATTTGGCAGTCACAGAGGTACAAAGAGATTTCCGGCTTTTCTGACCTGCAGTCTTGACAGGAAATACAGTGGAGGGAAAGATAAAAACCAGAAGGGAGCAAATGAGGTTTTCTCAAGCCAGGGCTTCTCTGCCTTGAATTGGTGCAGATAGAAGAATGGGAGGAAGCAGCCTTTGAGGGCTGCGTGAGAGGCACATTTCTATTAATAACCTTGTTTATGTGATCCCCAGGCACTGTTAGAGGAATTTCTGCAGACTGCAAGTTTCTCCTGTTGTTGCTTGGGATTTACCCACCTCAATTTTTTATTTTCCTCTAAACAGAGAATTTTTAGAGAACCATTTTTTGGAGGAGACTGCCTTTATACCTGCTTTCTCCCCCAGTGCTTGATGTCTTCTAAAAAGTCATGAAAATCCTCACCTTGCTTCAGACTTAAAAGAGCCTCCCTTTTTAGCCACAGTCCCAGTTGAGGAGAAGATTCCCTCCTTTCCGCTGCAGAGCAAAGAATGTTGGCTTGTAATTGCAAAAGCCTTTCCGTGCTAGCTCTCCCCTCACCTGTGCTATTCTCAACTAGTGTTTCCTTTAAGCTCTCCCTACTTGTTCCCACCATAGCAAGCATTCAGAAAGGAATCGTGGTTGTTTGTTCCACATCCTCATGAGCTGCCATTGTTTGAAGCAGCGGTGGACAAAGGCTTGGAGAGTTAAAAAAAGAACATTTGACTGTAATCATTGGCAGTACAGTAGAGCTGTATGCATACTTTTATGCATACTTTTTATTGGGATATATTGTAAAGTAATGAGTTAGGGCCTTCTTTAGCCCTCTCAAAACAAGGCATGTGTGATAAACTGTCCTGCTATCACTTTATTTCCCTTTTTCTGCTCTTCTCCCTTCCCAGAACAGTGCTAGCTTCAGATATTGTCTGGTGATGATTGCTCTATATGCTAAAAAACTTTCAGTGATACAAGGGGATGTTCTAAGCAAGTAACAACGTGTCTCCAGATGACGATTCCTGAGGAGCCTGGGAGCGTCCTTTACATCTGCTGCTGTCAGACCAATGCTTCCACGCCAAAACAAAAGGAGTTTTGACTCTTCCCAGTGAGAGCCTGAGGGGATGTGGAGGTGCACAGCAGCTCTTGCCATTGAGCATCTGAGCTTGGTAACAGGACTGCAATGTTCAAGCTGTTGCTGAAGGACTTTGAACACAGCTGGAGCAGATGGAAAAGACATTTACCTTGGTGCTGTTGTGGCAGGAGAGCTTTTCTGCAGGGCTTGGTTTTTAAAAAATCTTTGCTTTATATTTTATTGAGATACTTCCTATATTAAATCAAATGGGCAACTACATCAATTCAGGCATGTAGCTTCCAGCAGCAGTCCCATAGTCACAGGGGTTTCTCTCTGCATTAACATATCCATGTTTGAAGCTAGGCCATCTCAGCACATTATAGAACAATGTACTGTATAATTTAACAGAGAACAGAAATGGTACAAAAGAAAGAACTACGGTAAAGAAAAGCCTTTAAAATCTTACCTTTTCCCCCAAAGTCTACCAGAAGAAAAACCTACAAGCCCTACAATCTGCTCATAGCCCTCAACACCCAGAAATCACACAAATCTGTGTCACTTTGAGGTCTACTGGCAGCAGCTTCCCTTCAGTTCTGAAGAATTCAGGAATCCAAAGGCTGTTTGAGAACTGAGGCAGGAGCATGCTTATAAGGACAAACATGCTATATAAAGTACATCTGTATGGTCTGGTGGCCAGGCTTGTTATCTGTGGTTTGGTATAGTGTGAAAGGTGAAGTCCATGTGATGTGAACTGAAGCCAGCCCTACAAAGTTAAAATCACCTGGTAAAGCAAATGTTTTTGCCAGCTGCCTCCAGCTGCAGCCAATACGAAAGATTTTTAAAGGAAGACAAATATGTCTGAATGCTGCCCTTGACTCAGTGTAGTGGGTGGCAGATATTTCAGGAATTCTTCCACGGTAATATTTATTATTATTTTAAGAGTGCACCTGTAAAGATCTAGGATATCAGAACTTTCAGGTGTGTCCTCTCATGTGCCTCCTAAGAATCCCCTGCATCTTAAAGGAATTGGCTGGCTGAAAGATTTACAAAAGGCCCCATTCTGTATGGCCTCTGCTGTCCTCAGCCAGAGCAACTGTTCTACTGGTATTCTGCGTGCCTGAGCCCACTGGGAACCTCTAGGAAAATCCTGCCGTCCCCCAGCTAGCAACGAGTAAGTGCTGGAGGCACTTTTCTGTATATATTGACGCTATGTCTTTTGAAGCTGAAGCTCCCACAGTGTATAAAGGCTGTATCCCTCCCTTTGATGCCAAATGAAGGCTGGGGTCACTGTATTTGACCTCAGTAACTGAAGGTTTGAAATGGAACAAAAAAGAGTCAGTAACCACTAGAAGTGGCCCGTGAGCTCTGATCTTGTGTAATACAATACTCCATGAAAAGAGCTTCCACTGTTGCCAGAGCAAAAAGAGTGTGACATACAACATGGGCAATCTCAGTTCTTCACAACAGAACTGGGACAAGTGTATCTGTAGAGAGACTCAGAGATAAACATCTCCTCCTTTCCCGTCTGTAAATCCCTCCAGTGTGATGAAATTGCCACTACTGGTCTAGTAACAGAATGTCTAAAGCCATCTGGCAAAATTAAAGCGAGTAAGATTTGCTCTTTTTTTGCAAAGGAAATGTCCCTGCACCAAACTCCACAGTGCTTCTAAACTATTTCACATGGGAGAGGCCCGTAAAGGGCTCCCTTCCCCAGCTTCTGACAGAGTAACTAGCAGTGCTGGCTTTCATTTCTTGAATCAATCATTCTCATCTGGGTGGTGATGCTTCTCTGGGCTGTGGCACTATGCCATCCCATTTTCCATAAGCCAGCGTGCAGACACAAAGAGTCTGGATTGCTGGCCAAGTGTTGAACAAGGAGAAAATCAGCAGGTCTAATTTGAAATTATTGATATTGTTTTAAAGTAGTCTAGTAAATACAGTGGAATCAGCCCTGTCACCTCAGTCAGAGCAATCAAAAGAGTCATTAAAGCTTAATAAAGTTGTGATACATCTTTTGCTGTAATATTTTCAAATAATTACCTAAGATTTAAGCTCCTTGAGAGCTTAAAGGTAGGCAGAAGTGAGAAGAAGGATTGAGTCTGAATCCAGAGCTACCTCCTGCCCCTACTGACTCCTAAATCTTCTACTTTTTATTCCTGCTTATTCTGCTCTGCAGTACTGAGAGTTTCAAGCTTATTCTTGCTGAACACTGTAGGTGTTCAAGCAGTTGCAAAACCCAGATAGTCTAGGATCTCATCTCCAACAAAACCCCATCAGACCATGCATCCTTATACCCAGCCGGTGTCAAATGTCCAACATCCCAATGCTTTTGGGGAACATGACAGTCCCATCACGCACACAGTGATGCAAGGCACAATGCTGCACAGAGACATGAAGCATTGGAAGCTAGCCAAGTGCCCCCTAGGGCGTGGACTAATGCAGGTCTTCTCATTTATTCTATCTGGCAGGTATTTACTTCCACATGTTGATTAAAACTCGGAACAGCTTTCTGCCCAGAAGAGGATATAGCCGTGCACCTTGACTCTCTGGTACAGCAGATGGTAACAGCGACTGTTGTGGTGTGTTCAATGGTTAGATGTTTCCAGAGCCTCTGTTTGCTTCTTTGTTTGGCTGAATCCCTCCCTCTTCATGAATATTCACTTTTGAAATAGATTTTTTTAGGGGAGAGATTTTAGAGGGGGAAAAGAGGGAAGAGATTTTAGAAGGGGAAGAATATGGCACAGATAACTGTGGTCACCAGAAAAAAAAAAAAAAAAAAAAAAAGGAGGTTAAAGGCAGGTCCTTATTTCCATCTGCAAGGGCAACAAAAAAAAAAAAACAACTCAGCAGGTTAGCTTTTATATCTGCATATTAAATAAAAGGCATTCACTGTCAGCAGAGAGTGTACACAGCTACTTCAGTTCAGCTGATACACAGTCATTAAGCTGTAGTAACTAATTTACTTGCAATTGTTTCTCCAAGCCCTAAAACAGAGCCTTACAAACAGTTGATGCCATACCTTCCTTTGCCTGGCACAGAAGGAAGAGCTAAGACACTGATTCATAAGAGGCAGGAAAAACAATTTTGGCTAAAACCTGAACAGTTAAAAAGTACACCTTAGATCCCAGCTAGGCATTTCAGTTTTTTTCTCAGCCCAAACAAGAATGGAGTTCATACAATATTTTGGTCATGGGGTCAAAATATAGTTTCCAAGTTTTTCTCGCTGTGTTATGTGTTATCCTTGGTGATGGATCAATGGACAATGTCCCTATTATCTATCTCACTTTCTTGGAGATTTCCACCAGAAGAAATTGTATGTGCTTCCATTGTGCCCAGGATGAAACCATATTTCTTGTAAGGAGTCTGTCAGCAAGATGAGCTTTTCAACATTGAAAGTCTGCAGAGTTTACCAAGCAGTGGGACCAAGCATCTTGATTGAGACCAGCCAGCTTATCAGCTCCACAGCACCCCAGGGTGGGCAAGGGTCAGGCATATGTCCAGACCCTGGAGTACAAATCAGCATGGTAGTGATGAGTCCAGCTACTTTGATAATACTTGTAACATACAAGGGCTGAGAAGTGACCGAAGAGCAGATGGAGTGGCTCCTTCAGACCCCATCTCAGCCATTCTGCTGTCACTGAGGCACCAGCCTGACTGGGTATTACTAAAGCTGTTAAAGCTCTTTCCTCGCACTAATGGGAAGTGATTCAGAACTTCGTTGCTCTCTTCTAAGTGAAGTAGAGAAAGTATATGGAGAAAACAGCCAACACCTTATTTTATTTCCTGATGGCTCCACAAAAGTTGAAGAGGCTGTGAAAAATGTTCTGCTAAGAATGAGAGAGAATTTGGCTTTAAATAGCCCTGATAAGGTGCTTTAAATCCCTAAGCTAGATGTAGGTCAGATGTATCTCTCTTACCCAGGGCAATCAGAATTGAAATGTGAGGTGTTTTTCTTTGAGAGCTGTGCATCCATTCTGCCATTCCACGGTTATCTCATGTTTGTGGTATTGGACTGATAATGCAAAACACCATTCTCCCACAGGGACCGTGCACTCCTTGACCCTTGGCCAGAGAACCCTGCTTTTCACCATCTCTACAAGTAGAACAGAAAATCTCTTTCTGGGGAAAACTGGTGCCTGAAATTTCAGACCTTTGTGTTAAGACAGAACTAAAATACAGCCATTTAGTTCATACAGGAACTAAAGTAGCACTTAAATGAACGGTAGTTATCTAGCTTTCCAGTGATGAGTTATGTTCGTTTTTGGAAAGCACTGCGTTCAGCGTGAAAGTCTCTTAAGCCAGCCTCTGAATGCATGCATTTCAGCATTTTCAGTGCCTAAATATTTGCCATTTCCCACTCGGGGATGCTGACATGGCATGAACATTCTGCAGACATTCCCTGAAATGGCAGTCTGGGGACATTCAGCAAAAGGCTTAATCTGGGTAATAGAACCAACCATGCCTGTGCTCTGCTGGTTGAATCAGCAAGAGGAAGATTTAGGTCCGTTGTCCCCACACAATGTTGTTTTTTTTTTTTTTTAATGTTGTATGGCATGTGACTCTGCCAACTAGTTGCAGAGTAAAAGCTGTTCTAGAGCAGTTTTAGGGTTTGCTCTTCATTTACAAATGTAGGGAAAGGCAGCAAAAACCAGCTGAAGGTGGTAGTCCAAAATTAGAGCTTAGGGTCAGCTTCTCAGTTCATATTCAGTGAGGGGATTTGCTGAGTAGCTTGTATCCTTGTACCTTGGTTTTCTCCATATGATGGGAGAAACACCTAGCAGCTCCCAGAGCTCCGACTTTGATGCTGTTCCAGCACATTTTACTTTCTTTTCTGTCACCAGGAGACAGAACATCTTGTTGAATTGAGATAGCTATTTTGGCTTGTTTACCTCCATTGGAAGATGCATAGAAAATGCAGAGTTGGGAGATTCAGCAGGAACAGCAGGCACCAACCTCCTTCCTCGCTGATAACCACCATGAAAGGGAAATAATCTTGATCCCATAGATAAGTGACTGCATTGTGCAAAGTGCCTGGAAATCCTTGGCCAAGCAACACAGAAGGGTAGCATAGAAGCACTCCTGCTGTTCACTCAGAACTTTTCCCTATGAGTTTGCCTGTTTTTTTCAAGAAGCAGAGACAGCTCTGTGAGATGCCAGATAATTTACCTAGACAATTCCACAGGAACAGAGACAATTGTACTAGGAATTGCATGCCCAATATTTACATTCCAGGAAGAGATGAGAAGAGAGACCTTAGCAGTGCTCCCCATCTCTGCCTCTTCCTGTGTCCTGAGCTTCCATATAGTGGTGTCTGTATATTTGACACAATCCAGAAAATGTAAACAGTTAGTTTAAAATTAGATAGAAAACCTCTAGGGGAATGATGAGATAGAAACATTGTAGACGGCTGCACTTATGATGTATGTTCACTTAGTAAAGGATGCACAAAGATGAATGCAGTGGCTTTTTAATCACTCACTAAGTGTACGTGAACAACTTGATGAAGTGCCGTGAGCATGATGTGCCACTTGACAGCAGTCTGCAGAGACTGCACACTCCAGTATGCCATGAAACCACTTGTTTTCATCTAGGGGGCATGTTGCACCCTTGATCTTGTCTACAACAGCTGTACTTTTGTATTGTTGTGTAACAGCCAAACACCCACCCAGCCGCTTGCTCACTCCCTCCCCCAGCGGGACAGGGGGGAAACAAATAGGAAGAACATGAATGAGAACAGGAAGGAGAAAGCTCCTGGGTTGAGATGCAGACAGGGAGATTGCTTACCAATTACTATGGTGAGCAAAACAGACTTGACTTTGGGAAATTAATTTATTGACAATTAAAATAAAAATGTAACTGCTAATTTGGGTAGTGGGAAACAAAAACCCCCAAACATTAAACCAACATCTCTCATCCCCTCTTGCCCAGGCTCAACTTCATGCCCTCATTCCAGACTGCTCTACCCTCCCCAGGCAGCGCAGGGGGAAGCAGAACCCCCTCATCCTCTTCCTCTGGCCTTGGTGTTCCCTCTGCAGTTTCTCACTCTTTTTGCTCCCTCCTCTCTCTCTGTGGCATTTTCTGCCCTTTCTTAAATATGTTTTGACAGAGATGCCACCGATTAGGCTGATGGGCTCAGCTGTGTCCTATGGTGGGTCCATCGCGGAGGTGGCTACGCCTGCCTGTGTCCAGCATGTCCTGACATCTTCCCACAGAGGCCACCCCTGCAGCCTTCTCCTGCCCCATTACCCAAACTTTGCCACCTACAACTCAGTTCATGTATGCTGGATGTTTTAGATCACCAGCCACTAGAAGTACCCTGATGGCTGTACAAGTCCCAGGAAAGATGAGCTGCATTTGCCCTGGCCCTCCACTGTTTGCTGGGGAAAAATTTCTTCCTGCCTCTAAGTCCTGTCACAAGGTAGGGCATGGGAAGGAAGGACTCTGGAGCTGAGAAGCTGGCCGTGGGAGTGAGGTAAAGTCTTGGTCACAAGGTTGTTTGTGTTTGGGTTTTTTTTTTGTTTTTTTTTCTCCATATATTAACATTACCAGAGCCATCCTCACTGGTTGCTGGGTGATAACTTCATTATGTGGAGTCATAATTTTGTGTGAGGAGTGGCCTCAGCAGTGAACCTTTGAGAGGGAAAGCACAGGAAGCTGTGTGCAAGAGATGACAAATCCAGTGGAGCGAAGTAGGGTGGATACAGGAGGAATATGCCAGTATCCTAAAGGGAAGGATAACTGGCAAACTTTTTCCAAGTTTGGTAGCAAATGCGGTAGGATGACCCACAGGTGCTTGGATCTACTGGGAGAGAAGCCTGAAGACTTACTGGTATTTGACCCTTGTATCCCTGATGGGTACATTTTTCCTCTTACCCTTCTTCTTCAACCCCACTTCCTTTTAGCCCATTCTCAACCCACCCTTCCAAAGCTATCACATCCCTCCAACCACCATGATTTCCTTGCCATGCTGTATCATGCTTGTCTCCTGGCTGGAGCTTCGGCTGTAGATTTCTGGGGCAAGGGGAAGTTGTTCTGATCAGTGTAATGGAGGGTAGGGAGTCACAGTCCACAGCTTAAGACTTCTAGAGGATGCAGCATTATAAGGAAGAGACGAATCCAAACTCCCTGTCGCTCTGCATCCCCTTATCCACACAGTGAGGTCTACCACATTGGTCCTGAAGACCTTGTCACCTTTAACTTCAAATTCATCAGAAGAGCAACCCAAATGCAATTTCTAAACTGAATGCACATGGAAGAGCAGCATTGCCGAGAGAAAGCAGCCTGCCAGGCTGTGGCTGGGCAGGTAATGAGGGAAGTGAACCTGGCCCATTTGGAGCTCCGTTAAACTCTTCTGTCAACCCAAACCCCGCAAATGCAATGGCATGTTAGTGGTGAGGAAACAGTAAATAACTTTTTTTCCACCCTGAGCTACAAGCTGCAGCAATCAGACCCCTGGGAATTCCGACTTCTTCTCCAGCTCAGCTGGAAGGATTAATGTGGCAGATTTGAGGGGGTTCCGCTTCAAATCCCAGCTCCCTTGCCTGCCTAATTACTTCCATGTGTATTTGTGGAAGGCTGCGCGTTGTCTGGGGTCTGCAGGTGGCATAGTGACCTTTGTGCTATAGGTGGGTTTTCCATGCTTTGCCATATGTTACACGAATGAGCCAGGCAGTCAGAAGGCAATTGTAAGCATCCAGGGCCAAGCAATCCCTCTCTGTACAGTGGCTGATGGATTCTGTTCCTCAACCCTCACTTCTCCTTTTATGCTTTCTCCAGCTGTGAAAGAAGAAGGAATTTCTGGCCTTAGTTTATAATGTTTAATTAAAAAGAAAAACCTTCATGCAAAGATAGTTTGTTTCCACAGCTTTGATGTTGGTGCCTGTGGGAAATAGATGAGCTGGAAGTGCACTCTGGGTAACAAAATGGGAATGAGCAATTTCAAGCATTCTTGTGAGTTTCTCAAATCCCAAAATCAGTAGACCCAGATCAATGCATTTTCCCAGTGAATTCTGTTATGCTTGGTACACCAGTACTGTTGATTGGACTCCTTTCTCCAGCTCTCTTAGAAGGCCTTTCCAGAAGTCTCCTCAGGTGTATTTTACCCTGTTTTCAGTGAGGCAGCTGCATTGCTGGGTGAGTGCTCTGGAGGGAGCGTTGTGTTTGCAGGGAAAAAGAAGCAGCGGTGGGTGCAGAAAGCTGCCCATCAGTGCTCCTAGGAAGCACCCTGGCCCTGAGGTAGAGTCCAGCTTTGCAGCAATTTCTAATGGTTCATTACTCGGAATGTAACTGGCCAGTGCAACAGGAATTCCTCTTTGGTTTTCGCCCTTTATCTTCTTGGGGTTTTTTTGACAGAAAAAAAAAAATAAAATCTGGTATTTTAGACAATATGGGAAACCTGTCAAGGGCTTTTGAAGAAAAGAAAGTGGCTCAAAAGAATGACTAATCTCAGAAGTTTGGAGTGCTGGCTACTGGTTCCAGCGGGATAATTCACATCCACCACTCAGGGATATGTATGTCCTGCCTTATGTTTCAGGCAGCCAGGAATAGAAAACATGATAAATTTGTGTTTTTCAGCAGTTTCTTCAAACATGTTCTGCTAAGATCTCTGGTCTAGTTTCAGAGGATTTCTTTTTTCATGGTTTTGTTAACTCACCTAAGACACATCTTATACACTGAAAACAGATGTATAAAGGGAATAGATTCACTGGCTTTGAGTGTTCCTGGAATGAACGCTTGCCCCTGGCTCTTGCCTCCTTCCTGCTGTTAGATTGCCACCGAGCAGGACAGAATCATATATGGCTGAATAAGAAGCCACTGCCCACCGTGGCAGGAGAAACTAGCCACAGGACACTTGCCACGGATGCCCTGCTGTCTGAACGATCACATGGAGGAAGCCTTTTGGGATGGGCTATGCTAAGGAGGACTAATTTTGTTTATTAGTGTCTTTGCAGCCCTGACAGCTACCCAGCTGCGTAGCCCTGGGGCTTGAAATTCCTGTATGTGTCACTGTCCTTCAGTGTATCTCTGGAATGTGTTCTTGGTGCACTACACAACAGCTGTCTCCAGGCAAGGCACCATCCCTGCAGACCTTGTGGCAGTGTCGTTCCAGCCCTTTCACACTTATGAAGCACCAGAAAGTCTACCTAAGATGTGCTGCCTGACTTTCACTATTCTCCATCTGCACCCCAAAGCGAAAGGGAGCTGGCATCTCTGAGTCCTTGGTCTTTTCCGTGCTCCCTCAGCACATCTCTGCTGGGGCCTGTGGGCAGGGCCACCTGCTCTGGCTTTCTTCTGTCTCTGTGTCCTGGCATGAGTTGTGCCCAGTCTCTGCTGGTTAAAAAAGATGGGGTGTGGGAGATGGGTCTGAACAGATGTCAGGAGTGTCCGGCAATTTCTGACAACCTCGACTTGCTGCACGGCACACAGTGTGAGAGGGGGGTTCCCAAACAAGTCTGTGCTATGATGGCAATAATAGGTGCAGCATCCGTGGCTGTGCCAATCTGCTGGCAAGATGTCTCCACTCTCCTCGTTGTAGCTGTGTTCGTCCTTTGAGCAAGTCAGGTAGAGAATCCCCCTTTGACGTGGGATTTTTTCTTGCTGGCATGCATCCTAGGGCAGACGTAGCTGATCAGTGGGCCCCATGAACAGGAACACTGACAACTTCCCTGTGGTATAAAAGAAAAATCTTCACCTATGGAGTGGCTGAAGTGATTCAGAGCCCTCCAGACAAGGTGCTGTGGTTTCTGCTGTGGTGGCTTACAGAAGAGCTTCAGCTAGTGTAGTCTGCCCAGACTGCATGTGATGGTACTGTGTGCTGCTGTGCATGGGGAAACCGGTACCAGTTAAGGTCACACAAGCTTTCTTCCCTAGGACTCCAACTGAGGCATTCTCCCACTTTCCCTAAGGGCACAACAGTGGGGACAGTCAGAAAACTGGCCCACAGCACACTGTTGGAGCATTGTAACGGTACGTTTGATGCAGGCCCCGATCACTGGTGCTCTCTGTTCTGCAGGGTGTCAGGCTCCCCGCTCCTCTCGCAGACCAGATGGGATCCTGATGATTCCCTGATTGTATTTGTGGGTAGGCTGAATCAGAGGGAACATACGCAGAGAACGGTGTCTGAGTAGATTAGGGCCGTTTCAATCCATTTGTTTTCAAATACACCATGTTTAGTTTGGGCCATGTGGGGTTTGTTTGATAAAGGAAGAACCGTGCTAATTGAATTCACTGGGTCAATGGCAGTTCACCCGGGGGGGAGGGCAAGGACTCTGCCGGAGGGATCCGCTATTAGGCAGGAAACTGGAAGAGCTTGGCTTCTCATCCTGGCCAAACTTGCGCGTCCCGGTCCCCCAGTGAACCTCACGTGACAGCGGGAAGCCCACCGCCTGAGAAACCCACTGCGCTGCAAAGGCTTTCACCTGATGCAGGAGGACAAAAGGAGCTGGGGCTGTATCTCCGAGCTGCTCATCCAGTTTGTTGGTGACGAGGGAAGGACCAAAGCTGTCTGAAGAAACCTGGTAACCATTTCAGAGCCAGTCCCTTTTCCTCGCAAACTTTATCAAAAGGAGTCTGAGGAGCAGCAGCAGCTCCCCTTCCAGACCCCCTCAGCACAAAGGCTCTGTACCCCTGCGCTAGTTGCGGTGAGGGTGAGTCAGAGAATGGAAAAATTCAGGCAAATAGGGAAGGTAAAAAAGAATGAGTGTCTATATCGCAGACTGGAGATGAGATAACTATGACTAGAAGCAAGAGGTGATGCAAATAATTATTAAAAAAAAATCAATGAGAATAGCAGCTTTCATTTATCTGCTGGAAATTGCCACGGGCTATGTTCAAGGACAAAATCTATAGCTCTGCATGTGCATTCTGGTGGGGAATATTCCATCTGCCCCAGTAACCTCTCTTAATAGTCCCCACTGGCTTCAGGGAAGGCTGGCAGCATTGACTGAACACGACTCTTGTCTGATGTGATTGCCCTACAAATGGGAGGCGAGTGGAGGAGCAGCGGGGAGTCCCTAATTACTTCCACAAAATATAAATCCATGATGGCTTTGACAGCTTCTGGAGCTGATAGCAGTATCCCACTGCCTGGCACACCTCATGTCGGAGAACAGCTGGCTGCAGTCCCACCACCATCAACACCACCGTCAATACTCGGGGAGGAAAGGGAGAAGCAGGAACATGTGAACAGTGTGACACTTAATGGACAAATTGCCAATTAGCTACAGCAGGGCTGGCCATACGGATCCTGAGGCTCTGACACTACCTGGATGTCAGTGAATAGCTGTGCCGTTCCTCCTTGGCCTGTGATTTGTGCTTGGTACCTAATGTTCCTGCAAAAGACGCGGCCTTACCTGTGCAGAGAGGATATGTTGTTGTTGTAAAGTCACACTAGAATGTGAAGATGTTGGTCGCCCATTCGGTAGGGACTCAGCTTCATTGAAGTGGGGGATTGAATTAATATCCAGGACAAATCCTGGAAGATGGCAAGTCATAAGTCTGTCTTTCTTTTCCTCCTCTGTAATGGCCCTTTATAGTGATCCTGCTAAAGGAAGCAAGCTTTAATGAACATGACAGATTGATGAGGAAACCCATTGTGAACAGAAAAACAACAGTTCCTCCTGCCTACTCTGGGAGCTGGTCCATCTTCTTTTGGTACACTGGCATATTCCAGTGCAAATATACAGGTAGGGATAAATTGCTTTGGTGTAGTTTTAACTTGGATTCAAGCGATATGTTGTGACAAAGCATTTGTACCACCTGATGGTCTCTGCAAGGCATGGTTGAGGCAGAACTGCAATATGTGCAGGAAATGTCGGTGTAGATACGGCCTAGTAGGTATCATGATACTTAGTGATGCTCAAGCATTAGAACAGGCTGCCCAGGGAAGTGGTGGAGTCACCATCCCTGAAGATATTAAAAAAATGTGCAGACGTTGCATGGACATGGTTTAGTAGGCATCGTGGTGTTGGGTTGATGGTTGGACTGGGTGATCTTAGAGGTCTTTTCCAACTGTAATGATTCTGTGATTCTGTGATGAAAGACAGTGGAAACTGGCTGGTATCTGCTGTTCGGAGAGCACTTCAGTGGAGTCTCTAGGAGCAGCAGTTGTTTCCAGGTGATAGGATTAATGGTTGCTGGAATTCGCGATCAGGGTGCTATAAGAAGAGGGTCTTGCTATTCTTCTGAAGAAATTATTTTAGTAATGGCTGCTCTCCCAATACAGACAGGAATGCTTGTGTCATCCATGTATTTAACTGGTTTGTGGTTTTTCCTACAATAAAGGATTATTCGTAATTTCACTGACCGAAATTAAACTAAACCACTGAATTCATGCAGCCTCTTGAATATGAATCTCATTCTGAATCTCACAATTTGGACGCGTCTCTAACGTAGTGGAATTACTTCAGTCTTTACCGAAATGCAGCTTCCTTTCAGTGAATCACGGTAGACTGGCAAAGCAGTGTTAAATGACACTCTGGCAGGAAGTAGAGAGGATAATATTTCACTGAAGGAAAATTGCAGGAAGTCAGTAGAATGTCTGTTATCTTAGCTGGAGCTGGCATTTGGCCTGCTTACCAAAGATAACACCTTTTTTTTTCCTCCAAGACTTGTCACTAGCTGCTTTATGACCATGTATCTTGATTTACATCTCACTCAGAACACCTCCAGCTGCAGAGCATCACCAGTGCTGGGGGGGGTGACTCAAGTTTTCTCAACAGCATAGACAAAGTTGAATTTTTCAGCCCCCAAGATGAGGGACTGGCACGAGACCGCTTTCTCCGCAGGCAAGAGAAGAGTAGCGGGAAGGGGTGCAACTGCAATTGCAGGCTGAAGGAGTGAGCACTGGGGAACTGGGATTGCTACAGCTACTGCTGCCAGACACCTGAGAGAGACATCAGGTAAGTGACTGCTGTGTCTGTTCTGAATAGCCCTGACTTCTGCCTGAGCAGCTGCAGCCACCGCCAGCCTCCTTTTCCAGAGCCCCCGCGGAGACCGAGCGGGCAGCGTGCCGCTGTCTTAGGCAATTCCCGGTTTTGCTTAGTTCCGTGGCTGGCATCACACTGGAGTTGTGAATTCTCACCTGGTGTAAAAGAAGAAAATCACATCTGACCCACAGCAACTGTTGAGCTCTGAATTTGTTTTCCAAGGCCCACTCAGTGCTAGAAGCCGCTTGATTTCCAGGACCTAATGGGACTGCTGCCCCAAAAAGATGAATGCACAATGATTCATCTTTGTGAATGATCGGTTGGATATTTCTGATAATTTTTATCAGAAATAAGAAATAGTTAATTTTAGAACTTGTTGACTGTGGGTAGAGGTGCATTTTGTGAACTGCACACTGCCTGTCATGCTGAGCACTAAGGAAACACCACTCTTGCTTCATAAATAGTTGGTGGGGTTACCAGGGAAAGTTACTTGTCAAGGGACATGCATTTATTCTACAGCTTGAAAAGTAAAAAGGTTAAATCTGCAGCTGATATTCTTGTAAATCAATTTATGACCAAGTCCCTGCTGACTTTGACAGGCTGCAATGTGAGCTTACAATTTTTCTTGGTGGCTGAGGGAAGTTGCTTTATTTCTCCCACAAAGATCTCTTGTGACCTTCATATCAGCCCATCTTGGATGACTGATTACAAAGAGTTTCGAAGTAGATGTTTTACTGCTTTAGTATTTTCATTCCCACTCCTCTTCTGAACTCTTTTCCTAGTTTTCTTCAACTTCTCTCCTTCTGTGTTGCCAAAATGTCATGTGTGCATCTGGGAGGCACTCCAGCTTCCAGTTGCAGAAGTGGGTCACTCCTCATACAGGCACATTTATGGTCTTTTGCAGATGCCCAGGCTGTAAGCATAACACTAGGAGAATCTAAGAAGTGCTGTCATAGCCTGTTGCTTTCACAGATTCCCAGTACTGTCAGCCAACGTAAACTCTTATTTTTGTTCTCTCTGCCTGTCTGTCTACAAAAAAAAAAAGAGATCTTGTAATGATTGCCCAGCTGAGGATGAATTATTAATTTGAGATGCTGAAGGAGATTTGTGTCAGAGCCCAGCTTTGGATGGGTGACTTGCACGGAGCTTAAAAGCATCTCTAGCTCATCTCCCTGCCTCATTCTGCATTCTGTGCCATTTCTCTCACTGCCTCAGGGCAGAATGTTTCAGAAAGTTGGAGTGGGAATATTTTTATTCATCCTGTTACATGAAGTTAATCTCATGTAGCAAAGCAGCTGTGTAATGTTTTGTATTAAATCTCATGTCTTCCCTTGGGTGTGATTAAAATTCAGGTGAAGGGTTTTTTTTTTTTAAATTTTACTTTATTTCCCCACTCCCCATGCTCTCCAGGGGCCATTAGGCTTCATGCTTAATAGCTTGCCACCTCCTTGCCTCTACTGGTCCTGCTGCACATGCAATAGCACTACTGTGACTGATGGAGGGTGAAGGCTCCTGCGTGAGCCATGCCCATGCTGCACGTTCATGAAGCTGTTTCTGGCTCAGGTGAAGGGACGGCTGCTCCCTGGCACACTGAATAAAGCCTTGGTTGGCAAATTCTGTGTTAGCCTGATTATAGCCCCAGAACACAGCGGATCCCAGTTGGAAGGAGACCAGCTGCTCTATCAATACTCTGAGCTTCCCAAAACTATTGCTTCACTTCAGTGGCTGCTTCCAAGAAAGCCAGAGTTTCTGTTCTCATCCTTTCTAACATGCCATTGCTTCTTCTTGCAACAGAGGTATTTGCCACCATTCTGTCAGATTAAAGAGAAAAGCCCCTGTCTGTCTCTGATCTTCCTTTCCCTTCCCACTCTCTGCTTTGTGTCCTTATCTGTGGAACCAAAATGAGATCACCTGGAAGACAACATAGAGACCTGGTAGCGAGCGAGTGAGACGATATCACAGAGATGCATGGGGAAAAGTGAAGAATTAGAGTGAAAGTCCTGCAGAGAACGCAATGGGGCTGGAGACAGTGAGGGAAAATGAGCCTAAAGGAAAAAAAAAAAAAAGAGGAAATGGAACCAGAAGAGAGGTTGTGAGACATGTGCTGAGAAGGAGGGAGATGGAAATACACAGACTGGATTACAGACTGCACAGGAGCCCACACCTGAAGGCTTGCACATCTTCCCCCTCACACCTCTACTAGAGCAATTGAAACTGTCTTAAAAGCGGTGCTGCAGAAGCAGTTAGGAAACTCCTTAGGCTTGACTCAGCTGTACATTTCATTATTTCAGGAAAGTCCGGTTAACACGTTTTTCTTAACATTTCTAACTTGCACAGCCACTTCTGTGATGTGTTACCACAGCCACGATCCCAAGTGCCAAAACATTGCATGAAAGGCTGTGGGAAGGGGCTGGTTACAACAAGAGGGAGGAGCAGGAAGCTTCAGAGCCTTTGCCAGGCTTTCCATACTTCTCAGGTTTCAAGGGTTTGCTGGATTCAACCTTCTAATAGACTGGAAGAGTGTCTTGGGGATCTTTCAACAGAATCTAGATTCTAGATCAATCTCTGAGGAAAGGAGGAGATGCGTCTTTTCTCTTGCTTTGTAAGCTTCTGTGATGTAGGTACAATAAGTTAATCTCAGTAGGTGGCTGAGGGCTACTTAGCTAAGAGAATGTGTCCTTGGCATTATTTCATTGAAATCAGTCTGGTAAAACCGGGCGTGAAGTTGGCTCCAACTTTTAATAAATCCACAGTTTATCTCTTCCTGATAGGAAACAGCAGCTAGTAACTCACAATGTTGTTTAAAACATTCACAGCAGGAATCAGTCAGATAAGGGGCTCACATAGTTCCAACCTGTGTTCCACAGTGGCCTACAAGAATCCAGTTTTAAGCTGTAAAATAACCATATTTGGACAACAGTCATTCTGTCTAATGAGTGTTCAGCCAGCAAAAGGCTTTTCATCTTCAGGTACAGAAAACTCATGTCTGAAGGAGCTGATAGAGGTGGATCCTGTGGTTTGATCACAGGTTAGGAGCCCTAAATTCTAATCCTGATGCCCACTTGGGGAAATCACTGCGTATCCCTGGCATTCATTTGCTCTCACTTTTTAAAAAGTTTAATTAGTGCCTGGTGAAGGATGGTGCATTTCATTACTGCACTTCAAAAAATAACTGATCTTAACCTAGCACCAAGTCTGCCTCAATCCCACCCCACAGCATTCAGCAGTCTCCCAGCTCCTATACCCAGCATGGACGCTCTACTCACTTGCAAGTTCCCTTTTGTTGACAAAAGGACAGGGCTGCCTTACACACACACACACAGAAGGACTCTTGAGACTGAGGAAAAAGGAGCAAAACTTGTGCAGTTTTGTTTGTGCCCTGGCTGTGTGTATGCTTGGAAGGGGGGTGAATGATAAATGGAAAGAGCTCTGCAGAGAAGTACTTTCTTTTATTAAAGAAAGTAGCATAACTGGGGGGGGCTGGGGGAGGGTGGGAGG